>CAUYUJ010011112.1:535000-680000 GCA_963575745.1 Prorocentrum cordatum
GGGGACTTGCAGTGCTTCTCGGGCTCGGCGGCCTTGGCCGTCTGGATCCAGGCCCCCCCCCCCCCCCCCCCCCCATGGAAAACTGCATCTCGCCCTTGACCTCCCGGGTCGTGGCCTCAAGCTGGCTTTGCTCGCGGGCTTCCGGCCCCTGCAGGAAGCTCGCGACGACGGAGATCACGGGGCGTGGGCCGCATTCTCGAGCCACGCTCGGAACGCGACTGCCTCGGTCCACTGGCTCGGGAGGCAGTCTGCGAACGCGAGGCTGTGGCCGCGCTGCTTCTTGATGAAGTCGATGGTCCAGGATGCGGCGAGCTCGTCTGTCCAGGCCCTGGCCTGCCCCCGCGCGTCGATGGCCTCGAAGACCCTCGCGCGTTCCTCCTCGGAAATCTCGAGCAGAGCGCTGCGCCGGCCTTTGAGCCGTACCCCTGGGGGCTCGCCTGCTCGGAAGTGCTCCGTCTTGCAGGGTGCGTCGCGCCGCCAGGTGCCCTCCTGGGCAGCGCCTTGCGCAGGGGGGGCGAGGAGCGCGCTGCGCCCCTCGGCGGACTTGGGCCCCCTTCTCGGGTCGAACCAGCCATCGGCTGCGGAGATGCCGATGAGGGCGAGCCTGCAGCACATGTCCCCTGCGCTCGGGCAGGCTCGGCCCCAAGCCAGGGCAGTTGCGGAAGGGGGGGGGGGGGGGGGGGGGGGGGGGGGAGGAAGGAGGGGGAGGAGGAGGAAGAGGGGGAGAAGGAGGAGGAGGAGGAGGAGGAGGAGGAGGTGGAGGCGGAGGAAGACGAAAAGTAAGGGGGGAAGGAGGAGGAAGGGCCACGAACCATGCGAGGACTGCTTAAATACAAATAAATGCAATGCTCTGCCTGCTGGAAAAAAGCCAGCAACTTCAAAACCCAATCGGCCCCCGTGGCCCTGCCGCGCGTTCCTGACTCGGGAACGCATGGCGAGAACCCCGTAGCCCTGCCACGCGCTCGTGATTGCGAAGGCTGATGTGGTGAGACCACCATTGCCACGCGCAGCTTTTTTGATGGGCTCGCTAGTCAACAGAACATAAGGTAATAGCAACATCGATGCGCAACTAACCCCGGATATTATCATGTTCGACCTCGCCTCCCCTCTCCACATTCAAATCTTATCGTCACGTGGGCAATAAATATCCAAAGGGTAAACGAAGGCACTTTTTCTTTATCCGGGGCAGGGGTTCACTGATTGGCGCTTGATAGGGACGCGCGATGTCGACCCGCAACTCGCATCCGAGGTGGAACCAATCGTGGCCAGGCAAGACAACAGCACAGCCCCCTTGTCATTGCCCCCCCCCCCCCCCCCCCCCGGGCAATTCCGAGCCTCTTGAACGCCGACGAGACGGGTGCTCGAAGAGGCCAACAGAAGGCGAAATAAAAAATGCCTGGCCGCGCGACTCCGACCGCGGCCCCCCCGCTTAACGTCCGCGAGCATCGACGGAGTGTCATGCGAGAACACTCTCAAAACAAGTAAAACATTCAATTGTGCGCTCAGGGCTCAGGGGCGCTCCCAGAGCCCATCCTACCTGGGCCGAAGGGAAGATCGACCTTGGGGGGGCACTGCGCGCTCAGAAAATCATCCCTCGTGCAAGCTCCGTCGCATCCCAAATGGGTCAGAGGGCGGGCTAACCCGTCAGCGCGGCCATCGGATTGGACGCGGCCACCCCGCCCCCAGGCCCTGGCAGTCTCAAGCGAAAACGCCCCGGCCCAAACGGTAGGAAGGCGGCATTGGTTCGGCGCGAGCTCCCTGGCCGTGGCTTTCGCAAGATTGTCGGCCACAGCATTCCAGTGGCGCCCGCTGTGAGATTTCTGGCGGGCGAGGGCGATGCTCTTGCAGGGTGAAGCCAAATGCCGCGCAATCCGCGTGAATTCTGCCAGCTAGGCGTCGGATCGCGGCAACTGAGCTCCTAGCGCGGCTTGGGTGGAGCACAGAGAGTCGCTGGAGACAAGATAAGGGATGTCGAGGGGGGAGGTGGTGATCCAATAGCCCAGCCACGCTAAACCAAGCACTTCGAGGGCAGTGCTGGCGGCAGTCTCAGCGCTACGGCCCGCGCCGTCAACCTCTCCAATCCCGAACCGAATGCCCGCCCTCACTCTCAGCAACCGCAACCAAGGCCCATGCTCCTTTGGGGCACCCCGCGCGGCAGAGCGACCCATCGCTGCGCGAGCGAAAAGCCCCGGGCCACGCGGCGGGGGGGGGGGGCGGGCAAACTGCGCGCAGTGCGCGGCATGTCTTCAAGGGCCCCAGCCCTGTCCAAAGCATCTGCACCAATGATCTCAAGCAACGGGGGCGGGTGGTCGGCAAGGGCAATGGAGAGAGGAGTAGGGGCATGAGAAAGGAACGTAATGGCGGCCTCTGGGCGGGGCCTTCGCACCCTAACCGTCTGCCCGCACCCCGCGCGTCTCGCGCGCAGCCCTCGCGCGCCACTTTGAGGCGTGGGGCGACAGGCGGAACTCCCCCGACACGCGCGCATTCTTGACGGATGGGGGGGGGGGGGGGGGCGGCGAAGTGGGGCGGGGGGCGCAGCGGGCATCGTCGCGCGTGGGCGACAACGGCGGAGGGGGGGGGTCTGGGGGTTCTGAGGGGGCAACTCCCGATTCGAATTGACCCACTCTTGGGCTGGGCTCGATAGGTATCAACACGAAGATCACTGAAGTCGCTGGCCTGGAGGGCGCCACTAGGCCCATCGTGTCTAACTCGTGACCCCCCCCCAGCGTACTCTTCCACAACCCACCTTCTCCGTCGGGGGCGGGGTGTCGACGGAGTCTGGCCCATGAGAGCGTGGCCCACGCTGGCCGGCCAAAGCATCCCCAGGGTTCAGAGAAGGGTGCTGAATGATCAGGAAGAGTGCTGCCCTGGAGGCGGCCGCGTTAGTAGCGCCCAGAATGGCGCAGCTACCCAACCAAGCAAGACTGGTAAACCCTGCAACCTGATACCCGAGGTCGTCGCGGGTGAAACAGCTTGGCGGCGGTCGGGCGAGAGGCCTGGGGTGCGCGGGGCAGGAGGCAGCTGGGCAGCTGGGCTCACCGGGCTCACTGGCGCAGTTGAAGAAGTAGTATGCGACGCGGTCGACGACATAGTCGGACATGGAGCTCTCGTACTTCTCTGATGTCGACGAATAACACTCTATTCCAACGCTTTTCATCCCAAGATCAATATCAGGCTCTCTGAGGTTGCAGAAGAGGTCCGGCTACAGTTCGTCTAAAGCTCGATCGGGCATGCCAGTTGGGTTGGGCCAGGGAGCATCTCCTGGCGGGCGTTTGTCGTAGGATGCGTGGGTGTCAGGAGCTGCGACGGTATCACTGGAAACTCCGATTGCGAATTGCTCGAGGCTGCTCCCCACATCTGTGTCGGACCAAATATCGCCCCCGGTGCATCGCAATCCTGTCTGGCCGTCGCTGGCTCAACTGGTGCAAGCGGTCCTTACACTGGAGTAAGGCTGGCACAAAAATCCATGGACGTTGGTGCCGCTGTCCCTGGTGTCCGGGTCTCTTCCGCTGAGATTGACTGCGGGTCGCCCTTGATGAACCCACCGAATTTCGCATCCTTGGTGGTACCTTCCGACGACGGGACCGGCTGGCGCTTGGCCTTCGGGTGCTCGAGCGAGGGGTCCCCTTCCTCTTCGCGGAGGACTCCCACTGGGCCGAACTGAAGTTGCTTCTGAATCAACCATGGCACGGGGGACGACCCTTTGCCCTGGCCCTTGAACGTCTGCATCTGCTGCTGCATCTGCTGCTGCATCAGGAACCCCCTCATCCCCTCATTGTCTGGATGTCGGCCGCCGAAAACTGATTCTGAGCGAACGCCGAGAGGCTCGATAACTATGGCGTAAATGGCGGCACAGTGTTTCGCAAGAGTGGGGGGGGCTGCTGCTGGACCTGCTACTGCGGTGCTTCTCCCAGTGGTGCTGGCCTCGGAGCTGCCCATGGCGAAGGAGCACTCGCTGGCCGCGGAGGTGGAGGAACTCCTGCCGATGCAGCCTCTGCTGCGCGGCGTTCGGTTTCCTTTTCTCCTGAGCCTGGAGCTCCTCTAGCGTCGCCCTGAGACTCGCCAACTGGTGCAACAAGGTCTCTCGATGGGAGCTAGCTTCTCGATGCGTTCCTCGGCCTTGGTGGTCTCCACCTTGACGCTCCCCACTGCCAGCGTCATCGATTCGACTCTCATTCCAATCGGCTGCATGCTCTCGATAGCGTTCTGGTGCACGCTCAGTTCTTCCAGGGAGTCCTCCGCGCCACTTCGGCGCGTCTGCGCTGGTGTGCTGGGCGGCTTGAGAAACTTGCTGTGCAACTCCATATGGCAACTGGCGAGACCAAACCTTGCATTGCCATGTGCTCATAGTAAGGGTTCGAATGACAAGTACTGTACTGGGACTGGCGGCTCGCTACGTGTGAAAAATAGTTTTTTTATATATATACAAAAATGGGGACAAAAACGCCGTCTGGAGCGCGGCCGTGGTGCCTACCTACTCCTGCAGCTGAATAGGTCTCTCCAACCACCTCGAGGAAATTGCTTACTTGAACCAAAATGGCTACGGACTCCTCCGCCTCCTGCTCCTCCTCCTACTCCTCCTTCCTCCTCCTCCTCATCCTCCCCTCTTGCTCCTTCATATCCTCCACCTCCTCCTCGCCCTCCTCCCTCCTCCTCCTCCTCCACCTCCTCCTCGCCCTCCCTCCTCCTCCTCCTCCTCCTCCTCCTCCCCCTCCTTCCTCCTCCTCTCCCCCTCCTCCTCCTCCCCCTCCCCCTCCTCCTCCTCCCTCCTCCTCCTCCTCCTCCTCCTCCTCCTGTTCCTCCTGTTCCTCCTCCGCCTCCTCCTCCTCCTCCTCCTCCTCCTCCTCCTCCTCCTCCTCCTCCTCACGTGTGTAAGATAATGAATATTTGAATGCCACATTCGGGCCCGACCTGCCTCGGAAGGACAGCATCAGCAGAACGCTGGCCTCAGAATACACCGTACCTATACGACCAACCTTCGGGTCATAAGGAGACCGGGGGGGAGGAACCAACGTCTCACTCGATCGGTCTCACGATCGATCTCACTATCGATATCACTATCGGTCTCGCTCGATCGATCTTACCCGATCGATCTCACAATCGATCTAACTCGATCAATTTCATTATATCGATATCACAATCGATCTGACGACCGATTTCGCAATCGATCTCAATCGATCTCACAATCGATCTCGCATTCGGTATCACTGTCGATCTCATGATCGATATCACAATCGATCTCACAATCAACGTCATCACCAACATCATCAACATCATCGTCATCAGCGTGATCAGCATCATCGTCATCATCATCATCATGATCACCAACATCATCATCATCATCGGGACACCGCCATCCTCATCATAACCTCATCACAATCATCATCAACATCGTCATCATCACCATCATCATCATCATCGGGAAACCATCATCGTCACCATCACCATCATCATCATCAAATCAACATCAGCGGGACACCTTCTTCATCATCATCATCATCATCATCATCATCATCGGAACACCACCATGATCATCATCACCTCACCATCAGCATGAACAGAATCATCAACATCATCATCATCATCACCGGGACTTCATCATCATCATCAACGTCATAATAATCAACATCATCATCATCATCGGGACACCATCATCATCGCCACCATCATCATCATCGCAACCATCACCATCATCACCATCACCATCATCATCACCATCATCGGGACACCATCATCATCATCATCATCATCATCATCATCATCAACATCAGCATCGTCATCACCATCACTGGGCCACCACCATCAGAATCATCATCATCACCTCATCATCATCCTCATCATCAACATCATCATCATCGGGACAGCTTCATCATCATCAACCTCATCATCATCATCGGGACACCGTCATCATCACCATCATCAGCAACGGCATCAAAATCAACCCCATCATCCTCATAATCATCATCATCATCGGGACACCCTCATCATCATCTTCATCGTGATCATCATGTCATCATCAGGATCACCAACATTATCATCATCATCATCATCATCATCGGGACACCGTCATCCTCATCATAACCTCATCACAATCATCATCAACATCGTCATCATCACCATCATCATCATCATCAGCATCGGGAAACCATCATCGTCACCATCACCATCATCATCATCATCATCAAATCAACATCAGCGGGACACCTTCATCATCATCATCATCATCATCATCATCACCATCATCATCGGAACACCACCATGATCATCATCACCTCACCATCAGCATGAACAGCATCATCAACATCATCATCATCATCACCGGGACACCATCATCATCATCAACGGCATAATAATCAACATCATCATCATCGGGACACCATCATCATCCTCACCATCATCATCATCATCACAACCATCACCATCATCACCATCATCATCATCATCACCATCATCGGGACACCATCATCATCATCATCATCACCATCAACATCAGCATCGTCATCACCATCACTGGGCCACCATCATCAAAATCATCATCATCACCTCATCATCATGCTCATCATCTACATCATCATCATCGGGACAGCCTCATCATCATCAACCTCATCATCATCATCGGGACACCATCATCATCACCATCATCAGCAACGGCATCAAAATCAACCCCATCATCATAATCATCATCATCATCATCATCGGGACACCCTCATCATCATCTTCATCGTGATCATCATGTCATCATCATCATCAGGATCACCAACATCATCATCATCATCATCATCATCACCGGGAGACCATCATTATCATCAGCAACGTCATCATCAACAGCATCATCATCGGGGCACCATCATCATCACTACCATCACCATCATCATCAACATCGTCAACATTATCATCACCATCGGGACACCATCATCATCACAACCATCACCGTCATCACCATCATCATCATCATCATCAACATCATCGACATCATCGACATCACCATCATCATCATCATCATCGTCATCAATCATCATCATCATCATCATCATCATCATCATCGTCATCATCATCGGGACACCGACGGGACACCGGCGGGACACCGGCGGGACACCGCGGGCCACCGGCCCCCGGAGAGGAATCATTTGGTCCGGCCGCGCCTCAGTCGGAGGCGGGACACCGGCGGGACACCGCGGGCCACAAGCCCCTGGAAAGGAATCATTTGGTCCGGCCGCGCCTCAGCCGGAGGAGAATTTCTTCTCGCCCGCCCACGCAGCTTCGCCTCGCTCTCACGCACGGCACGCACGAACACGAAACCGAAACCGATTTCCCGGTAGGGGGGCTCTCTGTTCCACTGCGATCTCACCCCCTCGCCTCCGACGATACTTAAAATCTTAAAAAATGCATGGGCTACTGGGGTGCTCACCCCCTTTGCTTAGTAGATAGTGTGGATAGGATCAGCTTATAAGCGCAATGGCCCACTTAGCCGACCAGATAGTAACCAGCTTGGGAACCAACTTAGCCGTGAGGTTATAACCAGGATACTATCTTGGATAGCTAAGTGCGCTAACCTGGTTAGCAGGGGGGGCCGTTCTTAAAAAAGAGAGGCGGAGCTTGGAAAAAGAAGGAAGATGAGGATGAAAAAGGCGGAGGAGCTTTGGAAAAAGGGAAGGGGGGGAGATGATAATGGAAGTGGAAGTTGAGTATCGGGGGGAGGGGGAAGAGGTGGAGGAGGCAGGAAATTCAGGATGAGGACGGAGAAAGTGGGATGAGGCGGAGGAAACATGAGGAGGCGGAGGCGGATCGGAGCAGGGATATAAGGTGTGAGAGAGAAGGGAAGGAGGGTCGGACCCCCTCGATTTCTGGGTCGGCGGCTCGGGATCGTCAGATCAGTATCGACGGGTGGGTGATGGCGGAGACGCTGACGATGGTGGTGATGACGATGGTGCTGATGAGGGTGATGACGATGATGCTAATGCTGGTGATGTCGATGTTAACCATTTATGTTGATGTTGATGGTCGTACTTATGCTTATGATGCAACGATGATTTTTTTTTCTGGCAGATGCACCGTCCCCGAACCTTGTAACCCATTTTGCTATTCCCCCTCTTGAGGTTCCCCCCTCTCCTTTGTATCTACCCAAAGTCAGGCTTTCAAGCTGATCTGAAGCCTCTGGGGAAACAGCGCGTGAGACACTGAGCCCTCCTGAGCACCAAAGAAGATGCACGCCTCCAGTATGTTCTGGAGTGGGAGGAGCATGGGCGCAGAACGAACCAAGCACTTCGCATGCGAATCGCACAGCTCTATCAGATCCCATTTTGAAACCACACTCACGAGTGCACCTGCTATTTGCATGAAAATGTATACTTCACCGAAAGCAAGCTCGCCTCGCTCATCCCTAAACGCAACGACGTCCCCGAGGTAAACTGCCCTGCCGTTGACGTGAGCGGAGGCCGAGCTCACAAGATCCTCAGCGTTGGGATCAATTGGCAAAGTATGGCACAACGCATTGATTAATTTTTTGCCAGCCCTTTTCGGGCCGAGCAAATCAACCCCGAACAACTTGTGATGAGCTATGTCGTGCAAATGTTGCACCGTGACTTCTTCCATGATCCCCTTATCATACCCCTGGAGACCATGTCGCCCCTGAGCCATGGTTTTAATTACTCGGTGTTTCCTTTCATGAAGAAAGGTTGAAACCAGACACCCCTGGTTTTCCATCTGGGCTGGAAGGTGCTGGTCTAGATGATCTTTAGGCTTGAAGAGTTCTATTCCGTACGCAATTTGATGACATGCCATGTGGGTCTCCATATGCCTTTTCAACATTGCTGGTGTTACGAAACCGCTGTTAGCATTGATCAGCATCCCCACAACTTTACACAATGCTAATATGCTGGCCACCTCATCTTTCAACACATCCGCCCGAACCGAAAACTTAGCCACAACATCGGAAACCCACTTTTCGAGAACTGGTGCAAGTGAAACGAACTCTGACGCACTACCATTCAATGTGCGACCCTGGCAAACATTTTTGGCATGAGCATACCCTCTTGGCCAGACCCATTTTTCAGCATACGATTGCAGTTTGTCAATGCCTAGATTGTGGCGCCCTGAGCACTCCAAAAATGCATTCACCTCTCGCTCGAACGTTCCTCCCACCATGTAGCAATGCATCCAATCCCACGCAACCACTTCGGGCAATCGCAGGTCGAGATCCTCGTCCTGCAATATAGATGCTGCATTAAATGAAAAGCCAAGCAGGATCTCCAGGCCATCCAGTCGAGCAGGCTCGTTCTCAGCAATATACTTAAGACGCCTTTGAATGCTACGGATACTCTCGTGCGTGTGCAAGTGAAACCTACTCGAATCCATGCAAGTGGATGGGATGCAATATCCCGTTGGATCGGGAAGCAAATTGCTAGACGGCTTAACCGCATTCTGGCACAAACAACATGGTTTAATTCCTGTCGCACCCTTGCAAGACAATATAAATTTATGCGCGCGCTCGTCTTGTATCATACTTCCCACCTTTCCGTGAAGTAGATATGTTTGTCCATCTATGAGGAGCCGAGCGCCGTTTCTAAGATCTGGCCCGTTAGGGCGATTGAAGAAATATTTCAAAGCGTGCTTCATGATACAAGATATACCACCAACCACTTTGTCAGCTTGCTTCGAACGAATTGCACATATAGTCTGCCACAGCAGCTCGTTTCCTAAAGCTGGCCACTCGAGCTCTTTGAAACTCCAGTAGGCCGCGTGGACCTTCCTGGCATTCCTCCCATCCAAAACATTCCCTGGAGTTATTTCATCACAGTATGCGAAAATCGTGAGGTGCCCATTGTGTTTTTCAATCAGTTGCAAGAGCATCTTCTTATATTCAGCTGAGGCCTCACAAGCGGCTTCCAACCACCCGAGAGGATGCTGAAACCAGACATCTATTGTCTTACCACGGCCCTCAGTAGAGGGCAACTTGATACACTGCAACAGGGGCCCATAGCTGGTCTGGCCCCTAGCTACTTTCTCGCGGTGGCGGGCCTGAGTCGGCCTCGAAAAGGCTTCTGGCAACCCATCTCGTTTTATTTCCTCCATCAAGTGCGCAATGGCGCTCGCGGTTGCATGAGAGGCCTTGCCGTATGATACCAAACGGGGCTTCTTAGCAGGCTGCATACTCCGATGCCGTAAACACTTGACGCAAAAAAAGGCTGCGAGCTGGAAGAAGGTGCACGGGTCCTCGGGAGCATGGATCAAGCTGAAACAATAATGCTGAAGGAGCCCCTTGAATTCACGAAGGACCCCCTGGAATTCACGAAGGACCCCTTGGAATTCACGAAGGACCTCCTCCTCCTCCTCCTCATCCTCCTCCTCTCCCTCCCATTCCCAGAGGAACCGAACGTGTGTTGTTGTTGTTGTGTTTTGTGTGTCTTAGGGGGGTCATCCTTCTCCTCCCCCCTCCCCCATCCCCTTTCCAGTGGAACCGAAATCTTGATTTTTGTTGTTTTTTTTTCGGCCTGGAGGGGCGGTGGGAGGGAGGGATAAGGGAGGAACGGCGCACCTTCGGACACGAGTTCGCTCTGATGTCTGCTTGGCCACACAGGAGTGGGAGTTGTGAGTGTGCGTGTGTGTGCGTGTGTGAGTGCGAGGGGGGGTCTATAGATGGGAGGGGGCACTGGGCCGATCTGCCTCTGTTAGCGCAGACCCGACGCGCTTGAACAGAGGAGGCTCTCACGTTGCTTGAACACAAGCTATTCACGCATCACCCACGCGTGTGAGAGCAATCAAGAGAAACAAAAAACCACTCAAACAATTCAGGCCTGGTCCCAAACGCGCCCAGCCTGAGCGTAGGCCCACTTCGCAGCCTCCGAGATCGCCGAGTCCGAAAGCTTGGCCTGCTTCGCCTGGACCTTCGCCTGGCAATACGCTTTCGACTGGAACGTGTTCCGATCGCGGTCGCCGATGTCGCCCAGGCACTCGCGGATGTCGATCACGGCCTTACCCTTCTTGAAGACGCCTCTCGGAGAGGGGCTGGCGGAACTCTTAGCCTTCTGTTGTTAAGCCCTACATGGCCTTAAACCCTACATGACCTTAGACCCTACATGACATTAAACCTTACATTACCCTGAGCTCAACAGGGCCCCAAGCACTCCAGGACCCTAAATCCGACGTGGCCCCCAACCCGACATGGCCCCAATCCCGACAGGACCCTTAAACCCTAAAGGACCCCAGGACCACAACCACCAGAGGGCCCCAAACCTAACGCGTCACTAACCCCCCTCGGGGCCATAAACCATACAAAGCCCCTCTGAGGACACTTAGCCCTCACCCCTCCTCCCTATCCCTCCCCATCCCTCCCTCTCCCCATCCTGTCCTTACCCCTACCCTCCTCCTTCCCCTCCCCCTCCTCCCACCCGCCCCTCCAGGCCTGTAAAAATCAAATTGTTAGCAGGTTTATCGGTTCGGCCCCCCAGGGCCCCGATCGGGTTCCGCATGGTGAAATGTTAAAGGGGGGTCTTGTGTTTTCGAGCCGTCGTCGTCGTAGTCGTCGTCGTCGTCGTCGTCGTCGTCTTCATACCCTTCGCGGGCCTGTAACCCCCTTGGGGAGACCCACCTTGGGCCCGTTCTTGACGGCCTGCTTCGAGGTGCTCTGGACCACCTGGCCCTTGTCCGTGGGCGGGGGCTTGGTGCCCTTGCCCACGCCCCTGCCCTTGCCCTTGCCCTTGGTCGTGCCCTTCCCCCTGCCTCTGCCCTTGCCGCCCGTGTCCTTCTTGTCAGCTTTCGCTGCCAAGTGACTCCCTGCAGCCTTCGCGGAGGCCAACATCGCCTCCTCCAGCGCATCGGCCTCATCCGCAGCTGCTGCGCCAGGTACCTCGGCTCCACTGGGTGCTGCATCGGCACCTTGACTCCCTGACCCCTGCGAGTCAACCACGGGGGTCAGCGACGCGGTCCCAGGGGACGATGCGGCAGCCATCGGCAAAGTCTCGGCGCTCAGCGTACCGTGGCTCTTGGTGGCACTCGCCGTCGGCCTCAGGTCCTTGAAGTTGGCCAAGCCACAACCGTCCTGAGGCTGGCCACCCTGGAACATCGCCCCGAAGTTCCTCAGAGCTTCGATCTGCTGGAGCATCGCCCCGAAGTTCTGCAGGTTCTGGGCAGTCAAGCTGAGAGGGCCCCCAGCCGACGGAGCTGGCGAGGCGAACGGCACAACGGCCGTAGACGTAGGTTGCTGGGTCTGGAGCGTGGTGTGCGACCTCTTATACCCGAAAGCACTCGCTGCCTTGTCGAGCGCAATCGGCGTGACGGCGCTCGGCGGCGCCACAGGCAACCCCTTGCCCTCGTAGGCGAAGTCCAGCATTGAGCGAGGGAGCTCCGAGGGGAGCACGGGATACTTTACCAAGTGCGTGCCTGGCCACTCGTTCTGCGAGTCCAGTGTCTTGATCGCCTTCTTGAGGGCCTTGGACCACTGCGTCTTCGTCTCGGCTGAGATATCGGACATCTCTGGAGGGAGGCCCACGAGAAGCACGATTGCAACTCCACGCTTCATCGTCGGAATGCTGGGGCAAGTGAGCCCTAGGCGCCAGAGACGCTGGGCCATGTAGTCAAGCTTCGGGGTCACCGAAGCCGTAGGGTCCTGGAGGAAGGTCCAGTCGGCCTCGGTGAAGTACTTCTCCATGGTCAGCATCGTCTGGTTCGGCCTGGCCGAACCTGTTAGGGCCTTGCCCTTCTTCTGGGCGCAGTTGCCCAAGACTGTAGCCAGAGTAGCGCGCTGCTCGGGTGTCCACGGGGAGTGCAAAGCGGAGACCTCGGCAGAGACTTCCGTGGCGATCTCGAGCGTGATGCCGCTGGTATTCTGGACGTCCAGCGAGAACGCATCCGCTTGCGCCTGCATGATCATGGAGCGGTCTAAGCCCGCGTTCACTTGGGCGGTGGCGAAGGCCACGCGCTGCCTCAAGTTGGCCACGAGGGTATGTGCCACGTTCGTCTGGTCCGACATCCTCCGCGACCGTCGGAAGACGTAAGGTGAACTTAGAAGCGCTAAAAGCTTGAGCCAAAAACGGCTACGGGTGGTGGTCCATGACCAAACTTGCGAGCTGTTGCCATGTGTCTATTGCTGAGCATAGCGTAGCATAACATATGCGGTCAGTGCCATAGCACGCCGTGGACATAGCCATCAACCCGTACCGCAGCATAGCATAGCATATCATTACCATGTGTACATTGTTGTAAAGGGCACCCCCATTACACATCGCTGGGGCCCCCGAGCGAGCATGGCATAGCATAGCGCAACGTATAAGGGCAGCGTAGCATAGCACAGCAAAGCGTGTAAGGGATGACTTGCATAGCGTAGCATAGTGTAACACAGTGACTTGAAGCTCGGTTTCGTCTGATCTGGAGGCCGCCGATCACCCCCCACACCTGACACTTTTGATGTTTTTCGAGCCGCGCCGAGTTCGGATGACAGCTGAGAGTGGAATTCAGGCTGACGGCTTGAACTCCCCCTGGGGAGTTCAAGCCACGTGCTTGAACTCCCCCTGGGGAGTTCAAGCCACGTGCTTGAACTCCCCCTGGGGAGTTCAAGCCACGTGCTTGAACTCCCCCTCAGGAGTTCAAGCCGCGGCTTCATAACTTCTTATTGTTTTCTTTTATGTCATAGATGCTGACGGCTTGAACTCCCCAGGGGGAGTTCAAGCACGTGGCTTGAACTCCCCAGGGGGAGTTCAAGCACGTGGCTTGAACTCCCCAGGGGGAGTTCAAGCACGTGGCTTGAACTCCCCCTCAGGAGTTCAAGCCGTGAGCTCGATCTCGGTGCTGTCGTGTCTGGGCAGTGCGACATCATGGCCAAACCCCTTCAGGCCAAGCCACCCCAGGTCGCCCGTACATACATTCATGAGCGTATCAGGAGTATGTTTTTCCATGCACCACTCGCTTCGCGACTACAGCCGACGCCCCCTACTAGTCAGCTTACACTGCCACGCACGGCGCACTTTACTAGTTATGTATGGTCCCTAGCATCTGACCCCAGCGTGCGCGCACCTAACCATACAACGAATTCTAGATCAACCTGCAATGCATCAGAAGCAAAATGTTTGCGCTCACCTTTGGTGCATAACTACCTAGACCTATCGGGGCGTGTCAGTGCCTTCGGGTTCTGAGTGGTGCTGGACCTTATACTCTGCCAAGACGCACGCAATCTTCTCAGCGGATGCCTGCATTTGCTCAGGGGTCCCCAACATGATCGGCATAGACTTGGCTACCCACTTAGACTTATCACTGCTGTAGTACTTAATAGAGAGGTGCCGCCTGTATGGAATCCAATCGATATCTTCGTTCTCTAAGTCTGGCTTCCACTGCGGGCCATGCTGGCTCTTGGCGTCAAGTAGCAATACCTCTAGGTTCTCTTTGGTCAACTCCATGCGGAGCTTAGTCCTGGAATTAGCTGAAGTCCTGACGGTGAGCGAATGCTGGCAATTGTCGGAGTCCGTCACGTGGACTTCGCATGACCCTTGGGAGGGGGGATGGCGGGGCTTGGCTGATCGACACCAATGCACCGCATCCATATGCCCATCCTCATCCCTCCCCTCCTCCTCTGCTCCTCCTTATCCACCTTCTCCTCCGCTCTTGCCTCACCCTCGCTCTCCATCCCCCTCCCTCCTCCCACCCGCCCCTCCAGGGCGGTAACCATCAACAAAGAACCTGGCTCGGCTCCCCAGGGCCCCGATCAAGATTTTCGGGTCCATGGATGCGCCTGGAATGGTGTCGATCATCTCCTTCTTCGGGCGCTTCGTGAGGGGGCCCTCGGGGACGGGTTGGTCGCCTGTCTCGGCGTCCTGCTGGGCCTTGGCCTCTTTCATGAGCCTATCGCACTCCTCGGTTCGCGCCCTGATGATGGCATCGAGCATCGAGAAGCTACCGCCAACGTATTTAGTGAACTTGCTATCGGTGCGATCGATCGTGATGTACAGTCTCTCTTCGAACTCCTCTTTCAAAGCAAACCAGCTGGATGCTGTGGACGCTGGCTTGTCGTCTTTGGTGATGGCCACCCAGTCCCCAACGATCGAAACCATTGCTATCGGGAATCGACACTCACGTTCGGGCACCGAGGGAAACTAAATTCTCGAGCTCAGAGTGCGTCGGGCAGAGGCCGCATGAGCAAAAGGAAAGAAAGGCAAGGAGGGAGCCAAGGGGGGGGGGAAGACGAGGATAAGGCGGGAGAGGGTGATACGATAGAGGACGAGGCCGAGGAAGAGGAGGATGAGAAATGAGATGGCGATGACGAGGACGATGGGCGAGGGTAGCGACCAGCGGCCGTCGGCAGCACCGTCGGCCTAACAGAGGGGCGGCCAACACTGCGTCGAGTGTCTCGCTCCCCTCCTCTTCCTCCTACTTTTCTTCCTCTTCCCCGTCCTGAGCCTTCTCCTCCTCCTCCTCCTCATTCCCCCTTCCCGTTCCAATGGATCCGAACATCGTGATTGTGTGTCCAAGCTTTTCGGGGTCTTCCTCCTCCTCCTCCTCCTCCTCCTCCTTCTCCTCCTCTCTGCTTCCTCCTCCATCCTCGTGCTCTACCCCGCCTTCCATCATGTCCGCTGTCTTCCCACGTGATGTGTATTTTCACGTCTCCATCTCTCGAGGGCGGAGGTGCCTGACCCAGTCGACGTATCCGACTGTGCGATCTGCGGCCCACAACAGATTCACAGCAAGCCCAGGGGCTTGAGGCAACAAAATTCCTTCCTACTAGTGCGCCACCCCTTGAAGCGACTTAGAGGATCCCGAGCCGAGTGGCTCACGTGTTCCCAAACACTTCAACCCTGACCTATATACTTAAGCGTGGCAACCCCCAACTCTGGCCATCGCACGGGCCACCTCCGAGTCTGTGCGGGGCGGGGTGGGCGCACTCATTAAAGCTGATGTTCACTTACGGCATAGGTTCCAGCAGGTGCCACCGTGCAAAGGATAAGGGCGAACTCGAATGGGACCCGAACCTCATCAACTATGATTTCACGGCGAATCCAGGGATGGCGACCACTGGCAAGAGGGGGGGGGGGCAAAGCGCCTGAGTAGTGAAGCCGCTCATGGCTACTACTTCTTGCTGCTAGACCCAGAAGGGGAGGCACTCTCCTTCGAAGTGGTCGCAGCCTCGGCGCGCTGGCGGTACAATTTGGCACCCTGCTGAATTGGCTTTGTGTTCCACAAAGCGGGGATAGGAACCTCGATCTTGCACACGCCGTCCTTCGCAAGACCCAGCGTGGTCCGCTGCACCTCGATCCTGATAGTGCACGGCGTCATATTTACATCAGATTTCGAGTCGGTTGCGGGGACGTTCCAAAATGGAATCACCAGCGGGTCTTTCTTGAGCGCCCGCTGTTCGGGGTAGAATACACACGGGAGCACATAGGCACTGCAGTGACTGGGAACATGCGGAAAATCTTTCACGACCACGGCGTTCGCAGGCATTTTATTAGCGGGGCCCACGTGGCACCATAGAGACAAGGGGATTAAAAACAACTGGTTCTTCTCATATTTTTTCATGGCGATGACCTTATGGACTTCCACCTTAGGGTCCACAGCGTAAGTGACCTGCAGGTTGACAGACTTGCTCGCAATCCTGTAGGCGTGCATCAAGGCCAGCCTCAGCTGGGCCTGCGTGGCCATGAGCGACATCTCGGCGTGGTCCTGCGGCCACCACGCGTTCTCACTCCATCCCCCCCTCCTCTCTCTTCGTCCCGTCCCCCCTCCCTCCTCCCTCTCCTGCTCATTCCTCCCTTCCCCTCCTCCCTCCTTCCTCTTTCTCGTCCTCCCTCGCTTCCTCCCTCCCTCCTCCCTCCCCTCGTCCCTCCCCGCCTCCCTCTCCTCCCTCCCTCCTCCCTCCCTCCTCCCTCCCTCCTCCCTCCCTCCTCCCTCCCTCCTCCCTCCCCTCCTTTCCCCCTGGTGCTGCCTGCTGCTGCTGCTCCTCCTCGCCCTCCTACTCATGATCTTACTTATGTTCATGCTGCGACTTATCGCATCTCCTCTCCTCCCTTTCCTCCGTCCAGTAAGGGAAAAGGGAATGCGGCGGTCCAGCACGCCGTCAAAGCCCACCACCGCGTAGTTGTGGGTCACCACTTTCGGCACCACCTCGGATGGCCCCCCCGCCCCTCCAGGCCGGCTTATCGGTTCGGCTCCCCAGGGCCCCGATCGGATTCCGTAGGGTGAAATTTTAAGGGGGGGTCGTGTGTTTTCGAGTCGTCGTCGTCGTCGTGGCCTGACCTTGTAGAGGTCCACCAAGTCCCCAGTGGAGATCTTGATGGAGCCGTCCGTGCCGTCCTCGATGTCGTCCTCGTCGGCCTCGTCATCGCCGCACTTGCCCCTCTTCTTGGACTTGGACTTCATGACGGGCGGCTTCTTCCCATCCGCCTTCTCGACGTCGCTCTCGCTCAGAAGTCTCACCTGCGAACCTACGATGCACTTGATGATGTACTTGTCGCCCTCACCCTTCTCCAGGGGCGTCTTCAGCGAAACGGTAGCTCCCTTGATGAGGCCAAGCTGCTTGAGGCGGCCGCCGTCGATGCCGTCCGCCAGCTCTGTGAAGCCAGTGGAGCCGTCAGGACTTCCCCCCCTCTTCTTCGGCTGGGGCTTCTCGGGAGAAAACGGCGGCTCCAGATCCTTCGTCTTGGGGGCCAGCTCGTAGATTCTGGCCAAGAAGTCGGCGCCGACAGCCTCGAGCGACGTGTAAGCCTGCACGCCAGGAGCGGCTTTCTTCATCATCATCATGACTCCGTTGACCTCCATGGTCCCGAGCTCCTGGACGAACACCGACCGCTTGAGCGAAGGATCGGTCTTCTGAGCATGATCACCGAACCAGGCTGTAGCAGCCTTGATCATGGTGGACAGCTGGATGCACAAGCCGCGCTGCTTAGTCGCCAAGGCGTTGCAATCACTACCGTTGATGAGCCTGCTCATGTTGGTGCCAGGGGTGACGAACTTCGCTGGCGACTTGATCGCAGCTTTCAAGAGTGAGTAGATCGTCTCGGGGCAGCTTATCAGGTCCAAGTTGGCCAGGACTTTGAATGCCGATCCTGGAACGCATCGGCGTGACTGCAGCGTCTTGCACCACTCGTCGAGGTTCCTCAAGAGCGGCGCGTCGCTGCCTCCGCTCCACTTCTCCACGAACGAGCACATGTCACGCGCGTGGCCACGTAAATGGGAATGCTGGCCCTCGACGTGTCTCGCGACCATGTCCCACATGAACGCGTGCTGTACCTGCATGTTGCGAGCGCCGAGCCGATGCATCTGCATCAGCGCCTGGACGTCCGTCGTGACCCGCCTAGTGTTGTGCCCTCGGTTGGCCGCTGCTTGGATGAAGTCGGCCAGGTGAGGGCAATGATGCTCCACTTGCCAGCGGATGATCGTCCACTCGAGCCCCGACGACACTGCTGCCGCGTAGGGCGGGTTGATGGCGTTCACCTTCGGGTAGGCTAAAAGTTTCTTATCGTTTCTTGTCTTTCGTCCTCTTCCTCCTCCTCCTCCTCCTCCTCCTCCTCCTCCTCGTCCTCTTATCCTCATTCTCCCCCCTCTCCCTCCTCATCATCATCCTATCCCAGCTCATTTTCCCCCTCCTCCCCCTCTTCCCCCTCCATATCCTTCTTCCCGCCCTCGCCCATCCTCCCAGCAGCTCCTCAGTTTCTTTATCATCATCTTCCTCCCCCCCCGCCTGCCCATCAATCCCCCTCCTCGGTGCCTCCTCATCGTGCCCCCCAAAACTCTGCCTACGCCCCTTGCTATGCTATGCTATGTTGTTGTCTTTTGTATGTTGATGTTGTTATTTATAACGTCAGGTGTGCTATGTATTACATGTAGCGCGTGCGTTCTTAATGTTTGAGGGGGGGGGGGGGGTGTTTTAGTTGGCCCCTCCAGCGACCTTCTCGATAGCAAGCTTCCCGTTCGTGGCAGCGGCCTCGACGGTGGTGCTGCACTTGTAGTCGATGGCGTTGAGGCCCCCATTCGTGTGGGAGCAAGACACAGAAACAAAGGACATGTCCTCCTTCAGGAGCGGCCTCAGCATGCCGTTGGAACTCTTGGCCAGGTGATCGTTGAACAACCACTGCGTGTCGTCTTGGGGGTTCACCTCGAACGCGACGGCGTTCTTAGTTTCCGAAAGCACAAAGCCGTCCAACAGAATCTGCGCCAACAAGTCGTGGACGTCGCACGGGTCGAGGCCGATCCCGTACCTGTTCCGCATGTGGCAGCCCATCTTCTTGGGGAAGACAAAGCTGACGTAGGCCAAGTCCTTCTCGATGAGAAGCTTCAAAATGGCAGCGAGTTTCGTCTTCGTCTGCGCATCGTCGGCACTCGATGGGTTGTCATTTGTCAGTTCGTTGATGTATGGCGCCACCTCCTGCAATGCCGCCTCCATGTCGAGACTGGCTGAAGGTGAAAGAGACCGAGGACCTGGCAAGGATCGTGACTGCCTCAAGGAGTCTGGGCCACAACGGCTATGTCGAGCCCCCCACCCCCAAAACGCGATGGGTATATCCCAACATAAGACACGGACAACGAAATTCTGCCGACCTGTGTCAGGCTCATGCGTGGGAGAAATGGAGACATCACGACCTGAAGCCTACCAACACCAGAACTGTTTTCAATGTTATGTTGCATAAATCTGGTGTTCATGTTGTCCAAATCTGGCACCGTTGGCGCCGAAATCTGAAGTTGTGGTCCCAGAAATTTGTTGTTGTTGTCACCGAATTATGATCATTCGATGCTGTTTTTGTATGTCTATCTTTGGTTAGGGAGGTTAGCTAAGTGAGGTTAGCAATTTGCTAAGTGAGATAGCTAAACTGCCAAACGCAGCCCTATCCACCATAGTGCGGATGTGCTATCTACTTACTAAGCACGTCTAACTTGCCTTGTGGAAGAAGCCAAGATAGCTTAAGTCACCCAAGTACTTGGCCGAATGCCCAACAAGGATAGGGAGGATTCAGGGCGGGATGACTACGTTATATCTTAAGATAGCTTGGTTATATGTTAGGTTATATGTGCTTCTATCCTATGCAACTGCTTAGCACGACCCTCGGTCACCCCAGTAGCCACGGCGCCTCGGTCTGATGGGAACAGAAAGATCTCGGTACCCATACCTCTAAGACCCTGGTGAGTCCTGAGTAGAATTCCGAGGCAAATCCAGCCATGGTGACGAGCGCGCCCTAGGAGCCTCAAGAGGGAACACGAAACGGAGGGGAGCGGTATCGTAACCCTTCTTCTCCTCCCAGCATCGGTTAGTCAGAGCGGTGGCATGGCGCTCGCGAGGAAAACCACTCTGCGCGTCCCAACAGAGGAGCAGAGGATCAAGCCACGGAAAGCAAAGGCGGAGAGATGAGGGCGGACCGGGGCGGCGGAGCAGAACCCCGCTAGCCCTGCGGACGTGGGTAATTAGACGATGCCGCTTTTAATTAATTCGCTCTTCCCACCACACCCACTGGTGACCTTTCCCGGCCTCAGGACCGACAAAATTACCGCTCGAGATGGAAAGCCGGTCCCGGAAAACTGGTCTGGGCCTTCGTCGGAAGCCTGGGGCCCCCCCCTTTCCCTTCGGCAAGGCTGGGCGGCGGCACAGATCCGAACAGTCCTCTGGGCGTAAGGCGCAAGGCAGAAACCAGCGCACAGGTCGTTGCGACACGAACCTGAGGTTCGTGTCGTCTGCGCACGGGTCGTTGCGACACGAACCTGTTGTGTTGTTTGGAACGACCTGCGTGCTGGATCTTTCACGCTGGACCGACACCGCGTAGATCGTTCAAGCTGGAACGATCGCGGCTTCCCAACGCCACTCGGCGGCGCGCACAAGTGGGTAGGGGGAGGGGGGAAGGCTTTTTAGAAAGAGGCTGCTTCCTGGAAGGCGCCGGCCTGACATCTTTAGACAAGGCCCGCGCCTTCTAAGAAGAAGGGGTGTTTCTAAAAAGCCTTCCCCCCTCCCACTACCCCCCACTGCGCGTGGACGAACCGCAGCTCATTCGACATCGGCCGATTCCGAACCACTGGTGGCGCTGAACCTCGAGCTCCCGCGCTGGGGTCGCAGCGGCGTCAGCACGGCGCAAAACTGCCGTACGTGGCGAAAGGCACTCGCTCTTGCGACCCCAAGTGAACGACAATCCGCCAACCCTTTGTGGGTCTCTAGGCGTGTGAAATAGTTCCCCCCCATAACCTCCCCCAGGGACCCTGAACCGGAGATTTGACCCCCCCCCCGGCCCCGGGGCACCCACCGCCGAACGCGTCATGGGGGAGCAAAAGGTCCCAAAACGGGCCCAAAGCGCACAAACGGGCCCACGCGACGGTCCAAGAAGGCCCCAAGAGGCCTCCAAGACGGCCCACGAGGGCCCCGAGACGCCAAACGAGCGCTCCAAGACGCCCAAGATGGCCCAAAGACAAGCTAAGAGGCCTCCTAGACGGCCCAACAGGTCCCCACGAGGCCCCAAGAGGCCTCCAATATGCGTCCCAAAGGGGTCCCTAGACGCAACAATGTGCCCATTTTCTTTGTAAAACATGCAAGTTTCACAAATTCGCCTTCTGGGCTTTCCGATGCTCCAAGACGGCCCAAGAGGCCCCCAAGACCGCCCCAAGACCCCTCCAAGAGGGTCCCAAGATAGCCCAAGGGGGCCCCAAGACGGCCCAAAAGGCGTCCAAAACGGCCCAAGAGGGCCCCGATGACGGCCACAAGAGCGCTCCAGGCGCGTTCCAAATGGCCTCCAAGAGAGCTCAATATGGTCCCAGACAATCCAAGAGCGATCAAAGACACCGAAGATGGCCTCCAGGCGGCCCAAAATGCCCCAAGAGGCCCCAAGAGGCATCCAAGATGCGTCCCAAGAGGGTCCCTAGACGCAAACATTGGCCCGTTCCCTTTCGTAGAACGTACAATTTTCCCAAATTCTTTCCGACGCTCCCAGACGGCCCAAAAGGCCCCCCAGACCGCCCCAAGACGGTCCAAGAAGCCTCCAAGAGGGCCCCAAGACAGCCCAAGAGGGCGCCAAGACGGCTCAAGAGGCGCCGGAGACGGCCCAAGAAAACCCCGAAGACGGCCCCAAGAGCGCTCCAGGAGCGTTCCAAGTGGCTTCCAGGAGAGCTCAACCTGGCCCCACACGGTCCAAAAGCGATCGGCGACACCCGAGATGGCCTCCAGATGGCCCAAGACGCCCCCAAGAGGCCTCCAAGATGCGCCCCAAAAGGGCCCCTAGACGCAACAATGTGCTCATTTCCTTCGGAAAAAAAAACAAATATTGTTTCACAAATTCGCCTTGTGGGCTTTCCGACGCTCCATGACGGCCCAAGAGGCCCCGAAGACCGCCCCAAGACGGCCAAAGAGGCCCCCAAGACGGTCCCACGACGGCCCAGAACGGCCCCAAGACGGCCCAAGAGGTCCCCAAGACGGCCCAAGAAGGCTCCAAAACGGCACCAAGGAGGGGCCCAAGAGGGCAAACAAAAATTCAAAAATCTAGCTTTCCGCCCCCACGAGCCCCAGGGGGCCCCAAGAGTGCTCCAAGAGGCCGCCAGAGGCCTCCAAGTGGCGGCCAAGACGCCCCAAGGAGCCCCCAAGAGGCCCCCAGGAGGCCCCCAAAAGACCCCCAGACGCCTCCGTCTTGCAAGCCGTCAAGCCAACTGCAATGCACTCCGCGCATGCAGCCTTGCTCTTCCTCGCGACGTGTTCACTATCTTGCTCGGCGCTAATGTGCTGCTGCCGCGCGAACTGTTTCGTGCGCGCCGCGAACGTCAACAGCCTCTTCACCCGTTTCGATTCATCTGCCACATCGTTCGCGGTGGTGCCTCGCTGATCAGAGCTTCCGCACACTACTCTTGCCCCTTTCGTTTTCCGGTGGTCCTCCACTTGGTTGCGGGTCGAAAGGCCGACCTCCCAGAAGGACACCCCGCACCCCGGCGCACAACACGCAAGGCGCTAGCAAAGCACGCCCCAGACCACCGCCATCACGCAAACATTTGGACCCCCTGCGTATCTGCCACCACCCGCGCGCGACACCGCACCCCCACACACAAGACGCCGCTGGCCAGAAACTCCTGGCCTCGCAACACTCACAGAAGGGGTCGGCGGATGTGGCGCAAGCCTGTAGAATCCACGTCCGGAGGTGACGTGCTGAGCGTCAGCGTTTTCTGCGGAGGCGATACTGCAACGTATCCAATGTGTCCAATGATTGCATAATTGCAACGTGTTGTATTGTGTTACATTATTATGTCTCCCCCCCGAACCCCCCCCCCAGGGGCCACGCCACTTCCGTCGACCCAAAGGTGGCGGACCCCTTTCTGGGTTTCAAAAACATCAGAAACCTATGAGAAATCAACAAATTCGGCCTCTTGGGCCTCTTGGGGCTCCAAGAAAGTTTCAAGACGGCCCAAGATGGCCCCAAGACAGCCCAAGACGGCCTCAAGGCGGCCCAAGATGGCCCCAAGAGGGCCCATGAGGCCCCCGTGAAAGTCCAAGAGGCCCCCAAGAAGACTCCCGAGAGCGCCTCCGGAGGCCAAAATCTTTGACTCTCCTATAGTTTTGGGACAATTGCAACGTTTTCGCCTTCTTCGGCTCTCAGAAGGCCATGACGGCCCAAGCAGCCTCCAAAAGAGCCCCCAAACGGCCCAAGAGGCCTCCAAGGGGGCCCCAACACGGCCCAAGAGGGCCCCGAGACGGCCAACAAAAACCCTCAAAACGGCCCAAAAAGACCCAATACGGCCCCAGAGGACCCCAAGAGAGCCCCTAGGCGGCCGCGAGAGGCTTCCAAAGTGGCCTCCGAAGTGGCCAGACGGCGTAAGAACGCCCAAAGACGGCCCAACACGTCCCCAAGAAGCCCCAAGAGGCTCCAAAAAGGCCCCCCAGAGGTTCAAAAAAAACCCATAATAAGCTTCCAAGAAGCTCCCAAGAGACTCCCAGGAGGCCCCACAACGACTGGACTGAACGTGCTCTGAAGCACCCTGCAGAGTTTTCTGCGGAGGCGATAATGCAACGTACCCAATGTACCCAATGATTGCATAATTGCCACATGTTGCACCAACGATCGCCCAAGAGACCCAAGACGGCCCCAAGAGGACCCGAAGACGGCCCAAGAGGTCTCCAAGACGCTCAAGATGGCCTCCAAGATGGCCCAAGAGCCCTCCAAGACATCCTCCAAGAAGGCCCCAAAGGGTCAAAATGGCCTCCAGGCGGCCAAGCTGGACCTTCAAGATGCCCACGTGTTCCCCGAAGGCTTTCCAAACCGATTCGGGGAGCACATGGACCGATAGCTTGGCAGGTCTGGCCTCAACGTTCGGCCACATAGGCGCTTCCAAAAAGGCAGGGGGCGGCGGTGATTCGCCATAGGCGTCTTCGATAAAACTATGGAAGGAGGAAGCGTACACACAAACAAACGCCGACGAGTTTCCCTGTGCCTTCAAGGGAGAATGGTGGTGTCGAAAATCGCTGCTTCATGGTGGTGCATAATACTCCGCCACCCTTCACCTCGATCCGAGGAATCCGCGCGGAACTCCGACAGGTATGTGTCTGTTCCGCTTCTTCTGCTCCGAAGGCGGCGGATGCAGACCTGCTCGCCGCTCGTGGGATGGAGCTGGGCGAGCGACAGCACCACGGTGACGACAGAGGAAGGTAAAACTGCACCAAGGCAACAGTTTCCGGAGCTCTGCCGCGACGATGTCGTCGGTCGCCGTCGGCGCCGCCAACCATTTTTGCTGTCACCGCCGCCGTCCGCGGCCGTTGCCATCGAGGGGGTTACTTCCTGTGTCATTTCCTGGTCTACGAGTGGGGTCTTTCGTGACATGGGCCCACACGACGGGGCACTCTTACACACCAGCCTGCTGCTCTTTTGTAATGTGCTGGCACTTTTTGGTGGGACGCCTCATCATTAAGATAGATAGCACAGCGGCCCCTTGGCCACTAGCACGCCCCCGAGATCCAGTGGCCCAAACGCCCGCGACGTCGAAGGGGTGGAGGGGGGAGGAGGAGGAGGCGGCAACGTCGTGACCGACTTCGATGCCATCAGCAACAGCGACAAGAGGAGAAGAGGCAGCAGCAGCACGGGGGTCACGGGGCAGCGTGGCCTCCCGCCGTAGCTCCAATACAGGGGCGGCCCGCACCCGCCCTGCCACTCGAATTCCAACGTGCTAGGGACGCAAACGTGCTCGAGATGCAGGCGCGCACAAGCGTGCGCCGCAGACCGAGCGTTGTCGGGGACAGGGTGGAGAACCGCCGTGCCCTTGGCCTGGACCTGGACGTCGTCGTCGTCGTCGTCGTCGTCGCCGTCGTCGCCGTGACCTTTGCCTGGAAATGTACATGGACATGGGAGGAGAATCGCACATCCTGCGACGTGGAGGCACGTCCATTTGGAGGTGTGCCGTTCCTCCCTGGCAGGCGATGAACATGGGTATCGGCATGGACATGGATACATGTACACATATCCGCCACCGTGCCTTCAGCACGTAGTGGAGTGCACCAAGGCTTACGCAGCCCTGAGAGGCAGGTGGGTTCTAAGGTTCTTCTGGGCCTGGACCCCCGGTTTCTCAGGCGCTCCCGGGCGCTCTTGAGCGCTCCTGCGCGGTGTCGGGGTTTGTCGCGTGGGCCTCTGGGACGGTGGCCCAACGCAACAAGGCCCCAAAACGGGCGAGAAGCCCCCTGGACAGGCCAAGAAGTCTCCGAGCCGCCCAAGAGAGCCTCAAGACGGCCCAAGAGGTTCTCGAAACGTCCCAAAAGAGTTCAACAGGATGAGGGCCCCAGGACGGCCCTAAGACGGCCCAAGAGGGCTCCAAGAAGCGCCCACGACGGCCCAAGAGGGCCCAAAAACGGCCCCAAGATGGGCCCAATAATGGGAACGCGGAAGGAACAATCTAGCTTTCCGCCTCAAGAGCCCCCCAGGAAGCCCCAAGAGGCTCCCAGGAGGCCCCGAGAGAACTCCAAGAGGCCCCCGCAAGGCTGGAATGCGTCCCCGAGAGTTGCAAGAGAGGCCCCAAGAGGCCACAAGAGGCCTCCCAGAGGCTCCCAGGAGGCCCCTAAGAGACCCTGGAGAGGCCCGAAAACTCCTCCCGAGGGCCCCCCGAGAGCGTTTAGAAGAGACCAGACGGAATATCCCTGAATACTCTGACCCGCAAGCCAGGCAGAGTGGCGGGATGGGCCGAATATAATTATATCTGTGTATATATATATATATATAGATATATCCCTATATATATATATATATATATATATATGTGTGTGCATGTCTGAAGAGAGTTCGTGTGTGTGTGTGTGTGTGGGTGTGGGTGTGCGTGTGCGTGTGTGTGTGCGTGTGTGTGTGTGTGTGTGTGTGTGTGTGTCGTTCAACCCCTGGCGTCGAGCTACGCTCGGCGGGATGTGTGACCGCTGCACTTTACTGGGAAATTCGCACCAGACTGCTGCTTAGGCGTCAGCTCTTGGCGTTTCGCGCGCTGAGGTTGTGGCTATAATCACCATCGTCGTCGTCATCGTTCTCATCATCATCATCATCATCATCATCATCATCATCATCATCATCATCATCAGCATCAGCACCAGCACCAGCAGCAGCATCATGATCAGCATGAGCATCAGCATCAACATCATCATCATCATCATCAACATCAGCATCATCATCATCATCATCATCATCATCATCATCATCATCATCATCATCGCAATCATATTCACCGTCGTCGTCATCATCATCCGTCTACGTCAGTCCCCTTCTCGTCCTCCTCCTCGCCCACATAATCATGTTCCCTGCTCTATCTCTCCCCGTCTATCCCTCCTTCTCCTCATCTTCCTCGGCGCAGCCTCCCCGAAAGAGATCCCTGATCCTCCTCCTCCATGTCACCCCCGCCACCGTCAATCGCCACCAAAGTCTCCCCGTCGTAAAGCACGAGTGTCCCAAAGACTCCCCATGTGTGCAGCAGGAGTGCCCCAAAGAGCCCGCCTATCATTTTCTGAGTGTCATCGAGCCACGCCACCGTTCGGCAAGAGTGGCCCAAAGCCCCCCCGTTGCCTCGCCGTCGTAGACCAAGGATGTCCCAAAGCCCCCCTTTCGTACTTTAGGAGTGACCTCGAGCCTCCCCCGTCGCGAAGCAAGAGTGTCAAACCTCCCCGCACTGCAGCAAGAGTGCCTGCAAGCCTCGCCGTCGTAACGAAAGAATGTCCTCAAGCCCATCCGTCGTGGAGCACGAGCGTACCACAACCTCCCCATCGAGCCTCCCCATCGTGAAACACGCGTGTACTGAAGCCTCCGCGTCATGAAGCAAAAGTGTCAGCAATCATCAACATCGTACATTCTCCTGGCGAAGGGTCAAACCACATGCAGTTGTGAGTGTCGTCGTTGTGGTATCGCAGCGTGTGGATCTTTTCATGGGGCCACGAAACGTGAAAAAAGTATGCCGAAATAAGGTGGGCTCCAGTAGCGCTCCATGTGGGGCCGCAAAACGTGTGAGGGGTGTGCCGAAATGGAGCGGGCCGCCATGCGAACGTCGCCACCGTGGCCTTCGGCGGAGCTCCCTTTGGGGCAACGAAGCGCAGTACTGAGTGGAAGGGATGCATGCGAACACCGCCACTGAGGCCTTCGGTGGAGCTCCCTATGGGGCCACGACGCGCTGTACTGGATGGGGGAGACGCATGCGAACCCATCCACTGGGACCTTCGGAGGAGCTCCTTATGGGGCCGCGAAAAGTTGTACGGGGTGGAGGAAAAACGCATTCGGACACCGCCACTGGGGCTTTCGGTGGAGCTCGGTATGGGGCCGCGCAGCGCTGTAATGGATGGGGGAAACGCACGCGGACACGCCACTGGGGCTTTCTGTGGAGCTCCCCATGGGGCCACGACTCGCTGTGCTGAGTGCGAGAAGCGCACGCGGACACCGCCGCTGGGGCCTTCGGTGGAGATCCCTATGTGGCCACGAAGCGCTGTACTGGATGGGGGAAACGCAAGTAGACAACGCCACCGGAGCCTTCGGCGGAGCTCCCTATGAAACCACGGAACGCTGTACTGGTTGGGGGAAACGAATGCGGGCACCGCCACTGGTGGAGCTCCCCATGGAGCCACGCAGCGCTGTACTGGGTGGGGGAAACGCATGCGGATACCGCCACTGGGGCATTAGCTGAAGCCCCCCATGGAGCCACAAAACGTTGTATTCAGTGCGGGAAACGCATGCGAACCATGCCAATGGAGCCTTCGGTGGAGCTCCCTATGAGGCCACCAAATGTGTGAAGGGTGTGCCAAAGTGGAGGGGGGCGGCATGCGAACCAAGCCCATGGGGCCTTCGGTGGAGCTTCCAATGGAGCCACGTAACGTGCATGTTAACCATGCCAATGAGGCCTTCGGTGGAGCTCCGTCCGCATGCGAACCATGCCACTAGGGTCTTCGGTGTAGTTCCAAATGGGCCACGAAACGTTTTAAAGGGTGCCAAAGTGGATGGGGGCAGCATGCGAACCATGCCACTGGCGCCTCCGGTAGAGCTCCCTACAAGAAATTCAAACATTGGCCTGGCGAAGGACCCAACCATATGCAGGTGTGGGCACCGTCGTTGAATGCACCGCATTCGGTGGAGCTCCCTGTGGGACCACGAAACGTGCGAAGGGTGTCCCAAAACGGGCTCGGTGGGCGCATGCGGGCGCTGGCAGTTGGGCCTTCGGTGGGACCCCCTATGGGGCCACGAAGCGTGTGAGGGGTGTGCCAAAATGGGTGATGGTGGCCGCACGCGAGCGGTGGCATTTGGGCCTTCGGTGGAGCTCCCTCTGGGGCCACGAAGCGTGTGAGGGCTGTGCAAAAATTGGTTCAGTGGGCGCATGCGAGCTCTGACATCTGGGCCTTCGGGGGAGCTCTATATGGGGCCACGAAACGTGTGATGGGTGTACCAAACAATCAATGCAATGGGTGCGTGCGAGCGCTGGCATCTGGGCCTTCGGTGGAACTTCCTACGGGGTCACAAAACGTGTCAGGCGTGTGACACAATGAGCGCGGTGGGCGCGCGATCGCTGGCAATTGGGCCTTCGGTGGGGCTCGCTATGGTGCCACGAAGCGTGTGAGGGGTGTGCCAAAGTGGGCCAGGTGGGCGCATGCGAGCGCTGGCAGCTGGGCCCCCGGTGGAGCTCCCTATAAGGCCACGGCACGTGTAAGGGGTATGCCCAAATGGGTGATGCTGAGCGCATGCGAGCGCTTGTATTTTGAACCTTCGGTGGAGCTCCCTGTGGGGCCACCAAACGTGTGAAAGGTGTGCCAAAATGGGCGCGGTGGCCGCGTGCGAGCGCCAGCATCAGGGCCTTCGGTGGGCCTCTCTTTTGGGCTACGAAACGCGTGAGGGGTGTACCAGAATGAGCGCGGTGGCCGCGTGCGAGCGTTGGCCTTCGGCGGAACTCCCTATGGGGCCACGAAGCGTGTGAGAGATGTAGCAGAATCGGGCGCGGCTACCCTGGCAATGAGCCCCCCGACAGACGAAGCTCTCTAGTGAACGAGCACGAGGAAGGGATCGAGCAGGGCAGGGCTCTCTGGTAAGCATTCCCCGGAAGCCCCTGGACGGGCGTCTTTGCATGCCCCCAGGATGTCCCGAAAAGCCATGGTGCCCCTCGGTGCAGAGCGCAGGCGCAGGGCCCGAAGAACTCTGGAGCGGCGCGGAGGCCAGGTAGGAGGTTGACGCCTTGGGGGGCGGGCGGCAGAGATCGAGGGGCCGACCGACGGGCATTGCAGGGCGGCGACGTTCAGAACGGAGGGAAACCCACAGCAGCAGCCATTGCCGCCCCGATCCTGCGGGGTGCGTCCGCGGACGGCTGGGAAGGTTGACGGAGGAAGAGAGGCACCATGAACACAAAATATCCTAGGTCCGCGCGGATTTCTTGGACGCGCGCCCCAAAGGCGGCGCCGACCCAAGACATCTGCCATCCGCGCACCTCAGAAAAATCATGCTTATGCAATTGTGCTGTTCTTCTTCGAGGGCGGCTGATGACGAGAACGCAGCTCGTACACCAGCATCAGGCTGCGCCCCCAGATTGGTGCACACGTTCTGGAGGCCAAGACCGGAGGGCAGGAACACAGGCCCAGAGTCTCGCCTGGCCTGGCAAGATCTGGGAGTGCTTTGAGGGCTCCCTTGCCCAGAGGCTGGAGGGCGGAAGAGGTCAAGCTCGAGGGGCGGATGGGGCGGGAAAGAGTTAGACAGGAGATTCGAGGTGAGGTCGGAGGTCGGAGCGGCATAGTTAGTAGGGAGAGGGAGGCGGGCTCCCTCGACCACCATCGCTGATGCCACACACACAGACATACAAACGCTCCTCCCCCCTCCCTGGTCCTCCTCTTCACACGGCAAGTTGGACTACGCCTCACCAGGCCGAAGATTGTGCGCTCAGTTCAGGGAAACACTGCAACGACAAGCCAAGTACACACCGCAGCGATGGCCCCAGTACTTCAGCGTCCGAATGCTGCAGCGACAAGTCGAGTGCCTGCTGGCACGCAGCACGGCGGCAATGATTGCTCACTGAACGCTGCAGCAGGGCGCAGAGGCGACCAGCCCGACGTGGCGGTGCAAGTCCTCGCGGCCACGGAAGCTGCAGAGGAAGCGCTCCTGCTCTGGCACCGTGAACGCGCCAGGCCGCACTAGCCGGGCCCAGCCGAGCAGAGCGCGACCCGACACGTCGTACCGGTGGATGACCAGCAGGCAGGCAAAAAGCACGCTTCGGCCGAACCCGCTCTTGCAGTGGATCACGACGGCGGGCACGGCCTCCGCATGGCCGCGAGGCAACTCGGCGCCGCCCCTCTTTGCCGGCGCGACCCGGTCTGCCTCCTGCAGGAAGGACAGGATGAGGCGGGGCGGGGGTATGCCACCGCCAACGTCCTTCACAAAGCACTCCAGGTGGACAATGCCATGCTGCCGGAGGGCCGCGGGGTCGTAGCTGCCCCCGATCTCGGAGAGGCCCTGCTCATCGCTGTTGTTCGTGCGCACCACGAGCGAGACGTCGTGCTTGCGCAGCAGGCTGACGAAGTCGAGGGCCTTAGGGCGGGCGGCCTCCACGGGGCCGAAGTCGGCCGCGGCCTGGTAGACCTTGCACACGCTGTGCAGGCTCGTGTTCTTCTCCTACGTCATCCGAACCCTACCCCACCCATCCCCGATTCTACCGAATCGATGGGAGGCGGGGTAGGCTTCGGACTCCGCCGCGCGCTCGACACACTCGGAACCCTACCCCCGCCACCCATCGAGCTGCCCGAACCGTCGATCGGCGAGGCTCGAGCTCGGACTTCGCCGCCGATGTCCTCCTCGTCGTTCACGCCCTGCAGATCAGGCGCCAGCCCGCCGTCGGACCCGCACTCGTCGGGCTCCCGACGCGAGCAGCGCCCCACCGTGGAGGTGCCGGCGCCGGTCGGCGGCGCGCACCGGGAGGGGGCGGGGCGAGGAGGGGCGGCCTCGGCAGGGAGGGCGGCGGGCTGTTCTGAAGGGGCCCTGCGACACACACACACACACACACACACACACACACACACACACACACACACACACACACACACACACACACACACACACACACACACACACACAAACACACTCACACACACTCACACACACACACACACTCACTCTCACTCACTCTCACTCACTCACTCACTCACTCACTCACACACGCCCCTACACACAAACAGACACACACATAAATACAAATCCCAGGATCCCCGCATTTTCAAATCGGAGGTTGGGGGGTGAGATCGAAAAGGAACGGAGAGACCCCCTACCGGAACATCGGTTTCGGTTTCGTGTTCGTGCGTGCCGTGCGTGCGGGCGAGGCGAAGCTGCATGGGCGGGCGAGAAGAAAGTCTCCTAGGCTGAGGCGCGGCCGGACCAAATGATTCCTGACCGGGGGCCGGTGGCGCGCAGTGTCCCGCCGGTGTCCCGCCTCCAGCTGAGGCGCGGCAGGACCAAATGATTCCTGACCGGGGGCCGGTGGCGTGCGGTGTCCCGCCGGTGTCCCGTCGGGGTCCCGATGATGATGATGATGATGATGATGATGATGATGATGATGATGATGATGATGATGATGATGATGATCATGGTGATGATGATGTTGATGTTGACGATGATAATGATGATGATGATGATGCTGATAATGATGATGATGATGCTGATGATGATGATGGTGGTGATGATGATGGTGTCCCGATGATGATGATGATGATGATGATGATGATGATGTTGATGATGTTGATTATGAGGATGTTGCTGATGATCAGGTCCATGAAGATGATGATGATGCTGTTGTTGTTGATGATGATGATGGAGTCCCGATGATGATGATCATGATGATGATGGTGAGATTGTAAGATCGGTCGTGAGATCGATTGTGAGATCGATAGTGAGATCGATCGTGACATCGATAGAATGGAATCGGTCGTGAGAGATCGATAGTGCGATCTGTAATGAGATCGATCGTGATCGGAGGTTGGGGGTGAGATCGATATGGGACGGAGAGACCCCCTACCGGGAAATAGACTTCGGTTTCGTGTTCGTGCGTGCCGTGCGTGCGGGCGAGGCGAAGCTGCGTGGGCGGGCGAGAAGAAAATCTCCTGTGGCTGAGGCGCGGCCGGACCAAATGATTCCTGACTGGCGTCCAGTGGCGCGCGGTGTCCCGCCGGTGTCCCGCCTCCGGCTGAGGCGCGGCCGGACCAAATGATTCTGGACCCGCATCCGGTGGCCCGAGGTGTCCGGCGGGTGTCCCGCCTCCGGCTGAGGCGCGGCCGGACCAAATGATTCCAGACCGGCGTCCAGTGGCGTGCGGTGTCCCGCCGGTGTCCCGTCGGTGTCCCGATGATGATAATGGTGATGACGATGATGATGATGATGATGATGATGATGATGATGATGATAATGGTGATGATGATGATTGTGGTGGTGATGATGATGATGCTGATGATGATGGTGGTGTCCCGATGATGATGATGATGATGATGATGATGATGTTGATGATGATGATTCTGATGATGATGATGATGATGGTGATCATGATGATGTGAATGAGAATGATGAGATGATGATGATGATGATGATGACGACGATGATGATGATGATGATGATGATGGTGTCCTGATGATGATTATGATGATGATGATGGGGTTGAAGCTGATGCTGTTGATGATGATGATGATGATGGTGATGATGGTGATGATGGTGATGATGATGATGGTGTCCCGATGGTGATGTTGTTGATGATTGTGATGATGATGGTGCCCCGATGATACTGATGGTGATGATGATGTTGATAAGGAGGATGATGAGGTGATGATGCTGATGTTGATGATGAACGATTATGATACGATCGAGTGAGATCGATACTGGGATCGATAGTGAGATCGATTGTGAGATCAATCGTGAGATCGATTGTCAGATCGATAGTGAGATCGATTGTGACATCGATAGAACGGGATCCATAGTGAGAGATCGATAGAGCGATATGTAGTGAGATCGATCGTGATATGGATAGTGAGATCGATAGTGAGATCGACGATAACGACATCGCCTGTGAGAGTCTCGAGCGATAGAGAGATCGATCGTGATATCTATCGATTGGGATCGATAGTGAGACCTATTGATCGATCGTGTGATCGATAGGGGGAGATCGACTGTGAAATCGATGGTGGGGTCCATTGTGAGATGGCTCCCAAGAGCGAGCAGCAACGCAAAAATATCCACTGTTGCCCATTGCTGGGCCCCTCCCCCCCCCAACCTCCTTATCACCCGCAAGGTGGTCGTATAGGTATGTTGGGGGTTTTCGTCCTCCCCTCCCACTTCTCATGATTTCCAATATTTTCTGGGAAGTCGACGACTACTTGTGTCTGTGTGCTTTCCCCTCCTGATTCTCGGATGGCAGATGCCTTCTCAGAGTGGCCCAAGAGGCTGCCAAGTCAGAAGGGCTTCTGAGAGGGCCCCCCTGTGGATGACGGGCGCACGATGTTTTTCTCAGCAGGCAATGGTAAGCGTATGTGTCAGCGACGGCCCGTGGACTCGTGAGAAGCCCAACTGGCGCTTAAGCTCTCTCGCGTCAGAGGGCCCCCCGAGGGCAAGCACTTTTCACTTTTCACCGAAGACAACGAGCTCACTGAAGGCAACACAAACTGCCGAAGGCAGACCTGTCTGCCTCCGGTGAGCTCCTCAGGGGAAAGAGATGTGTGCCTTCAGTGAGCTCGTTGCCTTCAGAAACTTATGCCTTCTTACTCGGGGTCGGCCAAGAGATGGGCGTCCAAGAGGGGGGGCGCAAATCATGGCCAGCAGCATGTGCGCGGCCCAAGGGGAGGGCCAGGAGCGTAATGACATAAGAAGAGGCGCCATGAAATCTGAGGAGGTATCATGGCCCACGCCATGATATCCCCCCCCTGGTCATCACCCCCCTCTTTGCCGCCCCCGACATACACGCCCCCCAGACTTTTACATAGGCCGCCCCCCCGCGCCCCCACGCCTGGTGCGCGCCGCCAAGCTGTCCCACTGGCCGCCCCTGCCTGAGGCTGTCGCCTCCTTTGACGTCTTGTGTGCCTCGCTCGCTGGTTCGCTCAGCTTCGTCGCGGAGCGGGACGCGCCCGGGATGGCCGGGGCGGCCAGCTGGCACCAGACTGGCGCCGCCTCTTCCTGCTCGGCGCTGGCGTGGGCTCCTGAGGAAGCAAGCGCATGTGAACGCAGAGCCCCAGCCTCGCATGTCAGAATTCTGGAGCACTGGCGGGGGTCACAATTCCACGGACGCCTGCAGCCAAGCGAACCCCAGCCGGGGTGTCCGACACTATCGCATATCTTCGATTGAACCGGCGGGGGCAGGGTTTGCATGTAATCGCAGATTGTTGTTTGTTTGTCCGTCACAAGCAACGCCACCCTCATAGAGGCACGAACAACTGCCCAAACATGACTTCTCAGAGTCCGCGCGGATTTCTTGGATCGGCGGTGGACTCCTCTTGGGTCATGCGAAAGGGGGGATCCAGGATTGCAAAGGGGGGGGGTTTGAGAATCAGCTCCCTACCCTCCCCTTTCGCTCGGCCCGATCCTCTCCCTGGCGCGCGGAGCTCGCCCGAAACGGCCCCGAAGGCGACGCCACGGGGCCCACCGCCGATGCAGACCCGCGCGGAGCTCTGAACGTTTTTATGCTCACTCCATTGAAGGGGCCCTGGGACACATCAACAAATAGACGCACGTCCCAGGATTCCCCCTATTTTTCATACTCTCTGGATTTTCGTCTTCCCCCCATGTCCCATATTTTCCTAGATTTCCTGTAGAACGTCGATGAAGTGTGTCTGTGTGTTTTCCCTCCTGATCAATGTTTGCTTCTTCGAGAAAAAGGTCCTGGACCCCGGGGGGCCCTCCGAGGCCGGCTTGCCGCCACGTGCCGTTCTGCTGTCGGCCCCGTCCTCCAGACAGGGGCCCCGAGGGGCCGAAGACTGCGACAACAACGCAACACCTCCCGGCGTCCTCGAGAACATCGAGGCGGCCAATTTAGCATCCATCTTAGGCCTCCGGGAGAATGCCTCCTTGCAGCAAGCAGGCGTTCCCCACTGATCAGTGCTCTACTGAATCGTCAGATGCTGCTCCTGGGGCCATTGCCCGAAAGCCAGCTGATGACACTGTCAGATGCACTGTCCTACGCCCTTTTGCATACAAGCTAGCACCAAAGAACTTCAAGCGAATGTGGGGGCGCCCCCGAAAACTTGGACCGAAAACGCTGTCCAGGCCGCGGGGGGTGAGGAGGCCCTGCCGCAGCTCTGGCACGATAGCGTCAGTTTCCGCCGCAGCCGAAGGTATTGCGGCGCCCAATGAGGCCACGACATTTCTGCTTAGGTGCTCTGAACTCAACTCTCTCTCTCTCTCTCTCTCTCTGGGATCTTCTGACCCAGGTCAAGCCAGACCCGGGTCAGTCAGGCCTGCAAGATCCTGCAAACACCCTGCAGGATCCTGCACCCAAACCCGGGTCAATGCGAAGGATCCTGCAGGATCCTGCAGAATCCTGCACCCAACCCCGGGTCAATAATGCGACCCTGGCCCTGCAGGATCCTGCAAGATCAGGCGCTCTGGCTGACCCCCGTTTGCATTGACCCTCGTCTCAAGGCTCCCGACTCCCTCTCTCTCTTAGGCCTCCAGGGGCCAAGCTCGGGTCTCGGGGCGTCGAAAAACGAACCGGCACACGAAATCCACCCATGTGGAAGGGGCCGAGGGATCCAGGGTCCCACGCATCGAGAAAAGCGGAGCGCCGGACATCTTGGTCTCTTCCTCAGGACTCATTGCCAGAACTCCGATGTCTCTGGTCTGGACCTTCTCCCTGGGACCGGCTCTTCATTCCTCGAGTCGTGTGTTGTGACGCCCCCGGGGCCCAGAGAGGGCCCCCAGAGGCTGAGAGTTTGCAACTCTCCCCGTCGCCATTTTCCACAAGGCGAGGCGAGGCGATCCTTGTGCTCCCTCCGCCACCGACGAGGACGGCGAGACGGGCAGGGCATCATCCTCGCCTTCTCCAGGCTCCAGGCTCGGGCAGGTCGCTGGATTGGGGTCCCGGATGGTGGTCATCGGGTCCGCCATCACGAGGACCTCTCGGCGGCGAGCCCGGGGGAAGTGAGAATCCCACCAGCCCTTTGGGCGTGAGTGGTTTAGAAAGCCCGCTCTGTTCTCAACCCCCCTTCTTCCCCTTCGGGGAGGGGTTTACCCCTCCCCCTACCCCCTCCCCCTGGGCCTGGAGAGGGGGTTTCGCGGGTCGTTGGAGGGGTCTTTTACGACTCCTGGGAGGGCTAAAAAACGACGACCCTCACGAGGATTCTGGCCCCGACGGGGGGACGGAGATAAGTCCCTCTCCTCTTCTTTGAAGCCAAAATCCTTGATTTACTATGGTTTGGGCCCCATTTTGGCCTCCTGAGGGGGCCGCGCTCCTCTTCCTTCATAGCAAAATCATTGATTTTACTAAGGTTTTGGGCTCATTTTGTCCTTCTCAGGAGGCAGCGCTTATTTGCGCTTCTGAGGAGGTCGCAAGAAGCCCCAAGATGGCCCCAAGAGGCCCCCAGGGCCTCCCAAGAGGCCTCCAAGAGGCCCCCAGAGGCCCCACGAGGCCCCCAAGAGGCCCCCAAGAGGCCCCAAGAGGCCCCCAAGAGGCCCCCAAGAGGCCCCCAACAGGCTCCAAGAGGCCCCCAAGAGGCCCCACGAGGAGCCCGAACGACTCACACCAGGACGAGGGGCCCGAACGACTCGCACCACGAAGAGCCCGAACGACTCACACCATAAGGAGGGACCCGAACGACTCACACCAGGACGAGGCGCCCGAACGACTCACACCACGAGGAGCCCGAACGACTCACACCACGACGCGGGCCACACGCCTGAACAACACGACTGTCGGCATGCTTCGCAAGAGTTGCTGTTGTGAGATGGGCTGGTGGGGATACGCGAAGCGTAAAGAATTTGAAGGCCTCTTCAGAAGGCTCGGGAGTTCCCCGGCCTTGAAAGAAGTTTTCTAAGCCTCCCCCGAAGACGCAGAAAACCTCTCAGGAGGCGCGAGGGCTTCTGAGAAGCCCAGCGGCCTTCTGAGAATGGAGGCCTCCCAGATTGGGTCGGAGTAGGTGGGGTCGGAGAATCGCGCCAAATCGTCGATGCATCACCGATGAATCGGCGATGCATCGGCTATGCACCGGCCATGCACCAACGACGCCAGCGTTGCATCGGCACCGCCAGCGTGGAGTGGCGCTTCTAAGGAGCCTCTCCCCCTCCCCCTTTACCCCCCTCTGCGCGTGGCCGACAGGAGGCCTTTAGAGTCTCACTCCCCCCCCTCGCTCGCCGCCGAACCTCGCTGGCACGGCGCCGGGGCCCCGAGGCGCACGGGTCTTGGGCCTCCGGGCTTTGCCCCTTGGCCAGCTCCCAGCCCCGAGCGCGGCCCCCTCGGAAGGTCCGGGGAGCGCGGAAGCGAAGACTCCGGGGCGTCCAAGGTCCCAGGGAGGGGGCGCCTAAGGGGGGGCTCGCAAATCATGGCCCGAGGCACGTGCGCGGGCGAGTGCGGGGCCAGGGCCTGGGGGGTGTATTTGGAGCCTTCCTTGATGGGGTCCGAGCAAGAATGGTCGGAAGATTGCACCACATCGCCGATGCATCGCCGATGCATCGGTGATGCGTCAGAAACGTCGGCGTGCGGCGCTCTGAATGCTCGGCGCGGCGCCCCAATCCCCGAACGAACAGCACGGAGAACACGGGGAGGGTACCCTGCCCCGAGAGGAAGACGGGCTTTGTTGAAAGGGGAAAGGAAACTGCTCCCAAAGGGCTGGTGGGATTACGCGACGCCGGCGCCGCGCCCGCCCCCCTCCGCCCCCATCACCCTCTCCTCGCTGACGCCGACACTTCGGCGATGCATTATAGTCAGGTCCAGAGAGGAAGGGAGAGGGCAAAGGGAGGGGGATGGGGAAGAGGAGGAAGAGGAGGCGAAAGAGGAGGAGGGAGGAGGAGGGAGGGAAACCGACCTCTGACGCCCTTCTTGCGGACCTCTGTGAGCATAATTTCGCCGATGTTTCGTCCCCTCTCTCGTCCTACTCTCCCGTCCTCTTCCTCCTCCTCCTCCTCCTCCTCCTCTTCCTCCGTCTCCTCCTCTTCCTCCTCCTCTTCCTCACCTCCTCCTCCTCCTCCTCCTCTTCCTCCTCCTCCTCCTCCTCCTCCTCCTCCTCCTTCTCCTATTCCTATTCCTATTCCCATTCCTATTCCTCCTCGTACGCCTCCTCCTCCCTCCCCCTCCCGTTTCTGCGAGAATCATGGCAAGCGTGCCATTCGTAATTGCCTTCCTTCGCCCCCTAACTCTTGGCCGCACCCGAAGGAAAACCTCAGGAGCCGTTTCCCTCAGGCAACTTCCCTCTTAACCAACGAACGGCGCGCACGCCAACATCCACGCCGTCGCGACCCGGACACCGAACCGCGAACCCGACGGACGCGCGGTCCGATGGACACGGTCCGCGCGGGGCTTCCGCACAACGCCGCCCTCTATTCACGGGGTCGCGGCCAAGCATTCCAGACCGCGAGGCTGTGGATATCCGCCACCGTGCCGCTGGGCACGGAGCGGGCGTGTCCTCAGGTCCTGGGCCCAATCCTGAAAACCTCAGTCCTCACTCCTGAGGAATCTTCACGGGGCCCGGACTCCTCGCTCTCAGATCTTCCTGAAATTGGCACGCTTTCTCGCGTGACTCTGTCGGGGCCAAGAGGACCCGGTGGCGGGATGGGCTGAAGGTCGCTAAATCCGCCGCCCCCTGCTGGCTTGCCACAAGGCTGCCTGGTGTGCTGGATCCTACCGCTTTGGATTTGTAGTTCTTTTCCATCAGAAATCCCCGTGGGGCGTCGGCCCGTCCCGCGGGCCACGCGGAAAGGCTCGCACTTCTCAGACACATCATCCCAAGACGGCCCAATATGGCGCCCAAGACGGATGAGATGGCGCGAAATGGCCTCCAAGTTCGCCCAGCATGGCGTGTAAGACCCCAAGAAGGGTCGAAGACATCTACAAGTCCGCCTAGAAAGCCTCCCAAACGGACCAAACAAAGGCCCAAGAGGGGCAAACAAAAACCTCCAAGACGGCCCAAGCGGCCTCCAAGACGGCCCCCAGGAGGACCCGAAGAGGCGAGAATCAATGATTTCCTTTCGGTTTTAGCTGGCTGTTGACATTTACTTACGTTCGGCCTTCCAACGGCCCGAGAAGGCCCAAGAACCCCCAAAGACCGCCCCAATATCGCACCGTGATCGCCCAAGAGGCCTCCGAGATAGCCGCAGAAGGAGTAAAAAACAGGATGGCTTGGGACATGGTATAAGATGGCGCACCTTCCAGGGGCGTGATCGAGTCCCTTCTCTTGTGCTATAGTGGGCCGCGATCTCCTCTAGCGGCCCAGGCAAATCGGGCGCCAGCGCCGTCGTCCACACGTCCGAGGCACGCTCGCTATGCTCACTCTCTCTCTCTCTCTATATATATATGTATGAAGCATACATACATACATACATACATACATACATACACACCTACATACATACATACATACATACATACAGACATACATACATACATACATACATACATATGCATGCATGCATGCATGCATACATACATACACACATACATATTTTATAGCTTGCTATTTGACCTCCCTTGACGCCGGTGCCACCGCGAAGCGGTTGACTATATACAAGACGAACTTCACTGCAAATGTGAGAAGGCTCAGAATTCTGACGGGAACTCAACCTTGCCTTGTTCACATAGGTATCTTGATACCGACGTCTTGAAGCCATGGTACGCGCAGGCCTCTCTACGGCGGCGGCGAAAGGGGGAAGCCACCGCCGCCGTCAACAAAAACTCTGAATCCCGCATTTCGCAAGCCACGGGCATCAAGGGGAGGGCGTCGGAGGCGTTGACGGCCGCGCTGGCCTCGGCGCCGTAAAGACCCCCTCCCACGAGCCCGCCTCCGCCCAGCGATCTCTGATGAGGTTGAATAGCTTCCTCCCGTAGCGAACGATGTAGCGCACCAGAATGGCCAGGTCGCCAATGGCATGCCTGGGGCGCCCTCGATCTCGTCAACGCTCAGGTCGAGGTTGAGAGCTGGGCTGGCCTCCGCCAGCGCGCGGAAGAGAGCGGCGCCAGTCTCCTCAGTCATCGGGCCGAAGTCGTTGCCCAGGAGCTCCCAGCACGGATTGGCCCAGCGGGCCTGGAATGTGATATTCGAAATTGCCCGTGCCATCGCGACGCGGCCTGTGCGCAGGTAGCGCACTTGGAAGCCGATCGCCTGGAACGGGCGGTGCTCGTCGAGCCCGCCCGGCGCGAAAGTGGTCGGCGAGCGGGCGGCCCGGGGCGACGATATTGAAAGTTGATGAATTCCTCAACCCACCCCAGCGGCATCTGCATAATCTGCGACCCCGCCCCGCCGCTCAGCAGGGCGGGGGCGCCCTCCTCGGCGTCCAGAAAGAGTCTCCCTGACCGACTCGCTACTATGACGTGCAGGAGGTCGTGGCCCTTCCACGCGGCCCCCCTAGCGCAGGCGCGCCGTTCGTGATGGCCCCCGCGAAGCGGGCCGCCGACCCCGCGACATTCGCGCCCAATGCCAAGACCTGGTTCGCCGCCCCGCCCACGCCCTCAACGAGGTTCGCGATGGCCCCCGCCCCGCGGGCCGCGGCGGGGAAGACCGCGGCGGGGAGCACCGCCGGCGCGGCGACGGCCGCCACCGGGCTCTTGGCGGCCCCGCTGCGGATCCCGGCGAAACACTTGATCCACTGCCAGGCCCCGCGACCGCGAAGCCGCGCGGGGGCCCGAGCTGCCCCTGGCCCTGACCCTGCCGCCGCGGCAGGCTCAGCCGCGGCCGCCGCGGCGATGGCCGTCGCGGGAGGGGTAGCGAGCGACGCTCCACCATGGACTGGGGCAGGGATCGGCGCAGGCCCCTGTCCTGGCAGGCTCGGGGCTGGCGACGAAACCGAAGCAGGCGACGCAACTGACCGCGGTCCTGGCGCCCCTATCGGCCCCTTCGGACTGGCCGCTGGTGGGGGCGCCCGTCTACTTAATGCACAGTTCCGGTCGACCTGGGCCCCTTGGGCGCCATGGCCACGCCCTGCGCGGTGCACCACGCCCAATGCTAGGTCGCCCACGCCAATGCTGCCTCGAAGCCCTTGAGGCGTAGAGTCGTGCTGATTTGAGCCGCCGAGACTACGTCATTGTAGATGCGCAAACTGGAATCCCTTCTCCATCGGCCCGTCTCTCTGATCACTTCGAAGGGTGCGCCCAAAGCTGAGGCCTCAGAATCGTATCCTGCTCTGGGGCTGCGCGGGGTCCACCTGGCGTCTATGCCGAAGCCCCTCTGGAGCTCTGCCGGCCCCCTGCGGTCGACCTCCACAGGGTGCAAGAAGAGACGGTGACCTGGCGGAACGATGCTTCTCAGGTAACGGAGCAGATGAATGAAGACGGCATCTTCTGGGAAACGAAGCGATGCTGCTTGAGCGCGCTTGGCCTTGGTCCCTGTCTTGAGGCCAAGCCCGCTCACCAGTGCGCCGTCGTGGCGGTAGCCTCCGTCCTCGGGGAAGGTCAAGCCGTCGGTAGTCAGGCTGAGCATCTCGGACGTCCGCAGGCCTACGTGGGCCTGCAGCGCTACGCTTGCTCCCGGGCGAGGGCGGCCCCTGCTGGCCATGAGCGCTGCGATCCACGTGCTCGGCTGCGACGTCATGGGCACCGCGTGTCGGACGGGCGCCGCGATGCTCCAGCCACGGATGGCAGCATGCGAACAGGCCAGCTTGCCCTTCAGGCGGGGGAAGCGGAACTCGACGGCGCCCGCCGTCGCAATGTACTCCGCCTTCCCAACTTCGTCTCGCAAACTATGTTTGAATTCGATCAGCGTGTCGCCTCGCTCGTCAGGTGCCCACGGATTCGCGCGACGCAGCTGGCGCCGCGACACCAGCCGAGCGGCGGCGCTCTTGTAGTGAGCCAGCGTCTTGGCGGAAACCCGACCCGCCAGGTGTGGGTCCGTGCCAGCCGCTAAAGGCCTCTGACAGGTCACGATTGGACTCCCCGGCGCGGTTCCAAAATGGTCGTGGCCGTGGGGGCCCCAGGCTCGGTGTATATAGCTCCACATAGTCTCGAACGTGAGAGCTTGTCGGCGGGCTGCCTCTCCGTATCCACCCACGGTAGATGCTGCCTGACGTCGGTGACGGCCACGAGCACTCCGCGGCGTCTCAGCAGGTAGTTGAGGTCGACCGTAGACGACGTTTTCTTCGCAAAGGCCCACGCCGTCACTGCGTTGTCCCCTAGATTCATCAGCTTGGTCCGATGAGCCGCAGCGGCCCACGCCAGCTTCTCCAGCGGCGCGATCGCCGCCCGAGCTTCGCCCAAGGCGATGTTGTCGGCACGCCTCCAGCACCCCGCCAGCAAGACGGCCCACGTGAGGTCGGGGTCCAGCACGTCCCCCGGCACAGACGAGACAAGCACGAACGGCTTCAGCGCCCTGGCCTCGCCGCGCTCCACGACCTTCTCGACGTTGCCAGGCTGGCGGACGAGGGCCTTGCCAGGCCGCAAGCCAGCCCCCCACATACTTTCCTGGACCCGCGGGCCTAGGAGAGCGCCCGCTGGCGCGTAGCCGCCGAAGTCGCGTTTGTTGTCCTCCTCGGCGTCGGTCACAAGGGCGGCCGGGAAAAAGGGCGCGCCCAGGTCCGATCACAAGCCCATCGCGCTCCTCTTCACGGCCGCGACCCTCCTGCGGGCCGAGGTCCACCAGCGGCGGAAGCGGGGGCCCTCGGTGTTCACGAAGGACGGCAGCGCCTGCAGCGCCGACAGCCAGTGGCGAGCCAGCAGCGCGGCCCAGATCCAGACGCCCACGACGGACCTCAACACCTCCGCGCCCACGGTCCTGCGACGCGCCAGGTGCTCGAAGGCTCAGTGCGGGTCGGCGGCCCGTCTCGCGGGCACTCAAAGTCGGGCAGGTCGTGCTTCGAACTCGTAGCCGATGATTTTGTTGCTTTCCCCTTGCCGGCGTCGGTCCTTGACCGGGAAACCTATCTGCTCCAGATTGTCTGCGAACTTCTGTAGGACTGCGTCGCGCTCGGGGAGGCCCTCAGTCGGACCGAAGTTGGACAAGAGAAGTGCATCCTCGATGGAAGTAAACTCCCAGGTCGTGCCTCCTCAAGATCGCGCGGCGACCTCGAGCCGAGGCCTCGCTCAGGACTTTAGGCCCTCTCGGCATGGATCCTGTGGACCTCATGGAATAGTCGCCGACTCGACGAACAACCATCCAAGGTCTGGACTAGCAGGCGGCCGATGGCCCGGCAGAGCCTGCCTGGATGCGTGGCCAGGCGGGCCGAGACACATGTTCCGAACTGCTTCCCAACGCCCACTTCGTGGCGGTGGTTCTCCTCGACGGCGGCAGCCGTCGAACTCCTCCAAGTGACGTAGATCCCCCGCGAGACGCGTTGGCTCCCGGGTCGGAGCGCCGAAGGTGCACTGGTCGAAGACCGCCCGCGTGGCCGCCGTGCGCTCCTCCATGGCGCGATCTATCTCAGTGGCCCAGACCGAGGGGGGGCCCCCCTGGGTCCTCGGGGCGACCCATCAGCCAGAGCCCCCCTCTCAGGGCCACGGCCTCGCAGACGGCGAGGCAGTCCAGCATGGCCACGTTCCCCTCGTCGAGGCGCCGCCTCCTCAGCGGCCGCGGTCCGCGACCGCCAGGCACGCCCGCGAAGCGGGCGCGGCTCCGCGCGGCACCTGGCGGCCCCCCCACCACGACATCCACAAGCCCCTCCACGATGAGGCCCATCAGCAGGTCGAAGGTCTCCTTCTCCGTGAGGCCCCACCGAGAGTCGACGCCCAGGTCGCAGGATAGCACCATGATATCCACGGCCGCCTCGGCGCCGACCTCCTGCAGGTGCCCCTCGAGCCCCCCCCCCGCCGCGGGCCTGAGAATAGATGCATCGCCGCGAACGCTCGACGGGGCGAGGCGCGAGCGGCGCGACTTGCTCCGCACCACTCCGACACGCACATCCCTCCCTTCGGCGCCTCTGCACCTCAACGTACAGCTTGAAGGTCGGACCAGGCGTCGTCCTCGCACCCGGCGCACAGCTTGCACTCTTCCAGCGAATCGAAAGCCTCCGAGCACCCGATGTCTACATGGTAGTGCAACGCCATGCTGTCACTCTCATGTTTATGTTCATCAGCACGTGCACCGAATGGGAGCTCCCCATCACGAGGCGCGTCCAGAGCGGGTAAACCCAGCCCCCGCGGCCGACGGTCAGCTGCAGGGCGGGGCTTAGGTCCCAGACGTCGGCCGCGATCACGGGGGGGGGGCCGCCTGCCACGGCCACATCCAGCTCAGCACCTCCACGCGCGAGACAGCGTTGGACTCGTCCAGCGCCGCCCCTGCGATGGAGCCCTCGGGGGCGTGGAGCCGCGCCAGGACCCCCCCGCCATGTAATAAATGTTAGTCGCGCTCCTGCACCTCTCTCGCCATGTAGTTGAAGGCGCATGTCATCTGGATCTTCCTCTGCCGATCTCCTGGCCGCTTTGCCGCAGCGGTCAGGCCTGCCGCGGCCTTCACCTCCTTCTCCTTTGCGAACTTCCACATCCCCTGCAGGAGGTCTGGCTGGCTCAAATACTTGACGCACTCGCTGCACTCGCCTCCAAGGAGCCCGCGCTGCTGCTCCAGCTCCTTGGAAATAGATCACTTGGCCCCGGTGAGCGGGGTCGGCCATGACGTTCTGCTCCAGGGCATAGAAGGCCGCGACCTCGGGTTCCAGGGCCTCCAGCATCATGACCTTCCGACAACTTTCCGGCTCGTCCACGGCCTCGGACTTCAGACGCACATGAGCTGCCCTCGAGCCCTGGCCGCACTCTGTCGCCGCTGCGGGCCCCGCCACTGCAAGCAAGGCTTGGGCGCCAGTCGGACCGTGATCCCGGCGCGCCCGACGCAGGCGTTACGCTTCGCGTAGGGCCACGCGATGCGCGCGCTCTATCGCCGCCCAGGTGTTCTGTCCTAGAGGTCCGAGGAGAGGGCGGCGCGCGAGTTCCCGACAGCATCGTCCGCGCGTCGAGTTGATCCCGCGGAGGTACTGGTTGGCCCACTCCCAAACCTGCAGTCTGGAGCGGCGCCGATGTCGAAGACGGCTCGAGCGAGAGGCTTGCGCGCCCAGGTCCCTCGGCCGAGGGATCAGGCGCACGGGCGGGAACTTCTCGGAGATCTGCATGACCGCCAGCGTCTCTCTCAGTGCGTCCCTGCCCGGGTGCCCACGCGGCGCCCACGCCGGCTGCGTCTCGAGGCGCGCGCCGGCCGCAGGTCCTCGCCGACGCGCGCGGCGGGGATGTCAGGCGCCGTCGGCGCCGTCGGCGCCCGCGGCGCCGCGGCCCTCCCGACCGCCCTTCCCGCCGCGGCCGCCGCGGCCGTCTCCGCGAGACCCACGACCGCATGGTGACGATGTCGGACCTCTGCCTCTGCACGCTCTCGACGCCGTGCTCTAGCTTGCTGTGGCTGGTGGCAGACTGCGCGAGCCAGGTGGGGGCGATGTCCGTCTGGCCCCCTGGCGGAGCTACTGCCAACATGTGGGCCGCTCCCATCGTCGCCGCTCCGCGTCTCGTGGATGTGCGACGCAAGCCGTCGCAGAGACAGCTCCATGAGGTCGTCCGCGCCCAGGACACGCATCAGCTCGTCGTGGTCGGCGCGCGCCCGCAGGCGGATGTCGACGCTGGTGGCCAGCGCCCACTTGTCCGCCCAGGTCGAGGAGGAGCGGTTCCCTGCGAAGCGCAGCACGAGCCAGTCGCGCACTCCGCTGCCGCCCTCGGCCCGCATCGAACGGCATATCTCCGGCGCCGCCCTCTGCATGTCAGGGGGGGGGGGGGGGCGCCCCCAACCGCGTGTCCTGGCTGCCTCCTCCTGCGGCGGCCAGAGCCTGCGGCGGGCGTCGCCAGCGGCGCGAAGCCGCCGCTCCCCCCGCCCGCTGGCCCGCCGCTCGGCAGCGCGTCCAGGGCCGCCAACAGCTCGGCCGACCGCGGGGCGGACATCGCCCCGCGCCCGACGTAGCCGTACCCCGCCAGCGTCGCCCAGACAGCAGGAACCAGCAGGCCGCCGTCCTCGAGGTCCGCGACGGCCCCCCAGAACCTGGCGGCCCACTTGGGGCCGGTCCGCTGCGCAGCCATGTAGCCAGCAGCCCCTTCACGTGCGGCGCACTGGCCCGCCGCGGGGGTCCGCTCGCGAGCGGGGCGTAGCTCGCGAGCCCCGGGCCCTCCCCCGGCCGTCGGCGGGGCGGCCGTGCCGCCCGCCCACGTCGCCAGGTCCGCCAGGGGGGCGGCCCCCGCGGGCGCGGGGGCGCAGCCGCTGGGCGCGCCCCCCGCCGTGGGCCCCAGCGCGCCTGGGGGGGGGACCCCTTGGGGCGGTGGCCCGTCGGGCGCAGCCCAGCCGTAGTCGTCGGCGGTGGGCCCTGCCTGGTGGGCTGTCAGGCGGAGGGCCTCCAGCTCGGCCCGCAGCGCCCGCGCCTCCTCGCCCTCCTCGGTCGGCCTCGGTGGCGCTCGGCGCCCGCGCGGCGAGCCATCCGAGCGCTCCTGTCCGCCAGCTCGGGCGCAGACATAGCCCGAGGCAGGCCGCGCAGCCCGACCGCGCCGCGCCCGCCCTGCAGGCGCGCCAGCCCGCGAGCCCCGCCGCCGCCGAGCGCGCCCTGCAGGCGGAAGTTCCATGGCGCGGGTGGCGGCGCGGGCGTCGGTGGAGGCGCCGTCCTGGGGCGCGGCGCAGAGAGGCGCCCGCCTGCCGCTCTCTCTTCAGAAAACCATCCTTCGAGCCGACTCAGTTGCGGCATCGGGCGCCCCCCCCCCCCCCCCCCTGCATTGCTGTCTAAACAAAACGACCTTTCAAGGGCTCACTGAATCATGTGTATACATGATATATGCGTATGTGTGAGAATGTGTAAACATATATATATATATATACAGATTCATTTGTACATATATATCTCTCTCTCTATATATATATATATATATGCATATCATCTGAGCCTCCTACGTCAGAGTCGACGGGCAAGGAAAAGAGCAGAGCGAGCGGCCATCGGCGGAAGAAAACGCGCAAAGCCTCGCGTTCACTCGAAATACGAAACATCGGCAGGTGCGACCCGGCGTCGAGCCAGGATCGCGCCGCACGTGGCGCTAGGGGGCTGGCCTGGCACAGCGCCAGCGACAGCCCTGCGGGGCCCCTCTGACAGGGGCCCAAAGACACAGTCAGCGCAAGTGGAATAAACATAATATTACAAGCGAAGCGCAAACATAAATGCACTCATCTCACCGCGCGCTGCCACGCCAAATGGAGGCGCTGGGCCGCCCCGTCGCGAGCCGGGCCCACCCTTTGAGGTCGGAGCCATATATGAAGCGTGAGTCTTCCACTCGCGCTTAAAGGGGGGCATTCCCGCCATTCCTTGCAACGGCAAGTCCAATTCAATGCTGCCTTTGGTGCGTCCATCGGCAGTCGTATCCCGCGCGTCGCACCATTGTATGCTGCGCGCGATACGTCTACCCATCATCTGTCTTATCCAGCTGATTTATCCGAGCAACGTGTCCCCTGCATGCTTTTCGACGCCATTGCCGGGCTTGGATTCGACTGCCGACTCAGCGTCGATGGCCCGGGGAACTTTGATGCAAAGACCCCCTATTTCCACTGTATGCGTGAGTTGTGTCGGCGCGAGCGATCCTGCCTGTAACTCCTGGAATGCAACGGCGGTTGGGTGACAGGTGGCCGGGCTGCTGCTAGCGCCTCCGCAGCATAGCTCGATCTGACCTGCAGTCGATGCGACTTGCAGGAGGCATCGATCAGATGCCGGGCAGATTTGCCACTGCGCGTGTCCACGCCAGAGCAACTTTGCACCTCTGATGCCGCGCCCTTGAATGTCGTCTTCAACGCCCCCGGTCAAATGTCGATCGCCCGAGTCGCTGTGTAGATCGACTTCTCCAGCGGGCTTCGTAGTAAAGAAACCGCTCTGAGGTTGACTCTGCAGTTCCGGTGCAATTGCATTCAGTCGCCGGGCCTGAATATCAGTGACTGCTTGAAACCGTTATGTGGAGACAACATGCATCGTCGACCAGACATGGTTTACGGGGGCGCATGCGAATGCCCCGCGGAAGAAAACGAACACGTCTGCAACAGGTCGGGCGTCCTCGGCTTGCGCCCTCGGGCGGCCAGGGTTTAGGCTGGGGCGGCGTTGCGTCGCGGGGTCGTCTTGGTCCAAAATAAAAGAATCCGCTTTCGTTACTCGTGGATCTGGCGACGCAGTGAGCGCAAGTGCGTTTGTCGAACTTACGTGCGCCAAAAGTGCTTTCGACGCATTCAACGTGGCGATTGATAACTTCCCCCTTTCCAATCGCATTGATATCGTCCGCGCATCTAGCCGTCAGTGGCGTCTCCGATGCGTCGATTTTTTCGTCGTGAGACGCGGCTTGCAGGCCGGAGCTGCATGTCGCGTTGAGAAGCTCCAGGGAGAAGGCTTGCAGTGGATCCTTTGTCCCAGTGCCTGGCTTCAGGCACTGCAGACAGAGGCGGCGTTCGTCGTGGTTCTCGAGCCCAAGAAGGGTGCGCATCGCAACTGTCGGTCCAGGTGGCAGCGTGAAGCGCGCGATGCGTTCCCACTCTCTAGCGGCTTCTGCGGGCCCCCGGAAGGCAAGACCCTGTAGGAACGCCATGTCTATATCCATGAACGCAATTATCAAGTCAGGGATGCGCGCGTCTTCGCTGGCCAGTAGGCGCCGGCTCGACCATCTGGCTGTTCCTGAGAAAATTTCAACACCAAAGGCTTCCACACCCATGAATCCGCGAAGGGCAAATCTCACACGGTTTGTCTTAGCCATGTCTCATTTGTCATTATCGAAGGACTTCCTCTCATATACGCAACGCGAGGTGATGACGTTCGGGGCGTCTGAAAAGGACGCCATCTCGAATAATTGAATCATTGCTTACGAGCCAAATCTTCAACCGCCGCCCGCTTAGCTGCTGCGAAGATACATATCCGCAGCCTGATAGCGCTGTCGTCATGCAAGAGACTCTGCTGTTGTTCTGCTAGGCTAGCTTTGGCCATATCGGCAACCAAAACAATCTACATATTGGCCATCGTTCTCACTATCCAGCAGATAGTCTTCGTCTTAATTAAGGGTCATGGGGACGTGGTGGGTATATGAACTTTGTGGTAGCGTGCGTCTCCGGGATGACGAGTACTTGGGTCATCATTGGCTACTGCAATCAAGATCGCATGGCCAGATATCAGCACAGTAGGTATTATTCAAGAAGCTCGCGATCATCCTGGACTTCGGTACGCCAGATTTCAAGGACATAGGTCGCAAGGTCGGCGTCCGATTCTTCTTGAATCGTAGGGGGCGTCCTGTAGGCGGGGGCGCTTCGTCCTCAGGCATTTCGGCCACTTGTGGGCCACCGCGGTGTGCAGAACCGTCTGCATTTTCTTCGGATTTCGACAGGTACTCACCGACGCCGGCCTGAGTTTACATGACTTCAGGCAATGTATTACCCATGCATGTGTAGAGCAGGCAACCGTGTCTATGTCGAGGGCTGCTCGCTGTCATCATAATGAACCAAAGGTAACAACGTTATCGTAGTAAACCAGGGTGCAGCTGTCAGCGTAAGTGACTGCTGGTAGCCGGTGGAGACTCTTAGCCTCTTAGCAACTCGAACTGTGACCACGTTCTCGATCCTAAAAGAAAGTTTCGGGTCAAGTGTTGTAATGCTAGGTGCACGTTGGACGGAAATGTACTGGACGTGGTCATTTGCACATGTCTTTGCTTGGTTGGTAGGTATCCGAACGTCATCGCAGGTCTCCCTGCAAGTAGACTTGCGGTAAAATCATGCACAGTTCGAAATGCGGCGTTGTCCAAGCCAAGTTCTCGGACCAAAGGCAACTCAATGTAAAATGAGTGTCTTACATAGGTCTGGGTATTGAACAGCAACTTCGCAATTTCCGACCCGCACTATTTCTTGACCCTTTCCAGGGTCATTACGAGCAACTGGGCATGGACCGTTCCACCCTCCCCAGTCGTTTTTCGTTGTGGTTGGTCGGTGGTAGTCTACTAGATACCCGTCGCGATAGAAGATCTGGCCTGGTGGTGTCGGCTTTGTGCGCAATGCTCTGTTAGCTTTCGCTATCGCAATCGCCTGAGTGATGGCCTCCAGGCTGATCTCGCGCATCCGCTGTTCTCGTGAGTGTCCTGACGTTTCCGTATGTTGCCCGGTCCAGAGCTGGCAGGTTTGGTAGACGTGCCAGCTGACGTCCGGGCAGCGCCCGGCATGGAGACACTCCATTGTAGTATGTGCAGGCGCTGGAGACGAACATTGCTCCATCGCGTGCATGGTCTGCCGCAGAGCTCCATCTCTGAATTTTACGGTTGTGGCGTGTTGTCCGCGTGCTCGGATCCTAAGTTCAGATCCTTTGTGTTTAAGGATGTCCCGAGCCGCGTCGTTGCTGAGGGCCCCCTTCTCCATCAGAGCAAAAGGGCCTTTTGCCAGACCATGGTGCAACGGCGTGTAATGACATGCGTCCGGCACCGAGGTCAGGGATTTGTCAGGGATTTCTTGACCGACTGCAAAACGTGCGCATCGGTCTATTATGTGGAATGCGAATTGCGATGTGGGTCTTATACTAGAACAGGTCACTTTCGCATTCCTCATGGAATTGCCCTGGCAGGGCCACCGAAAGCATGACGGCGTTGCCTGGCTTTTCGCACGCTGGGCACTCTCGACGCGAATCGCGCGCGCCTTTGATCAAGTTCGGCAGGTCACCGCCCAGACCTACCCTCGTCAAATTAACCCTCATATCAGGCCCCGTAGCACGGCGCCACAGGCCCCCCAAAGGCCCAAGGAGGCCCCTAAGTTGCCTCCAGGAGGGGAGCTCCCAGGAGGCCCCAAGAAAACCCACAGAAACTCCCAAGATGCCCCCTCCTCCTCCTCCTCCTGATCTTCCCCGCCATTCTCACCCCAGTGTTCCGTGAAGAGTTTCGACAACGTCTGGGGGAGCACATGACTCATGACCCGATAACTTGGCAAAGCTCTTGCCACAACGCTCGGCCACATGGGCGATTCCAAAAGGCAGGGGGCGGCGGTGATTCGCCGTAGGCGTCTTCGATAGGCATGCTTCCTGCCGACGATTCATGGCAAACCTCGGCCGGGACGAGCCAACACGCGTCGTACTGCAGCCACGTGCGCCGGTACTGACTGACGGCCATGTCCACCAGCTGGACCTCGGGGTCAGCGCCAGCATCTCCCCCTCTCCTCAAGACGCGGCCCCACAAACCCGTCCTGGGCCGCGGTCTGGGCTGGAATGTCGAGGTGGATCTAAGCATGGTGACAGGAATCCTCAGAGGCCCAGCAAGGTCCAGAACGTGCAAATACTTCTACCCTCGATCCTCCTCATCCTCATCCTCCTCAGACCCCCGACGTCGTCTTTGATTATCATATCCTAATTGTGGGGTTGTTGATATTAAGGCGACGCCTCCGCCTCGCCCTCCCTTCCGCCTCCTGGATCCTCTCGTTAAACCCGCTCGCACTCAGACCCAGTCTCGCACTCGAACTAACACTCAGGGTCAGACTTCCTCAGACTCACACGCAGTCAAAACCACACATACACACTTACTGACATTTAATTGCGGCCTCGCGCGCGGCTGTGAAGGAATGCCAGGGTAACGGCCAACGCGGAGACTGAAGCGTGAACACACACTCACACACGCACACGCATACTACTCGCCTTCATATTCACTCGTACTTAAAGCCCACTAACACGCAGACCACCCACATTCAGATCCACTCGTGCCAATCTGACACATATCCACATGTCATATTCATACACAAGGACCACTCAAAATGAGACCATTCACGCTACGACTCACTCATGTTCAGAATCCATGACCAGTCGACGCCGAGATCCTCATATATGCATCTCAATTCCTCGCACTTCCTGCTGTGAGCCTCCTCTGACGTGGCAACTGAGCGCTCGGCGGCGGCCTCCCCTTGGCCCACACGCTGTGTCTGCCCAAGTCGGGAAGATCTCGAGACGCTGAAAGGGGGAGAAAGCGTCGAGTTGACACGAGTTGACGCTCCGGCCGCCAACGGGCAAGTGCAGCATCCACTGGCGGCCCCCCCTTGGGGCGCCCACGTGCTGTGCCTGCTACATCGAAGCGATCAGTGGGCTCAAAACGGAGAGGAGCCTGGGACTCACGCCAAGCGACTTGCTCGAACCATCACCACAATCTGGGCGCGAATGGGCAAGGTGTCATACACCCGGACGACTCCCCCTTGAAGTGAAATATCACGCCCGTGACATCGAGGTGGCCATGAGACTCTCAACAGAGGAGTCAGGGACTCCAAACGAGCAGCTCGCTCCAGACATCCCCCACGATCTGGGCGCGAGTGGGCAAGTGTAATAACCCCTGGCGCCTCTCTCTTTGGGTGCCCTCGTGCTGTGCCCGCAATGTCGAGGTGACCGCGAGGCTCTCAAGACACAGGAGTCGGGGACTCCCAACCAGCGCGACGCTCGAGACATCCCCACGAAAAGTAACGCGAACTTGTCAGGTGTCCTACCCCATTTCCTTAAACTCGGGATGCCCAAGTGCAATGCCTGATTGATCGAAATGATCGCGCGGCCCTGAACAAACTCACATGGGACCATGCAATCTGGGCGCAGACGGGCAAGTATAACATCGCCTGGCGGCCCCGCCCTGGGATGCCCAAGTACGATGCCTGCTGCATCACGGCGCTCATGAGAGGGTCTGAATATCAGGAGCGAAGACGGATGAGTCTGCATGGGAACGGCCGACTGTGGCGAAGTCGGAGTGAGGCTCTGACGATGAATAGGTCTGCATGTGACTGCTCAGATTATGAATGGTTTTTGTGTGCATTGGTAGCAATGCCCAAGCGGAGTATGCACGGACATGAATTGGAGTTGTCTGACCACGCGTGGGGGTCAGGGTATCGTGGATCTAAATGTCAGCGCGCCTGAATGTGCGAGTGTGGCCTGAATGTGGGTAACACGAGTGCGAGTGAGTCTGAGGGTGAATGGGTTTGACTGTGAACAAGCCTGAATAAAAGTCCGCTTGTCTTTGCCGATGAAACCGCGTCTGCGTTTGAATATGTGTAAGAAGGTTGACTATCAATGGATTTGAGAATAAACGAATCTGGAACGGAGAAGACGGGAATGAAGAGGCGGACGCTTCACACCACCAATGATCCGACGTGTATATCTCAAGATGTGCATATCACTTCCTGGCACTTCGCGTTGTGGGCGTCTGATTGCGAATCTTACCATGTGGCGGATGAACACTCCCGGGCGGCTCCCCCGTGAACTGCCAAAATGTGATGCGTGCCCGGAGGTCATGCTGTCCGAACGTTACGGTGCGGCCATCCGCGTACATGTCTACTTCGGCGACCGGCGCGGCCGACCGCACAACGCAACGGGCCTGTGGCCCATCAAGACGTCGAGCACGGAACCGCGCGCAAAGGCGACCTCGCCAATCTAGTTGCGGCCCCTGGCAGGTGAGGCGAGGGCCCGCCACCCAAAACCAAAGACGAAGCCGAGACAGTGACATCGGCTAGAAAGCCCCTTTCACATCAGAGGAGGCGCCGAAATCAAAAACACGCTGGGTGCGTTGCGTGCTCAAGGACACGTCGGGCGCGTTACAAATACTGAAAGGCGCCAGGCCCTCGACAGCACCACGCCTGTAGATGCGCACGAATGGTGCAATAGATTCGGCGCCAAACAAGCCAGGGATGCTGGAAAATATGTTCCACGCGCGCCCCTCTGGCCATGCGGCCTCCAAGGTGGGCGACCCTGAAAAGCAACAGCAACAGGGGGCAGAGGAGGGGGCGACACCTGGGGACCAGGACGAGCCCAGAGTTGAAACAGGGGGGGGAAACCGAACGACAGGGAACGACTGGGACATGGGGGAGGAGGGAGGGCGAAGCCCAAGCGACAGCCCGAGGGGGGCAGAGGAGCGACGCATGACGGCGGAAAAGGGGACGGCGACACCACCCAAAAGCAGGCGCGCGGGAAAACATCGCCGGCAGTCAGGGTCCTACTAGCGCCCCTTAAGAACATCGAGTAAACATCGCAAATCAAGACCGTTCTCCGCTGGGCAAACTGCTAGACAAAACAAGGAGGGAAGAAAAGGCAGGCTCTGGGGGCTAAGGCTGCTCGTGGTCCGCGGCCCACATTCGATTGGCCGCTGACGCCCACGAGGCCCGACCCCCGCTCACCTTCGCCCTCCGGCGCGCTATGCGCGCGGCAATCCCTGTCGCCGCGATGACGACGACGCGATGGAACATCGCCCGTCGCACCGTCGGATCAGGCCCTTTCGGAAGCCAACTTGGTCAGGTGATCTTTGTGCGGCGAGAAGTGCTGCAAGTCGAGTACAAAATCGTCGGGACATGAGTTTGTATAGGAACGGTACGATGGCGATTGGTCTATAGTTGCTTGGTGGTTGCGGATCTCTGTGCGGATAGATTACGCTGATGGTGGTGTGTCTCCACTGTTCCGGCGGTGTCTGTTCAAGTGCTACAGTGTCGTCGAAGAGCACCAGCAAATGCCTCTCAATCGTGTCCACCCCTGCTTTCAGCAACTCCGCGGTGCGCCCAGCCGTGTCCTTGCACCTGCCGTTTTTTGAAGTGCTTCACTGCTTGGTGCAAATCCTCGTGGGTGAAGGGTGGAATGCTCTGTCGAAGTCGCCGTGCTGCTTTTACTTGAGCGTCAGGGGAGCTGTTGGGCGTAGGCAAAGTTGTGCTTTAAGGAACCCGGTCCAACTGCTCATAGAAGTCCGCGAAGACGTCTGCTATCCCCTGTCGGTCCGTCTCGTTGGAGCCCTTTGCGGTTGTCATGGCCAGTATGGCGTCCTTATACTTGCTGGACTTGATGGATCCCACAGATTCTGTTCAGGCCGCGGAAACTAACGATGATTTCGTTCAGGATTGCCTACCGCTGAGCCCTTTTGATGTTCCGGCGTGCCCGTATAATACGTTTGCTGAGAGCTGTTTTGGTGGCGTGTCGGTGTGCGGTAAGCTTCTGCGTTGCGTGATAAATGCGTGCACTGGTTGCTTTGCCACGTCGTCGCTGCTAGTTGCGCTCGCTTTGTGGAAGTTGTTGCTATTGGTCTTGCTGTTGCTGGTAGTCTCTCTGAGCTGCTACAGGTGCTTGCTCGATGTGTTCAGCGGTGTCTCGTGTGCCCTTTGGCGGTTTGTTGGTAGTGAGGTGTCTCATCAAATGGTGTTGGAAGTCGGGCTCGTTTGGTCGGGGAGGTTTGTGGTGTCTGCGAGTCTGTCGTCGTTTCCGTCGTCATGCTCGGGGCGTCGCGTCGTCCAGTGCTAGTCGGAGGTGCACGGCTTGGTGGTGGGAGCCGAGGTCGGGACACGTCGTGGCGAATGAATCCACAACCAAATGCCTGGCCCGCTGATCCATAAGAATGGAATCGATCTGCGTTTGCTTGTAATTGGTGCCAGCGCTCGTGTACGGGAAGACGTTGTCGAAATGATTGCAAAACATCGTGCTCGTGATTGCGAATTTGCGCACGCACGCCCACGATCGTAGCCAAGTGCCGCGCTGGTTGTACCCGCTCTGCCTGTGGTTGCCGATCGTATATTTTGTCTGCCCTGCGAGTGCTGGAATCGTCGTCGTCGCTCCGTTTGCCAACTCGTGCGTTGAAGTCTCCTGTGATGATGGTCGTCTGGTGATGTTGGTGGGCGTCGGCGTGTATTTCTGTAAGTACGGCGTGCATACATTGCACGTGTTGGTCGCTATACCCTCTGTGCGGGAAGTAAGCCGTGACGATTTGGAGCGGTTGTTGCGGGAAGTCGACGTCGATGTAAGCGACACGCTCGTTGACAGCTTGGAATACTCGTATGCGTCGTGCATGTTGTTTGTGGACTAAAAATGCATAGCCTCGTGTCGGACAGAAATTCCAGAAGCTGCGAATACGTGCGCGCCAGGCTGAATGACCCAATACTCTCGTTTTTCTGTCCGCCATGTCTCATTGAGCGCCGCAGCGTCCCACCATATGTCTAAAAGCTCTTGCACAAGAAGGTCGATCCGAAGGCGGGTGGATCATGATGCCAGTCACCCATAGGCGGGTGGGTCACCCAAAAATGGCCTCCAAGATGGGCCAAGATAACCCAAGATGGTTTCCAGGATGGTGCACGAGGCCCCAAGACATTCCATCGACTTCTCCAAGTTCCAAGTGCCCTGCAAACCTTCCAAGGTAACCCCGAAGAGGCCACAATCCGTCCAACCATCTAAGGCTCCAAAATAATCCAAGAGAGACCCCGGAGGATCCAAGATGGCCCCAAACGCCCATGTGTCGGCCTCCGAGGGGGGACCTGAATTTCAACATCCCTTCGTTTGGAGCGATGGGGCCTCAGATTCCGACAGGGCGCGACGGCTTTCTGGTTGACTCGTCGTTGTCGTCGTCGTCGTCGTCGTCGCCGTCTTCAGCTAGCCTGGGCATCGCATTTTGATTCGCTGGTGAGATACGCGAAGCGTCTAGAACTCCCTCGTTCGCGCCCAGATTGTGGGGATGCCTCGACCAGGACATCGCCCTACCTCCTCCTCCTCCTCCTCCTCCTCCTCCTCCTCCTCCTCCTCCTCCTCCTCCTCCTCCTCTCATCCTTGAACCACCTGCCTCCTCCACCCTCTCCTCCAGATCCTTCTCGAACCTCCTTGTCGTCCTTCGTCGACCTCCCCCTCCCCCTCCTCGAGACTCCCTGGCGGCGGAACCCTGTCGCGGACCCCCCCCTGTCCTGGTGTCCCCTCCCCCGAGGCCCCCCTCTCTCCCGGAACCGCCTCTCCGCCTTGATCTCCCCCCCGTGCCCAAGCCCACTCCGCCACCACCGAGCCACCGAGCCCACCCGCCCGCCCCCTGCGCGCTGCCCCGCCCCGGTGGGACCCGCCTCCCCCCGCTCGCCGGGAGCTGCCGAAGGCCCAGGCCCCTCGGAGGCCTGAACCTCCCCCCACACAGCAACAGAGCAGAGCAGAGCAGAACAGATGCAGGGACCCCGAGACGCGCACATCAGTAGGCACACATCCCAGGACTCCCCATTCTTCTGGGCGTTCGCCTTCCCCCCTCCCACTTCCCATATGTTCCAATGTTTCCCGGGAGTCGACGATGAGTTGTGTCTGTGTGTTCTTCCCTCCTGAACATACCAGAGCAGAACAAATCACTGTGCGCCAGGCGGCACATTGGCCACTCATGTATATCATATCTGCATCGGCTGACGTGTGAACCTTTGGCATGGTATGAAACCGCGACCGAAAAACCCATGAACCGCTAGATGGAGCCCAAACGGTTCGGGAGGGGGCCGAGAGGAAGCGGCAGCGGCGGAGGACGAGGACCAGGAGGGGAGGGCGAGAAGGAGGAACTTGAACCTGTTACCCCCCGACTGCCTTTGTCATCTTGGGCCGTCTTTTGACGGCCTCGGGGGCCTGGTGAGGGCCCCCCCCCTGTGGCCGAGCACGTAGAAATAGGCCGGCGCGCGTCTTCCCACCGCGAGAGGAGGAAGCAGCGAGGCGGGGAGCAGTTCAGCACCACCGCCTGGGGGATCAATCTTCAGAGACCTCGGCAGGCGGTGGATATGGATGCACGTGGCCACCCCCAGGGCCCGAATGCTTCCATGTCCGCAGCCTGTCGAGGTCCTCGAAGATCGATTCCCCCAGGCGGTGGTGAATGGATAAGTCCCCGCCTCGGGAGGAGCTCGTGCAAAGACCCTCCCTTGGTCCATCCTGACTCGGCTTTTGACGTGCATGCAACCGTGGCGACGAGAAGACTCTGCGGGACTTGCAAAAGACAGCGAAAAACACCAGGGAGGGCCGCCGACGCCCCTGTCGGCCCGTCCTCCCGCCGCTCCTCGCCCCCCAAAATCACTGCCACCGAACGTTGCCCCCTGGTTCTTGGGTCACAGCTCGGGTCTCGATAGCGGCCGTTCGGGGACGATCCGGGCGCCCCCGAGACGCTCTCGGTAGGGGGCAGCTGTTGGAATGCATCCCGCGGCTGGCAGCCCGCCGAGAGCCGACGAGAGCACCCGAAAACCTCGAACCTCGAGCCCGAATCTTCCCAAAGCCTTGGAGGAAGGGGCTCGTGGCTCGCGCAGTCCCTAACATCCGCCGATCTCATGTTTTCCATTCGCGGCGCCACGACGTTCCGACCCCGCCCTCGGGAGTGGCTGTTCGTCCCAGATCCTGTCTGCTGATGGTCCCCAGGTCCGATAATCCGATAACGGGGCCCGGAGGCCGAAATCTGGGGAAACATCGACAGATTGAAAAAAAACATGCCCTCGGATCTCTGGGGTGACCACCACCCCCAGCCCTCCCCGCGGGGGCCTCGAGGCTCGCGGGCTCGGTCGCCTCCCACGCGCCGATACGCAGCCACCCCTGGCCGCCCGCGAGCTGCAGGCCGTCCCAGCAGTCCCTCACGTGCATCACCGGCGCCTGCGCCTTGGACAGGATCGAGCATCGAGGATCGAGCTCGATGATCGAGGATCCTGGATCGAGGATCGAGGATCGAGGCAAGAAGATCAAAGATCGAGGTTCGAGGATCCTGGATCGAAGATCGGGCATCGAGGTTCGCGGTTCGAGGATCCTGGATCCAGCATCGAGGTTCGAGGGTCCAGGCTCGAGGATCGAGGGTCGAGCTTCGAGCGGCGGCGCGCCGATGGGGGGGACGGCAGAGGGGGCGGGCCTGCTCGGGAGGCCGCGGGGCTTCTCGGAAGTCCTCCCGCCTCCAGCGGAGCCCTCCTGGGCCTGCTCTCCGCATGGGGTGGCGACATTCGAGCCCCACTTGAGATGAAGCCAGGACGAGGCCAAAATCGGGCGAGGATGAATCGAGACTCTCTCAGATCCGGAGGCTCTGAAGACGTCTCGGGGGCCGCGGCCTTCTCAGAGCGATCCGGACCGTTCGGAGAGCGTTCCGTAACGTTCTGGAACGGATTTCCCCTCGTCCTATAGCCCCATCCGAACCTTACCCCCACCAACCATCGGTTGCAGTCAAAACGCAGAATAAGCATGAAAGATAACGATGCAGGGGCCTGGGACGGCCATGGTGACGTGTCTCGAACGGGGCTGGCAGGCGAAAGTTGACAAGGATTGGCTCAAGGGGCAAGGATGTAAGGACAGCTTTGGAAACGTGCGCATTCTTGCTGTGCGCTTTGCCTGATAGGAGGCGGGGGGTCCGGATTTCGCCGCGTGCCCGGCGAATTTCGAACCCCTGCCCCAGCCGCCCGTCGAAGTGTCCGAATCGTGGCCCCGTCAGGGTAGGGCTCGGATTTCGTCTCCGACCGAGGCCGAGGGCGGCTTCCTTGGGAGGCGGGAGGGCTTCCGAGAAGTCCCGCCGCCCTCTGATCGAGAAGGCCTGCCCCCCTCTCACCTCCCCCCACGGCGCACCGCCGATTCTCGGCGCCGCGCGGCTCGATGACTGTGTCGGCGTCGTCTGCGTCGTCGTCGCCGTCGAAGGAGGTTGGGAAGGAGAACGTAGCTCTTGCACCACCAATCGGGCTGGGCCCCCAGATTGGGGTGCGGGGGCCCCGAGGACCGAGGGCGGAGAAAACATAGTCACAGGGTCCGAAGCTCGCCCAGCCTGGCCAGATGTGATAATTACACCATGCGAAATGCTTAAGAAATCATGGGTTAAGAAATTCAGAGTCTCAGAATTTGAATAAAAACCCAGAATTTCTAACAAAATCTTAGGATTTGCATTGAAACATTAAGAACAATCGAGACTCTGGCCGAAAACTTAAGTTTTCTTAAGCATCGCCTAAGGTGTACGGCTGCGAAGTCTGGATAGGTGCAGCTCAAGAGAAGGATGACAAGATCAGTCGGCATCGCATCGAGAAACCGGGTCGGATCGGAACGTGCGCGTTGGATCGGGGCGCAGCGGCACGGAGTCGAAACCATGTCGGATCGGCCGCGCCGCCCCAGGGTGCACAGCATCGCCCAGGCAAGCATCGGGCCGCGTCGGATCGTCGATATCGAGTGATCGGGCAAGCCATCCAGATGGGCCCTTGCGGCGTCGACGTCGACGTCGACGTCGTCGGTCGTCGGCGTCATCGTTCTGAGCGTTCCTGGACTCTCTCGGTTGCCACTGCAGGACGCGGCTCAGACAACTGCCCAGGACTTACATCAGGAGGGATGGATCTAGCTAAGGATCGGTCGGCTCTGAGCGGATTTGGGCCAGGGGTGGTTCCCATTTGCAGCGAGCGAGGGGGGAAGTGAGAAGGGGACGGCCTTCTCAGAAGGCGGCGGGACTCCTGCGAAGCCCTCGCGCCTTCTGAGAAACTGTTGTTTGTCTTCGAAGAAAGCTCAACATCTTATGAGAAGGCCAGGGACTTCAGAGCCTCTGAGAAGACCCGCCACTTCTCACTTCCCCCTCTTTCGCTCACGAACGAAATCGGGCAGAAGGGCTTCTCTGACCGACTCGGACGACTCCGAGGAGGCCGCTGGGCGGGCGGAGAGGGCCTCGCAGAACCCCCCCCCTGCCGTCTTCAAGGCCGGCCCCCCGCGCGTCGACCCCTCCCTGCGCGCCGCGGACCTTCCCCTGGTGGGTCCAGGAGCAGATGACGGAAGGCCCAAATGACAGCGCGAGCATACGGCCATCGGGCCACCGCGGCGAGGAACGCGCATCAAGGAGCACGAAGGGGCCCCCCTGGCCACGCCTGGCCGGGGCCCAAAACAGGAGCTCCACGACGCAAGCCGGAGGTGCGGCCCGAAGACCCGAGTCACATCCCGAGCCCAGAGAGGGTCGCAGGGCAACGCCGCGCCCAGGAAACACCCGGAGGTCCGTGGGGACGTCTCCGATCCGGAACAAAGAGGACCCCTATGGCCCCTTGGGGGCGGACCCCAGGTCAGGAGGTCCACAACTCTCGGGAGCTGCGGTCCCCCGAGCACATGCATCAGGTGGGGCTACGCCTGCACCGTGGCATCAGGGCCAGGGGTCCCCTCACCCTCGACGAGTCTCGGGACAGCGCTGGCCCCCCCCCCCCCCCCCGGGGGCCCCCCACGCCCGGGGCCACGCGCGCTCCGCGCGCCGCGCGCGGGGCGCGGGGGGGGGGCGCAGCGGCGACCCAGGAGCTCCGCGCGGGCTTCCGACGCGCTGCGCCACGTGGCGGGCGACGTCAGCCGACCACCCCACCGGCCACGGCGCGAGTCCAATCCTGCGGCGCCGCCACTCGGACGCCTGCCAATGGGAGCTTCGGCGGGGCGCCCGATGGGGGCACGGGGCGTGGCAGGGGTGTGCCCGGATGGGTGCGGTGCCGCCACGCGGGCGCTGCCCATGGGGCCTTCGGCGGAGCTCCTCCTGGGCCCACGGAAAGGTGTGAGGGGTGTGCCGACATGGGTGCGGTGTGCGGTGCCGCCAGGATTGGTGAGGTGGTCAATTCACGCTGCGCGATGCGCGTGCCATTTGTGTGGCCTTCCAGATAAACCCGATCTTTGCCTCGCTCCGCAAAACGCCGGCCACCGCGCTGGCGGACCTCTGGGCACAACGAGGAACCATGACTAAGACGATGTTTTTATTCTGAATGCACCGCAAGGGAAAACGCAACGACCTCGACATAAACACTTTGGTGGTGGCTGTGGTCGATTTGGCCGTCTGGGGCACCCACATCGACCACAACCAAAACCATGCTGATTACCGTGTTCTGACGATTCTTGGCATGCGCAAAACATTCCCAGGGTGCATATTCGATGCGGTTGTGGTCGCTTGCTGTCCTAGGAGGCCTCCTGGATGGGTTCGGAGTAGATGGGGTCGGAAAATCGCGTCGCATCGGCAATGCATCGGCGATGCATTGGCGATGCACCGGCGACGTCGGCGATGCATCGGCGCCGTCGGCGGAGAAAAAGTCGGGCTCCTCATTGAACCACATCGCCGATGCATCGGCGATGCGGAGCGATCTTCCGACGGACCCCAACTGGGAAGCCCAGATGTCCCCGCAGGACCAGCCCTTGATCAGGATCAGGAACGCCCCCAGCAGCACGGCGCAATTGGCCCTCTCGGCCGACGTCGGCCCGTACTGGAAGACCGCGCCCCCGTGCTTCTCCAGCCTCTGGGCGAGGTACTGGCAGAAACGCAGCACCTCTCGAAAGCGACAAGAGGGGCGAATAGCCCACGGCCGGGCATTACACGCACTCGCCTGGGAGCCTCGCCGAAAGCATGGACCGACGCCACCCCTGGATACATGTATGTAGGGAACCCACAACAGAAGGACGTACACACCCAACAGCATATTTGGGCACGGCCCCTCGGTCCGCGAGACCAACCTCGTGATATGAACGCTCGCGCGATGCGTACTCTCGGAACCGACGCGGATTCTTCATGTACGTGCACGTTCTTCTTTCGCTCCTGAGCATTGCGTTTCCCCTGGGCTATCCGCTCCCACCGTCGCCTCCGACACCTCGGGGGGGGCGGCACCGGCGATGCGCTCGGCGCTGGGACTGAGGCCCTGGCGCGGTCCATCCCGGGCCAGGGACGGGCACAGCCAAGATCGGACATATGCGCTGACATAGATGTATATGTGTGTGTGATTACACTCACACCCACGTGTAGATACACGCATACATTCAACACAGAGGTTGTACCAATGTGTATGTGTATAACGCTGTGGTAATACGATGGGTACCGAACACAAAGAGAACGGTCTGCCTTGATCTCCGGAGCACCGGCTGGGCTGGGTCTGGAACGCCCCTGGAGGACCCCAACACGGCCCTGGAATGCCCAAAGACGGGTCAAGAGGACTCCACGAGGCCAGGAGTCGCCGAGTGATCGGTCCAAGGCGCTGCAGATGGCCTCCAGACGGACCAATAGGTCCAAGACGCCCCAAGAGGCCTCTGGAGCCCTCACAAGAGAGCTCCACGAGGCAAGGTCGCCCCATTACCTGGGGGAAAATTTGGTGTTTGGCATGTGCGGCTTTTCAGCCTTTGCGGCGTCCAAGACGGCCCACTAGGCCTCACAGATCATCCCAAGACGTCCTAGAGGCACCCAAGAGTGCACCGAGATGCCTCGAGAAGGCCCCAAGATGGCCAACGAAGCGCCCTAGACGGCCCAAGAAGGCCCGTAGAGGTGTCCATGTGAGATTCCGCGCCCTCCACGTAAAGGGGCCCCCGAGACCGCCAGCAAGACCCCCAGAAGCACCCCAGAGGTCCCCCAAAGACTCCCGATAGGGGCCCCGAAAAGCCTCCTGATAGTTCCCAGTTGAAGCTTTGACCTCCAACCTAACATACAACCGCGGGCCATCGCCGTCCCAACCCGATCATAAACAGAACCGAGGAACAACTTAGTACGACGAAGGTCAGCATGTCTGTCTCACACGTGTGTACATATGTATATATATACATATATACATATATATATATATATATATACAAAAGACTGCATTGACGCTTCGCGCCATGCACCTCGGTCCTTGGAGTGCACCATGCAGGGAGAGAAACCAGGAATGCCAACTCTAAACTTAGCTATCACTCCCTGCTTCTTTCCAGAACGTGTTGATCAGATAATGGCATCCATCATCATTCCTTCATGTTTCCTCTTGCTTGTCTCATTTTCGCCCTGCCCAGCGAATTCTCCCCGATCTGCCCCAACTCGTTCTACGGAGGTCCCGCCATGGAGAGCCTTGTGGAGCACTCACGAAGCTTTTCATATGGTTTCCTGGGGGTTTCTGGAGGTCTCCTGGGGGGCCTTGTGGGACCACTAGGGGCTGCTTCGGACTACCCTGCTTGCAACCGTGGTCTCCCTGAACGACCGGGTCACGGTTTGAGATGATTCGGGGGACACCATTTGGGTCATTTTGGGTCGTGATTCGGCCCGCTTCGGGCCATTTTGGGACCCTATTGGGCTGTCTTGGGTCTCTTCTGGGCTGCCTGGGAAGCCCTTCCGCGCAATTGTGAAGCGATGTTCGGGCCACCTGGGCGGTCTCGGACGCCCGGAAGACAGACGAACAGAGCATTGCCCAAATCACGCGGAAAAAAAGGAGTCCTACATACGTTGCACGTTTCAAAAATCTGTCGGGTGTTTTGGGGGGGTCGTCTTCGGGCGTCTGGTGTGTTTGGGGCCTATTGCATTGGGGCCCTCGGGGCGCTTTTCAACCGCCATCGTGACAGATTCGGGCACGCTGCGTAGGCCCAGGTTGGGTTTTCCGGAGTTCCAGAAAGTCATTTTTTCGGCAGGGGCGTCCGGGGGCCCGTGGGGCCATGGATCTTGGAGTCCCGAATTTGGGAAATGGGGATTGTCCCTCACATCCAGATTGCTAGAACACTATACCTGGAACAAAACAAACATACATGCGCACGTGTCACGATGTGTATATGTAACGTTTGCACACACACATATATATATGAATATACTCACACATACATACATGCATATACAAGTATGTATATGTATATATAATGTACATGCATACATACGTCGGTGTCCCGAAAGTTGATGAGACCGTCTTGCGTTGGCAGGGGCGGATCCCCTCCGATAGGATTTCTATATCGGCGGGTGTTTTTGTTACGTCGCGAGTTCAAAATGCCCCGCTCCTAAATTATATTGAACTGGTGAGAAAGCGGACTCCTGGATTCGTCAACCCTGGATATTGAATCCGGCCACTTTTGACCAAATTCGCTAGGACCCTCATGGGGACAGGGGGGCCAGCTCAAGTTGACTCGGAGCAGGGATCTGCATCTGCCTCCCCGCGAACGCGGAAGTAACGGACGAAACTCTCATCGTATTCACGCTGACATAGAACGTCACCAACATACACAATTCTCGTTTGTTGCAGGAGGGTTGCATTTCAAGCACCGCGCGGCAACGGTGAATCACCTGGCGCGGCACGCAAAGCCTCGTACATGATGCATGGCAGGCGAAGCTGCTTCGCGAGCGAAAAATACTTCCGGCGGGCGCGGCGCAACCATTCGAAACCCGCAGCTCGCCCCCTGGCGGCGGCGCTTTTCTTCTTCGCTGCCTCCTTGCAAATGTCAAGCAAGCCTGCCGCGAAACGACGCGCGACGCTCCGCGCCCTCTTGAAGCGCAGCGCGGCCCAGAGACGGGCCCCGCGCGCGGTCCGACCAAGGAAGGCGCGGGCGCTCTGCGTGTCAATCCTGCATGTCTCGGCGCCCAAATTCGCGGCGCAAGTAACCTCGGAATTTCCCCATTGGGCGCACGTCGGAAGATCGAGGCGGGATCTGCCAGGAGGACGACCCCCCTTCCCCGCGCGCGCCTGCTTCGCCTTCTGAACTTCGGGAAGCGCTGCGCCCCTGACCCGCGGCGAGGGCCCCCCTGCCCACGCTGGTGCTGCTTGCAGAACGTCTGTCGCTTCTCCTGCGCCGCGACGCAGCGCGTCTGGTCCGCGGCTTTGCGCGCGGGGCGGCCAAGGTAGACCTTCCGCGACGCCGCGCGGCGCGAGGCGTGACCTCGGCGCCCGCGCCGTCGCTCGCCGCCGTCGCCGCGAACGCGGGCGCCGCAGCGAGCGCGCGCCGCAGGGCCGCGAGGGCGCGCTTTGCCTGGTCCAGCGCAGAAGCCAGCGCGGACGGAAGGCCACGGCCAAGGCGCGAGGGCGCAATTTGCCCTGCTCCGCGTAGACACCGTCGCAAGCTGGGGGCCGCGGCCACGGCGGCGCCTCTTCGCCAGGGTCTGCAGCCGCGGCCGTGCAAGTAGGGGGTCGGCGCGCTGGCGCTATCGCGACCGCGGCAGACGATGCGGGGCGACGCGCGCCATGCGACGACAAGGGCGACGATGGCGATCAACTCGCCAATCGGAGGTCGCACCTGGAAAGAAGGGGCCCGAATGCCCGTCCTCTTCTGAGCGATGGCACGGGCCCGAGCCGCAAAAGGCGCGCGGGGCTGCCCATGCCCCATCGTTCATGGGCACGCAGAATGCTTGGGGAAGCAATGGCAAGGTCCTGCACGAGGAGGGCAGATTTGAGCTCGGCATCGCTCAGGGGAGTGGTCGCGCGAAGAGTTGGTCTGTCTTCAGGCGACCACTCAACGCAGTCTTCGGGCAAATATGACAGCGTCGGCGGGGGGCAACGGAGCACTGCAAGACATGAGAAAGTGCGAATGACGTCGTCACCTGCCATGACTTGGAATCCATCTCGGTAAGTTTACGGACCCTGGTCGAGTCGAACTGGCAGAGGCGCACCGGCCGGTACATGCAGAGCGCGGGTAAGCAACGCCGACACGAAGGCCGATGCAGAAGACCGCCCAGAAACGCAGCCGGGAAGGGTTTCGTTTCCCAGAGGCCATAACTTGCGGAGCAACTGGGGGTAATGCCAATCCTACAGGCATGCTCGGAATCACGATCTGCTGCAACACCTTCCTTATGTCCCCTTATGCAAATTAATGCCGGGGTCGGACTGGATTCTGGGGACAGCCTGGAAGTTCTCGAAAACCGAACAGAGGGGGCCAGCGATGGGCACCTGAACCCACTTAGCCTGCAGGGAGGTCACAAGGCGATCCACTTCCGGGTCGCTCAACCCGCACCAATTGAATGCACCGCGCAAGTCGTCGGAACGAATGCACGCGCAGTGCGCGGCGGCCAGGTTATCAATCGAGATCGGCCTCGGCTTCGCGGGCAGGCCGACGCTGTGACAGTGGGCCAGGAGGGGGGGGGGATGGCCCAGCGAAGTCCCGCTACGAGACATTGACGCGCGTCGCGCTCTGCACGGAGCACGACATGCGGAACTGGAAGAAGCTGGGCAGGGCTGCGGAGAAGAGGGAACGCAAATCTGTTGCAGGCGCAGATACTTGAAGCTGCAAGGACAAGCCACGGATAACGTTGAAACTGTTCTTGGACACCCCCAGAGGCTTGCCCCTGCTAGCCCGCGGCCCACCAGGTCCCAGACGCATGCCAAGATACCAGGCGCTCGAGCAAATCTGGAATGGGGAAGCGCCCAGGCCAACCTGCTGCCATGGAACGATTACGAGAGCCCGATCAGGGCCAGCAGGGGAAACAACGAAACCACAACCCCAAGACGTCCGCAGCATCGGTCACCCGCCGAACCACGATCGGGGTAGACGCCAGCAGATTGACAGGAACGACGCCAACGCCCTCGGCGAATGCAGAAGGCCTACCAACGCGAGGAAGGAGACCGCCTTCGAGGCGACGGACGACGGGGTCGCAGCATAACGTGAAGACCACGTCGCTCAATGGGCGCCCCTGTTAAAACCTTCGAAGAGCCTCGGGGCCGATTGAACAGAAAAACAGCCCCCGAAAGAAACAAGCTCTGCGGCAACCTCCGCTAGCATGCAGGAGGAATATGGGAGCGCCTTAGAAAGACAGACAGTCCCACATCCAGTCGTGGTTCAATGGCGGGAAGGCAGCTTAAGCAGAAATAGCAGCGCTTGTTGAGACCCCTGGAAGAAGAAGCAGTCGAGCGGCAAAACTTTCATGCTCAGACAATCGTCGCATGTCGTTCCTTGGCGAAAACCTTCAGAGCGGAGGTGGCGGAATGCTGACCTTGGACAGAGAGCGCACGTGCAACGACAACAACAAGGATCTGATTGTCGCAATCGCCAGTCGGGCGGTTCGCATCGGCGGACCGAGAAATTTCACCGCCGCCGCCATCGCCGCCTCCTCCGCCGTCCAACGGGATAAAAGCGGTAAGTGCGCGGCTGAAGCCCCCCCTCACACCCCGACAGTCAAGCAGGAGTCGAAATCAAATTTACAGCCGAGGCAGAGCTGGCCACCAACTTCCCATCCAACATATCCAATGCCGTCGGTGCCAAGAGCTGACTCGCGTTTGGCCCGCAGCAGTCCGGAAAATTCGCGCTTCATGAAACGCCGCCCGGTCCTCGGCGACACCGGTTGCACTTCCCTGACGTCGTCGCAGCTGGCCCCGCGGAGGCCGGCCTCGTGAATTTCCCGCCAGCGACGAGAAATGCTCTAAACGCTCTGGGCAAGCGAGCCAGGAACGGACGCCGAAGCCTGAGAGGGTCGCGAAGACGAGCGGGGGCACGGTTGGCGCGCGAGGCGCTCGCATACTCGGCAAAGAAGTCGCTGATCTCAGCGTCGAGAATGTCGCTGCACATGCCTTGCATACACGTGAAACCCTGCAGTCAGGGAAGCTCAAGCTGGTGACGTCGAAATACTGATTCAGCAACGGCAACAGAAGTTCCTGCGCACGCGGGAAAGATCAAGCTGCCGGGAGCCTCGCATGAACTTCAAACAAGTCGCAACTTTCTGACGGTCAGTGGCATGGCCGCGCCGAAACATGCAAGCTATGAAAATACGATCTTTCAAAGGCAGGCATGCGTTTATGCATTCCTTGATCTCGAGAACGCGCTCCCGAGGGTCGTCTGAAACTCCGGCCTCCTGAACGATGTCAGTCGGCAGGTCCTGGAACTCAAAGCATGCGGACTGCGGGGGCATGACCAAACAGTTCGCGACGATCGTTGACCAAGCCCACCGTTATACTCGGAGGCGGATCCAAGGTAACCGAACTAGGTAGATTGGTGTACCATCGGCCTAGACAACAAGCGCTCAGCACAGCATCGTGCCCTTCGCATCTATGAGAATAGCTATGCTCATCAACTTCAGCAAAATGCAAGAAAAAGACAGCCGAAGACATCACCTAGCCTGGGGGCCACCTAAATCCGAGGACCATAGCCATCTAAAACCAACATGAACCTGTGCTCGCCAGACTCCAGGAAATGCCAATCGCCCCCGAGGAAGACCGAGGCAGCGTTTAGCCCCGCGGTGCGCCGACGGAGTTCCCGCGGGAGCTCCCCTGGAGAATGTGGCGGCGTCGAGGCTCAACGCGCGCGCCAAGGAATTGCACGCTGGCGGCGCTGCCACGCGGATGGGACATAGCACCCGACCTCGGCCGACGATAAGCCGACGCCAGGCTTGAAAAAAACCGGCCGCGGAGGTGCTCGCCGAGATGATCGCGCCATCAGCGCGCGCGGGTAATGGAAGTCGGGGAAATCACGTTCGAGATTCACTAGATGCGCATCGGTGCCGTCGGTTTTCTGCAATGAGAGCAGATCGCCAGGACGATGGAGATCGCGAACCTTCCTGTGCATCCGATTTTGCCGACGCACCGAGCCTGCCACGGACCCCAATACCGCTCCTTAGTTCCATGGAACTAAATTACAGCACTGCGAGAATAAATCAGGCCCCTGGCATTTGACTGGACAGGCACAGTGGCAGATGGGGGGGAAAAAAAAAAACGAAGACGAGGGGGAGGAGGAGGAGAACGACAGGCCTCGATGCTTCCGACTGCAACGCAGCCGCCTGCGCTTCAGGACGAGAGACTGCCTGCTCACTGGAATCGAATTTGAAGCGATGCAAATATGCACGCACTGAACACGCAGCGTCGGCTGCATTCGGTGACTCAGCCGAGAGACGGGCGCCCTGCCAGGGGGACCATCGCGAAGACTGATCGAGCAGCGCCTGGGTAAACCCCCGCAGGGTCTCGGCGATCTCACTGGGGGGGCCGAGCTGACGCGGCGCGTCGAACTGCGGCTCGACGGAGAAGGTGTCCGAGAAAGAATCAACGCACTTGATCAGATCGCAGGGCTCACCCTGAAATATGAGGTAGCAAATGCCTCGGTACGGGTTGCAGCCAATATCCATCTCAGGCTTCCATGCCGGCTGACTGGAGAGCGCTGTCGAGCAGATGGTCAAGCCCCTGCTCGCGGCGAGATTCCTTAAGCGTGCATCAATCGCTAGGTCTCCGCCTATGCCAAAAGACCCAGTCACGCTGGTGCGCGCAACTCGCCACGGTGGTGGCCGGGTGAGAGGCGGTCGTGGAAATTGCTGGCGCCGCGTTCACTCGACCTTGATCGCGCACGCGTCTTGCACGTTACCAGTCCAGGATGCGCAACTTTAGCGGTGAGAGACGGGCGCGGCGGCTGTGATCTCCTGGAACTGCTGGCCAAGCCTGGTATTGAGCAGCATGCGCGGGCAGCCGCGAATCCTGATCTCGGCGCGATCGGGGGCGTCGCGTTTGTCGAAGTCTGCAACAAAGCGACCACTGAGTCGAACGCGCACGCTGCCGCGAGCACCGGGACAAGGAGCGAAAGAAAACGGCAGCGGGCGCCGCCGAAAGAAAAACAACGCATGGCCATTGCCACCACTGAAGCTTCTTCTCGATGGACTCGATTTTGCGGGTAAGAAGGCCGCTGGAAGCATCGCCCGCCCCTCCATTCGAAGCATCGTCGGACATGCCGCCGTAGCCGTCGTCGTTGGGGGTGCTGCTGAACTGGGGGGCGCACGGCTGAACCCCCACCGCTACGAACCGCTGCAAGGTCTCGTTCTTGGTCGCGGTCATCCTCCGCCCGAGGACGCCAGTGGCCTCCTGCGCAGCACCGACCGACGCATGTAAAATAGCCATGGTCTCGGCAATGTTGGCAGCGTCCATTTTATCAGAGATGATCTGCTCCTTCGGCAGCTCCTGGGGGCTCTCCAGAGTGGCCGCCATCTTCGACGAATCTGTGCGAAAGGCCTGGTGAGCGAGAAGCCTTTATGCCTGCTGCAGCCAGGGCCAGCCTCAAGCAGCGGTCGCGCAAGAAATCCTGGAAGGTTGGCGCCGCGAGCCAGTCCTTCGGCCGCGATCTACCTGTCGTCGCGGGGCAACAGTTCCAACTTGAACAAGAATGGCAACGAAACGGGAAACGAATCTAACAATGATGATGATGCGTCGCCATCTCGGGCGGGTCCCTCATGGGCGCGCGGGGGGGGGTCGCCATCGAGCGAAGCACGACCGTCTTGCATTGGCAAAGGCTGGATCGCGCCCGGTGGGAATTCTGGATCCGCGCGTTTGCGCGCCGGGAAGTCAATGCTTATGACGCGCCCGCTCTTGACTCAACTCGTCGGGATTCACGCCTGGGCGGGGGGCGGGCCCGGGTCGGGTCGGAGCAAGCGTCGGCTTCTCTGAACCCCCGCTGACGCGGAAGTGACAGACGATGCTCCCCTCGTCTTCGCGCTCCGAGAAAACGACGCGGGCTTCTGCGTGGCGTCGCGGTGTTTCAGGAGCCGCGCGGCGAGCGCGAACCCTTGTGAATCTGGCGTTGCGGGCGAAGCCTTAAATCTCCAGCGCGACGGGCGAAGCCGTGTGCATCCGGCGTGGCAGGCGGACAGGCGTCGCGAGAGAAACATGTTTCGCGCGGAGCATCCACGCTGCGCCCGCCACTCATCTGTTCTTCTACTTCTACTCCAGCGCTGCCTCCTCGCAAACGGGCCCGCCGCGAAGCGCCCTATAAGGCGCCGCGCCGCCGCGGGGCGCAGTCCGACCGAGAAGCGGGCGCTCGGCGCTCCAATCCTGCACGTCTCGGCGCTGCAATTCTCGGCGCACGCGCGGGGCGCATTTGCCCCCGATCGGGCGGGGGTCGGGACAGGCGGGGTCTGCCGCAAGGCAATGCCGTTCTCTGCGCGCGCACCTTCTTCGCCTCCTTGGTCGCGAGGAGGTGACTAGGCCCCTGGCCCGCGTTGAGGGCCCCCGACCGCGCCCCCGCCCTCTGCCCGGCGCTGCCGCGAAGGGCGCCTGCCGCATCTAGCGCGCCGCGTGAAGGTGCTTCTGGTCCGCGGCGTCGCCTGCGGAGCGGTCTGGGCGCGGATGTCCCGCGACGCCGCTCGGCGCGGACCTCGGCGCCCGCGCTGCCCCTCGCCGCCGCCGCCGCCCACGCGCGCGCTGCGCCGCGCCTGCGCAGCGGGGCCGCGAGGGCGCGATTTGCCCGGCTCCGCGCAAACACCGTCGCAGGCTGGGGGCCGCGGCCAAGGCGGCGCTGCCGCGTCAGAGGCTGCAGCCGCGGCAGCGCAATTAAAGGTTCGGTCGACGCACTCGCGCGCGGGCGATCGAGGCGGGCAATGCGAGCCGATGCGCGCCTTGAGATGACATGCAACTATACTGGCGATGCGTCGCCATCTCGGGCGGACCTCTCATCGGCGCCTTGGGAGGTTTTGGCATAGCGAAAGGAATGCGATCGGCATTGCGCTGGCAGGGGCTGGATCGCGCCCAGTGGAATGCCCCCCCCAAGAAATACAGCTTTAGAGCTACGACGCCATGCGACAAGATGAGATTAGATCCGACCTTTCTTGGTTCAACTCGTCGGGGATCTGACGGGGGCAGGGGGGCCGGCTCTGGTTAGGTCGGGGCTGGCACCAGCTTCTGCCCCCCCGCTAGCGCGGAGGTAACGTTCAGGCGAATCATCCATCATCTTCGCGCATGTGCCGCGGACTTGCGAACTCTTGCAACAGCGCAGCGATGATACTGGCACCGCGCGGCGAGCGTGGATCATCTGGCGCGGATAGCCTGGCCTCTTGTGCGAGGGCACAAAAAAAATCCGGCAAATTGACCGAACCTGTAGCAAGTGCTGACGTGAGACATTCAACATGGGACTCCCCAGGCACCCCAACTCTAAAAAACTCCATCGTCAGCTCGAGACGTCTCTTCGAAAGAACGCGCTCTCCGCGCAATGATTCGACGCTCGGGCGGGGGGGCTCCGCGGCGCCATTCTTGCATTCTCGCGCCCCGCTGGATGCCCTGGGCCACCTGGGTGGTTCAACGCGGGGACATCATTCGCGACAGATCCGAGGCGCATGGTACATCTGACGGAAGGCAGCGCCGGGGCAGGGGCGGGGGGGGGGCTCTAGACGAGCCGTCGATGCGCGGGAGGGGCCCGAATATGACGAGACATGAGCTCCCGCCGCGCCGAACAGACTACGCGCGCGCGAGACGCCGGCGGCGCCTGAAGCATCGCGCGCGGCATGCTTGGCAACAGCTGCCCTGCGGGCGCCGCTTCCGCGGACAGCTCCGCCCTGATCTCGCCCGCCCGCCCGCCCAATCCCCGGTTCTGCGGTTGGGCGGCATGCTCTGTCGGCGCGCGAGACAGGCGAGCAGCGCGAATGTCCTCGGCCCCCCGCATCTCTGGGGGCAGATCGCATGGTCGGCGGGGGCAGCTGCCAGAGCGGGGCTCGGCTTGACCGTTGGAGCCCATCATTCGGACATCGCGGGGCCCGGCGCGCTCTGCCCCTCGGCTGCCCGGCGCCCGCTTGAAGGGGGCCTCGGTCGCGGTCCCGGCGGCCTGCGCGCGGCCCCTGCAGAAAAAGGCAACTCGGCCATGGGCCGGGCCTGGTCGCTGCGGGGGGCCGCCCAGCAGCGCTGCAGCCGACGGGCGCGTCGGAGGACCGTGACATTGCCGCCCAAGACGACCCTCTGGCTCGCGCGCAGGCTCATTCGCGGTTGCGGCGCACATTGCTAGCCCAGCAATGCCCAGCCGCGCAGATCTTAATTCGCTCGGCCGCCGAAGCGTCGGGTCGCCCGCTCGAGCGCGGGGGCGCCGCGGGGGCCCGTCGCCGCAGCGCCTGAGGCGCAGCTCCCGCCAGTGCACAAAAAATATGCTAACGGAGTTCCCCACATAAAGATGTTACGGGGTTCCATTGCTTCTTGTCTGCGCTTTGGTGGGGCCTCCTTGGAGGGGTGGGAGGGGCACGAAACCTGATGAATAATATAGTGTGCGAATACCCTGCCCGCTCTGGTGGGGCCTCCCTGGAGGGGTGGGAGGGGCACGAAACCTGATAAATAGCATGGTGTACGGATACCCTGCCCGCTCTGGTGGGGCCTCCCTGGAGGGGTGGGAGGGGCACGACACCTGATAAATAACATGGTGTGCGAATACCCTGCCCGCTCTGGTGGGGCCTCCCTGAAGGGGCGGGAACGGCACGAAACCTAATAATAAAATATGGCGTGCGAGTACCCTGCCCGCTCTGGCGGGGCCTCCCTGGAGTGGCGGAAGGGGCACGAAACCTGATAAATAAAATGGTGTGCGAATGCCCTGCCCGCTCTGGTGGGGCCTCCCTGGAGGGGTGGGAGGGGCATGAAACCTGATAAATCATATGGTGTGCGAATACCCTGCCCGCTCTGGCGGGGCCTCCCTGGAATGTTGGGAGGGGCGCGAAACCTGATAAATAACATGGTGTGCGGATACCCTGCCCGCTCTGGTGGGGCCTCCCTGGAGGGGTGGGAGGGGCACGGGCGGGGCCTCCCTGGAGGGGTGGGAGGGGCACGCCTGATAAATAACATGGTGTGCGAATACCTTGCTTGCTCAGGCTGGGCCTCCCTGGAGGGGTGGGAGAGGCACGAAAACTTATAAATAACATGGTGTGCGAATACCCTGCTCGCTCAGGCGGGGCCTCCCTGGAGGGGTGGGATGGGCAGATACCTGATAAATAACATGGTGTGCGAACACCCTTCCCGCTCTGGTGGGGCCTCCCTGGAGGGGTGGGAGGGGCACGAAACCTGATAAATAGCATGGTGTGCGAATACCCTGCTCGCTCAGGCGGGGCCTCCCTGGAGGGATGGGTGGGGCACGAAACCTGATAAATAACATGGTGTGCGAATACCCTGCTCGCTCAGGCGGGGCCTCCCGGTGGGAGGGGCACCTCCCTGGAATAGGGGTGGGAGGGGCACGAAACCTGATAAATAACATGGTGTGCGAATACCCTGCTCGCTCAGGCGGGGCCTCCCTGGAGGGGTGGGAGGGGCACGAAACCTGATAAATAACATGGTGTGCGAATACCCTGCCCGCTCAGGCGGGGCCTCCCTGGAGGGGTGGGAGGGGCACGAAACCTGATAAATAACATGGTGTGCGAATACCCTGCTCGCTCAGGCGGGGCCTCCCTGGAGGGGTGGGAGGGGCACGAAACCTGATAAATAACATGGTGTGCGAATACCCTGCTTGCTCAGGCGGGGCCTCCCTGGAGGGGTGGGAGGGGCACGAAACCTGATAAATAACATGGTGTGCGAATACCCTGCTCGCTCAGGCGGGGCCTCCCTGGAGGGGTGGGAGGGGCACCCTAAATAACATGGTGTGCGAATACCCTGCTCGCTCAGGCGGGGCCTCCCTGGAGGGGTGGGAGGGGGCGAAACCTGATAAATAACATGGTGTGCGAATACCCTGCTCGCTCAGGCGGGGCCTCCCTGGAGGGGTGGGAGGGGCACGAAACCTGATAAATAACATGGTGTGAGGAAAGGCATGGTATGGTATGGGATGGTGGATGCATGGTATGGTATGGTAAGGTATGGTATGGAGTGGCATGGTATTGGTATGGTATGATGCAGTATGGGATGGTGGAGGAAGCGGGAGGAGGAGGAGGAGGAGAGGATGTTCTGGGAAAACAAGAACCCCACTCAGGATGTGGGGAACAAAGACGGCCTTCGGGGGGCCGAGAAGGCACCCTCAGACAGACGCGCAAGGGCCTCGCGCCCCCGCGGCGAGGCCGCGCGGCCCGCGGAAGCTCGCGCGGCGCAGCGACCGCCGTCGTCGGCCAGATCCGCGACATCAGACCACCGGCTGCGCCCGGGCCGCGCGCAAGATGTCGGGGCCCTTCGCGGCCCCGCAGCCGCGGTCCGACTTGCGCCACTCGGCCGGCTCGCGCGAAGCATCTTGCGTCGCGATCATTCACTGTTCGGGCCACGTCCGCGGCGCCCCTGGAGGCCGCAGGAAGCGCCGAGCTCGGTGCGGGACCCTGGCTCCAGAGGCCCCAGTGTCTGATCGAGCTATGTTGATCCCGCGTGCCTGCTCCCGGTGTCTGGCCTGGCTCCCAAATATTTTGGCCCGGGCTCCAGAAGCCCCGGTGCCTGCTCCCGCGCGCGCGCCCAGCTCGTGCCGCGTGGCTCCAGGCCCGATCCACTCGGGAGTTCGGACCGCTGAAAGCGTCGCATCACTCCCAGGGCAGCATCTGGGGTGGGCGAAGGATACCGCCTGAGCCATTGAGTAACTATCTCACTATCTCCGCGTCGGCGCCAGCCAGTTTCCCACTGGCGAGCCGCTGGCGAGCTCCACCACCGCTGGCGGGCCCCGCCTCCTATGGCGAGCGCCGCCGCCGCCGGCGCGACATCCCAGAAGTCGACGGGACCTCCTCCGGCAAGTCTCCCTCCATGGCGGCCAGCCCCCACCTGCTGATTGGGGTCGCCGCGAAATTCCCTGCGGGTGCGGCTCTCGACGCGCCGTCCAACCCCCGCGGCAACGCCGCCGGCTCTCTGCGCCGCCCTGAAAGGGCACGCGGGCGGGGGGGGGCGACAGCTTCCCGACCGTGCCCATCCACGGATACTTGGCGGGGCCATCTGCTTCCTCCAAATGGGTCGCCGAAAGGCAATGACATCAACGCCTTTGAACCGATCCGTGGCATCGCTCGGTGGGCCCAGGCCCCAGTGCGCGACGATGGGGGTCATAGAAGCGCACCACGCCGGAAAAAGAGATGCTATCTCGTGCCCCTAATCCACGCCGGGCTCTGGCGCCTCCTGCAACTTATTCTGGTTCACGTGCTCGAACTCCTGTGAGCGCGAGGATATCAGCCTTGTTTGTTCCATCAATGGCCCTGCCATGCCACATCATGCCTCCGGCAACTGAGACTCGGGGGCCCGCGCGCAGGAGCGGCCGCTCTCGTGAGCTCAACGGGACGGGCCTGCCCCTTCTGCAGCGCGGCCTCGTCCTCGCACGCATTCTTCTGGCATCGTGGACCTCAGTGACGGGCGGGGTCGTGCGCTCCGGGGCTGCCGCGAAGGTCGCTGCAATAGCGTTGGCCGAAGATGCTGCGCCAGATTCCGCTCCTGCTGGTACCTCGAGGGCCGCCGCAACTCCCTCGTCCGACCTGTAAATATTTGCAGCAATGTTCCTTCGTTGTGCGTCGCGCTCCCCTCGCGACGGGGCGCGCCTGTTTGGCGGCCGCATCCGGACCCGAGTCTCCGCCGCCCCTGGGAACTGAAACGCCGGCGCGCCCCTGGCCTGCTCGGGCCCCCCGCCCAGCTCAAAGACTCCGCCGAAGGCGGCGATATCCCATTGCGAACCGTCAGTCGGCGCTTGCAAAAACAGAGCGGGATTGACGGGCTCCTGGACGGGAGCCGCCGCGTGAGCCGCCGCAACCACTGATGTCGCCAAGCCGTCGTAAACTGACTTGCGTTCATCCACATTGGTATTAGGTAAGGGCCGTCCATGACCCTTCAATACCAAAACGATATGTTTTGCGATGTGTGATATGTGTCCATGGTTTTCGTGAGCTTGGTCGTTTGCGCGTCGAAAGCCCAACTTGCCGTTGCCAGGTGTTTCTACGCGACGTGCACGTTGCTGAAACCTCTCCGCGTCGAAATTCCTGGTGCGGGTGCGTACACGTTTGGTCCACGGTGCGCAGTGCACACCAAATTCCCCCGACCCACCCCATCGAGCATGACCGCGAGGAGCAGCATCCCACGCCATCGCAAGAAAAGGCGAAGGACCAGCCTTCTCAGAAAGTGCGCCAGCCTGAACAGCCTTGACTGGATCGGAATATCGATATTCATAGTGTTCGATAACAAAAAAAGGGGTGTGTGGGCCAAAATGGCAACGGAAAAAAAAAGGAATATGCAGTCGGATCAGCTGAATATGCAATCGGATCCAGGGAGGGGTAATAGGAATCAGGCGATGAGGAAGCAAAGGACAGGTGATACCTGGAGCATAGTGAGGACCACCACGTGGCTGCTGGCGGGAATGAAATGCAACAAGAAGCCCGTAAAGAGGCCCCGGAACAGCCCCCAAGAGTTCTCACAACTGTCTCCGAAAGGCCAATGGAAGGCCTCCCGCGCGATTCTGGCGAACATCATCATCATCATCATCATTATGATCAGCATCATCATCACCACTATCATCATCGCAGCTATCACCATTAGCACCATTATCAACAGCATCGTCAGCATGGTCACTATCACCATCACCATCATCATCATCACCACCATCATCATCATCGTCGTTGTCGTCGCCGCCATCAGCAACAACAGTACCAACAACATCGTCAGCACCATCATCAGCATCATCAGTGTCACCATCACCACAATCACCATCACCATCATCATGATAATCAACATCAACATCATCATGTGCATCCTTCGCAAGCACGGCCTCCAGTGCCCCCTCGAAAGAGAGCTGCCGAGCATGCTGGGTTGGCACGGTGGGCGGACTTGCCGCAAACAGCTGGATAAGGAGGACAGCCACGTTGCTGCCGCTGGGAATGAGGTGCAGTAGCGGGATCGCACTCGGATGCAGGTGGGACTGCCGCACCTTGCGATACATGTGGCGCAGGTGGGGGTTTCACCTCGCGCGTTTGCAGTTGAACGCAACACCTTTGTGAACTGTGGAAGCATGTCTCGAGCGATTCTGTCGCGTTGAAGAATATGCAGACGACTTTGAATACGTCGGGTTCAAGTTTGGACAAATTCTCACGCGAGACTGCAATGCTTCCAAGAGCAGCATCCAAAACAACTCAAATACATATGGTGAATGTGAGGGCACTGCGCAAGCAAATTGACCATCCTTTGTGTGATTGGACCCTGACGACGCGATCTGCGTGAAGGGTGCGTCCGATGTTCGGAAACCGGGGAATGCTTCAAACGAAACGGCCAGAAAATAGCGGGCGCGGCCTTCTGGCTTCAACTATTCGCGTCTGAGCTGTGCTCCCTCGGAAAAAAAGAATTCGCATATTTCCTGATACACATAGGTACACATAGATCTGTATGCCCAGAAAGCGCCAGGGACCCGGAAAAGGAGGAGCAGGTGGAGGAGAAGGAGGAGGAGCAAAGTGGAGGACAACGAGTTGGAGGAGGAGGAGGGGGAGGAGGAGAACCTGCCCCACGCTCAGAGGCCCGAAAGCCAGCCCGTATGCCGCGGCCGGGTAGTGCATTATCTCGTAGCGGCCCTTCCCAAAGTCCGCGAACTCGACGTCTGCGAGCCCGAAGCAGCGGGCGTCCGCCTAACCCGGGCGGGCACCCTGTTCTCCCGGAGCCTACGGGACACTCGCCTTCGCGCCGCTTCGCGCCCTGCGAAATCATCTACGCGCCCTCGCACAGCCTCGTCGGGCGGGCCCAACTGAGCCCTGGAGAACCATCTCCTTCCGTGACGGAACCCTCGCCTTCCAAACTTCCCTCTGGCCGCATACATACATCTTGGGTTGGCGGCGCGTAGCATGTGACGTCTTTGTCTTTCCCGGGCGGCGGTTGCTACCCCCGGGGGGGAAACGGTAACGGCGGCCGCGGCGTGCACCCGACAGGGTGCGTCCGCGCCACCGGCGCATCAATCGCCTGTGTCCCACAGCATGTATGGGGGGGTCCAGGCCACCCCACCCCCCAATCCCCCCAGTACGATATTAGCGCGTTTCCCGGGGAGGGGGGGGGGCCAGGCATCGAGCGTTACCCAGGGAGGGAAAAATCACGCTCACCACGGGGTAGGGTGAGTGGGGGCAGCTTCCTAGGAGGCTGCTTCTTAGAAGGCGCTGGCCCTACACCTCCTGCAGAAAAGGCCCGCGCCTTCTAAGCAGCAGGGCGCTTATAAACCCCCTCTGCTCGAGGCCTATAGGCCGCCCCTGACCCTTGGAGGAGGAGCGACCGCTCTGGCCCGGACCGCGATGCTGGGAGCGCGATGTTCTTCGCGCCGTGCGGGTGGCCCAGGAAGCAGGGCGCGGGCAAAACGTCGATATCGTTTGGAATGCCGCCTGCGTTTGAAGCTACGATGGGAACACTAACGACGCCATCCCTGATGAGGAACATCCTGGAGGCATCGCGCGGCAATTTGAGACCCAACTTGCGTCGGTTGTACGACGGAATCACGTCAGTTTTGAGTCATGTCACGTCGGATGTACGTCGCAACATCGCCGCGCGAAGGTCGTCCCAGATCTTACGGGACGGACGCCTGGATTAGATAATACAACTATTGCACGCCGCGCGAGGCCTCCAGGATGCTCCTCGTAGTTCCCCTGAACAGCTCGTTTCGTTCCAAATCGTCGCACGCGAGAGCCCTGCCAGGAAGCGCCCTGAGGCCCCCCGCATTGGACGCGCGAATTTTCCAAGATAACTACGGTCCAGGGTAAATCCGGTTCTGCCCCCCGACGCACGAGCCAGGAATTACCCCTCACCACCCCCAACCCAGGTGACTCGGGAATGGCTGGACGCCCGAATTATCGGTCCTGGGAAACTCTGGCGTAGGCCCCAGAGGCACGGAACAGGAGATACCCTTGACAACCCCTAGCCCTGATGACTCGGGGCTCTGAGCGGAGGCGACGGCGCCGTCGTCGTCCCAGTCGCCATCGCCGTCGCCGTTGTCGTCGTCGTCTTCGTCTTCGTCTTCGTCTTCGTCGTGGTCGTCGTCGTTGCTGTCGTCGTCGTCGTCGTCTTCGTCGTAATCGTCGTCGCATTCGTCGTCTTCGTCGATGTTGTCGTAGTCGTCGTCGTCGTTGCCCTCCGCAAGCCGCCGGCAACCGGCAACATCCACCGACGACGACGGAGGCGGCGGCGCCACGACGCTGCAGGCGTCCGCCTCATCATCGACGGCATCGACGACCGACGACTTCGGCGGCGCCGACGCCGCCGCCGCCGACGAGCGACGAACAACGACGGCGATCACGACGACGACGACGACGGCGACGACGACGGATGACAGCGGCGACTGCACTTCGGGGGGGACGAAAAGGTAGGACAGCAAAGGGTAGGGTACATAATCAGCTCACGTATCTGGTTTTCCTGGCGCCGGGAGGCGGCCATGTATCCAGGTATGGACCTGACGGCGGGGGGCAGAATTCAGCTGCACGTTAGGATCAAGGAAAGGCGACACCAACACCAACAGGGCGAAGAGATGAGATGAGGCAAGTGGGGTCTCTCTTGGTGTGGTCCCACCGCTCGAGACATCTCGGGGAGGCATCGTGGACCTCCTCGCTTGAGGTGGCCCCCCTGGTGGTGTTGGTGTCGCTAATCCTCCCTCCGAGCATGTAGCAGATGTCGTAACCCCCCCTTCCCCCATCCTACCGTTTCGAGCACTGCCACTCTAGGAGTGGAGTCCAATCCGTCCCGTCCCCGATGACTCAGAGCAGCAGCTGGCGGTGCGGTCGGCCCAGACTCCCTCCGGAGACGTGGTCTTGCTCTGCGCAACGAAGGCGACGGCGACGACGACGAAGGACGACGACGGCGGCGGCGCACTCTGAGGCAACGAAAAAGGGGGAACAGGCCCAGGGGGGAAGACATCGAGCTTGAGTCGGCGACACGTCGTCGATAGATCGGCGATCGGCCCCTGATAATGAATACGCACGCTCGTGCGCGGGGTGGGCTATCCACCCGCTGTCAGAGATCAGTGGGAGACTGGGGTTGGGTCGGGCATGTACGCCTACAGGCGGAATTTGGACGAACAATAAAAATATTAACCAAATGCACCGAAATGGTCACACAAACTCAACAAATCGTCTTCAGAGTGTTTTGTTTTTTTGTCAATTTTTGAATATTCCTCCTGTAGAGGCACAGGCCCGACTTGAGCCTACCCTCCCTGCCTCTCGGTCGGAAGAAGTGAGCAGAAACATGGAGTAGGCAGGCGTTGCAAATGGACTGGGACCCCACAGGCACCCGAAAAGGATGGAAGGAAAACGAAAACCACTTGGGCGACGATCAAAAACGGGTCTTACGCGAGATGTCGTGGAGACCTTGCGCGGTGGCTTACGCGGCCCGCCGGCGCGACACGCTACTTTGGAAACGAGGGCACTTACGCGCGACCTTACTTGCGCGAGAATGTCGGCACAATCGACCCCGTGCTCTTGCGTCTCTCACTTGATGGTCGCAGCATGAGGGCACCTGAAGCAGATTGGAATCTGGGAGTCCCACACATACCTACCCTCAACGACCGATGGGCAACGCTGCCCCCGACACACGACGACGACCACGCACGGCGGCGGCCGGCGGACGACGACCACCGGCGGCGGCGGGGCGGTGGCTCCTCCGCCTCCTCCTCCGCCTCCTCCTGCTGGTCCACTTCCTCCTCCTCCTCCTCCTCCTCCTCCTCCTCCTGCGATCGTACCGATGCTTCCTCCTCCTCCTCCTCCTCCTCCTCCTCCTCCGCCTCCGCCTCCGCCTCCTTCTCCGCATCCGACTCCCCCGCCTCCTCCTCCTCTTCCTACAATGCCGTCTCCCCCTCCGCGTCGTCCTGCTTCTCCTCCTCCGCCTCCTCCTCCGGCTCCGTCTCTTCGGGCCGCGACCGTTCTTTCTGATGCCTCTCGGGAGTTGCTCACTGCGAAGCTCGGCTTGGATACCGTCCCTCCTTTTGGACCTCTCCCAGCACTGTTCAGGGGTGCGGCATCGATATCGTCCACGGGCTTGCCCTGTTCCGATCCTCCTTCCGCACCGAGGCGGAACGACTCAGGAGAAAGAGGAAAGCCGCCGCGCTCGAGTTCTGAGAGTTTGGCGAGGTTGACCTTGTTAACTTGTTTTCCCCTAATCGCGTTGCATGAGAAAGGACGCCTGGGACAACCTACCTAGATCGCCCGATCCAGCACCCGTTTCGTCTAAGATTTCCTCACAATCACAAGACAAGCGGCAAGCAAAAATCGGGCGTAGCCGAGCAGGCATTCGAATGCCCACACTTCGTCCTCGTACAACTCGTATTCCTCCCCGTCCTCCTCCCCATCCTGATCGTCATCCTCCTCATCCTCCTCATCCTCCTCGTCCTCCTGCTCCAGCTCGGTTTCCTATCGGTTGCGCCATAGGTTGCGCCCTCGGCGGCTGAGAATAAAACCGTCTCGTATCAGTTGCGCCATAAGTTGCGCCCTCGGTGGCAGATAATAAAACCGTTTCCTATCGGTTGCGCCACAAATTGCGCCCTCGAGGGCCGAGAATAAAACCGCTTCCTATCGGGGGCGCCACAGGTTGCCCCCTCGGCGGCCAAGAATAATATCGTCTCCTATCGGTTGCGCCATCAAATGCGCCCTCGGCGGCCGAGCAAAAACCGTTTCCTATCGATTGCGCCATAGGTTGCGCCCATGGCGGCCAATAATAAAGCCGTCGCGTAACGGGTGAGACTTGTCAGTTCAGTTCAGCTCAGCTCAGCTCAGCTCAGCCAGAATACCCCGCGAGAAACAAATTTGGGCTACGCCCGGAATGGATTCAGGAATCGTGCTCTCGCCTCAATGTCGGCTACATGTGTTGCCCAGACGGCCACGACCCCTTGTAAAACTATCCTGTCAAGGCACCAAAGCACATGCAATTGTGAATGACGAGGTTGCGAATAGCTTCATCAGTGGAACCCAAATCAGGTGAGGGGCCGCCACGAAACGTGAGGGATGTACCGAATCAGGTGCGGGGCCGCCATGCGAACGCAGCCACTGGGCGTTCCGTGGAGCCCCCTATGGGACCACGAAACGCGTGAAAGCTACACCGAAATCGGTGCGACGCCCGTATGCGGATCTTACCACTGGGGCCTTCGGCGAGGCTCCTTATGGGGTCACGAACTGTGGTAGGTGTGTGCCGAATCGGGCGCGGGGCCGCCATGCGAACGCAGCCACTGGGGCCTTCGGTGAAGCTCCTCATGGTGCCACGAAGGGTGTCAGGGGTGATCCGAATTGGGTGCGGGGGGCCGCCATGCGAGCGCTGCTGTTGGGGCCTTTTGTGGAGCTCCCTACAGGGCCATGAAACGTGGAAATGTTGTCCTCGTCGTTGTCGAGGGCCAGTCCAAGGCCGAGTGGTTCCTCCTCGTCGCCTTCGAGTTGGTCTGGAGGGATGTCACATGGATCATCGAATTTTCTATAGTACCCTGGCCATTGTGGGCCTTAGGACTCAGGTGGGTCGCAGGGTGGGTCTCCTCTGCCCTGTATGCGGCCACGAAACGTGTGAGGGGTGTGCCGAATCGGGTGAGGGGCCGCCATGCGAACGCATCCACTGGTGAGTTCGCTGGAGCCCCCTTTGGGGCCCCGGAACGTGTGAGGGGTGTGCCGAATCGGGCGCGGGGCCGCCATGCGAACGCAGCCACTTGTGGGACATGCTGAGGGCAGAGGCAGGTATGGGAGGAGGGAGGAGGACAGGAGAGGAGGGCGCGGAGCGATACGTATTCAAAACGAGGACCCAAACACCACAGGATGGTGGGGAACTACACAGAAAGGTGCACATGGCCGTACTCTCACCTCTTTCCTGAGTCGTCATGGTTCTGAGATCCCTAGGAATACCTACGAGTGCACGCTTTCAGTCGCCGACCTCCAACTCCTCGACCCACCTCTTCACCTTTTGCTGCTAATGAGGTGCGTTGCTGGGGTAATGAATAAATTCGACGATGACGATCAGAGAATTGCATGAACAGAAACTTGAGGCGCTCCGCACTGAGTTCTTGGATCGGCGCTGAAGCTCCCTGGCGGCGCCTCCCGCGCCGCCCCTGGCGCGCCTCGCGCGCCAGGGAGGGAGGTCCATCGCCGATCCAAGAAATCAGCGCGGAGCACCGCGAGCGCATGTGTGTGTAATGTTTTGCTCCTCGATGCACTCACGGGTGCGATGCTTCTCTGGGGGCGCACTGACGACCACTTGACCAGGGACCGACCATCCCAGCAGTCCGATCGGCCTACCACGAAATGTCCAGAGAACAATGTTGGGACGACCAACGTAATTCAATGAACGCGGATAGACCATAACGACGATGTACTCAAGCAGAACGGTCTCGGTCATACATGTTCTAAAAACATGGCGTGCAAGCCGCACAATTCTCAGAACATTCTTTCGTCGGCATATATAATGGGCCTCTTGGGCGGGGTCCCGGTAGGTGAGGTCGGAGAATCTCGCCACATCGACGATGCATCGGCGACGTCGGCGGTGCATCGGCGACGCCAGCGTGGAGAAAATCGGGCTCTACATCGAGCCGCACCGCCTATGCATCGACGATGCGGCGCGATCCTCTGACCCCATCCGCTCCGACCCCAACTGGGGGGCCTAAAACAACATTCTACAGTCGGCCTACAGGCAGGCCAGGACGCCTCGCCACTGCGCGAGGAGATCGGGGATGTACTGACCTGGGTCAATCCAAACCCGGGTCAGTCGGGCGTTGCAGGATCCTGCAAGATCCTGCACCCAAGCCCGAGTCGGTGCACCCCTGGCTCTGCAGGATGCTGCAAGACCCGGCGCTCTGACTGACCCCCGTCTGCATCGACCCCCGTCTCTTGAGCCCCGAGGAGGGGCGCTTCTCCAGACATCGTCCTTATTTTTTCAATGCGGCGTCCCCGGAAGTCCCGACCCTTTCCCCGAGGCCGGTGTCTCATCCTGAGTCGTTTTTGGACTGTCCCGGGGACAGGCGAGGCCCCCCCGGGGTAGCGAAAAACTCGCCGGCCTCATTCTTTAACGACGCGATCTTCTCTGGGTCTCGATCGCTGGACTGACGACCACGGGCGGAGGCAGCCAGCGCCAGGCGGCCTCCGCGGCGGGCGCCGCGCTCACCGCCGGCGCTGGCGCCCAGGAGAGGCCCGGCGGCAGGGAGCGCGGGCTGCCCGCGGGGGAAACATGGCCCGCCGCGGACATCCTGGTCGCCCGCCAGGCCGGCCGCCCCCCCGCCGCCACGGAATCGGCGGCGCGCGGCCCAGACCTCCTCTCGAGGCCATAGGAATCAGCGTTTTTTTTGTCGTCATTCTGCGGGGTTGGGCCCTCGCTTGGGAGAAGGAGGCGCGCCGCGTCTCTTTCCCCCCCGCCCCACAACCCTCATACGCTTCGTGGCCGCATAGGGAGCTCCACCGAAGGCCCCAGTGGGGGCGTTCGCATGCGACCCCTCTACCAATTTCGGCACAGCCACCACATGTGCCGTGGCCCCATAGGGAGCTCCATCGAAGGCCCCAGTGGCGGTGCTCGCATGGCAGCCCCGCCCGCTCATTTCGGCGCACCACTCACACGGTTCGTGGCCCCACAGGCAGCGCTCCACCGAAGGCCCCAGTGGCGGGCTTCGCTTGCGCACCCCCCGCCAATTTCTCGGCACCACCCTCACACGTTTCGTGGCCTCATAGGGAGCTTCACCGAAGGCCCCAGTGGCGGGGTTCGCGTGCGTCTCCCCCCGCCCATTGTGGACCACCCCTTCACACGTTTCGTGGCCCCTCAGGAGGCTCCACCGAGCACCCCAGTGGCGGTGATCGCGTGCGCCCCCTCCATACACATGTCGCCACACCCCTCACATGTGTCGTTCACCCCTCACACGTGTCGCGGCCCCATAGGGAGCTCCAGCGAAGGCCCCAATGGCGGTGTTCGCATGCGCCCTCCCCCGCCCAGATCTGTTAACCTCTCACGCGTTTCGTGGCCCCATGGTGAGCTCCACCGAAGGCCCCAATGGCGGTGTTCGCATGTGTCCCCCCCGCCCATTTCGGCACACCTCTCAGACGTGTCGTGGCCCCATAGGGAGCCCCACCGAAGACGATGCTCACAACTGCTCAATTCACCACCGCATATGGTTGGGCTCTTCGCCAAGATATCTTTAGGTCGCATCGACGCACGTGGCCCGCGCCGCCCCCCTCCCCCCCCTCCACCCCTCCCCCCTCCCCCCGCCCGATCACGTGACGATTCGCGCTGGCGCCTGAGACCATGAGAAAACGAACTACTCAGGATGAGACGCCCGTCCCAGGGAGCGGGTCGAGACTTCTGGGGGGGCAGCCGGGGATCCCTGGAGGTCCTCGGGCCGCCGGGGGCCAGGGACATGCTTGACGACGCCCACCTCCGGAGGGTGGGCACTCGAGTGCTCCGATGTCTTCTTTGTTCGGGAGCGGCGAACACAACGTAGGACGGCGAATCCTACAAGTATTGGGGGGAACGATTACAACAATAGTTTCGGGCTCGCGATGGGGAATTCGGGGGAACGGTGAATACATGGCTCGAACATGTAAGATGCCTGCACTCGTGTTCTACTGTAGTTTAGCCAGCGTGGGCCCCAACCGCTGTACTTCTAGTAATTTAGGTCGTGCAATCTACGTGGGGCAGTCCATGTGGTGCAGTGGACGTGGTGCAATACATGCTGTGCGATCTATGTTGCGCAATGTAGACCTAGACCCTTCCAGGATCCAGCCAAAGCTGCCCGTCCACCAATAATCCCCGACCTCGAACCGACTCAGGCGCTGCAGCGGCCTGAACACTATGCTCAGCACGAAATCGCCGACCCCATAACTATTAGACTGCATCCACAAGCTGTGGTGACAGATGGTGAAGCAACGAGCCCAGCATCAAAACAAATTCGATGATATCGACCATCCGCCCCTGTTTCCACCGTCCTCCGTCGAATTGTCGTTTCCGTCGTGGCTCTGCGCTATGTGCAAACGATAACTGAAGCGTCAAAATGTGTGTTCGTCGAGAGATTTGAGGGTACTTGCTCACAAGGGGCTGTACCACCTAATCATCTCTGAAATCCAGCATACTCAAGAGCGAAGGCGGCCAGAAGAGGGAAAACATCACGATTCCATGAACATGGAGTGTAAAGAGCGTGTAGCTAGTATTCGCGGACCTGCCCCATGGCTGGGAGAAGACAAAATACCACAGGATGGTCGGGGAATGATTTCCGGGCCCAAGGCCGCTTGTTTCTAATCATCATCCTGGGCACCGCCGCGTGAACACGACCCTTGTAAGTTCTTAATGATCATTCTGCTTTATCCGTACCAGCGCTCTCGCGGTCTGGAATCCGGGGCACGATCCGGCGGATAACGCGGTGGCACGGATACGTTCCGCGCGGGGCATCCGCGAAAAATCGCCGCGTATCCGCGCGGCCGCGGCCCAGGGACCCAGCCCGAGATGCTGCGGAGACGGACATGTTTTTCGCCCACGATTGGTTCCAACAATCGGTCAAGCAAACGGCGGGACCCAAAATGCACACCCCCTCGCGCCGTGGAATGGTCGGCCTCCTGGGGCCCCCACCGGGACCTTGTAGGGCCCTGGGGCTGTCAAAACACAGCTGGGGGTAAAAACCGTGACGTGGAAAATGCTCCAGACCTACGAGGTACACGCCGCGAACAGAAACCCGATGTCAAAGGTCTGGGACAAGGAAGTGGGGCGAGGGGAGTGGCCTTCTGACGAGGCGGCGGCCTTCTCGGAGGCAGGAGGAGTCTTAAAAACCCCAGCCTTCTACAGGGGAGCTGGAAAAAAATTAGGGTTGGAACTTCAATGAAAGTGGAAGTAGCCAGGGGTGGAAAAACCAGCAGGGGTCAAAGCAAGCCCGACATGGTTCGGACAGAGTCGCCAGGGTCGGACAAACTTATAAGAACACTGACCCGGACTGGAAAGAGTGGGGCCTCAGCCACTCGTTCCAGCTGCCTTCTGAGAAGCCTGACGCTTGGAGGCGGCCGGGGGGTCTGAGCTGGACTGACCCTGAGAACAAATCAGCCAAAAGGATGGGATAAGGGCAAATCCGTTCAAAATCTGTCCCCAGACCTTTCTTGAGCGCCTCCCAGATGGGGTCCAAAGAGATGGGGGCGGAAGATCGCGCCACATCACCGATGCATCCACGATGCATCGGCGACGTCGGTGCGGAGAAACTCGAAGCCCACATCGAGCCGCATCGGCGAAGCATCGGCGATGCAGGATGCAGCGCGCTCCTCCGACCCCATCTCCTCGGACCCCAGGAGGCCGTGGGTCGGGAGCGCGCAAACATGGATTAGCGATCCATGGATTTGGCGCGCGGTCGCGAAATCCATGGATCGGGGGGGGTGCCCTCCCCAACATGCGGCATGTGCCGCATCGTTCGGCGGCGGCAATCCGCGACTTCCCATGGATACGGGACCCGTCGCTGAGCCACGCCCCCTCGATCCATGGTTGCGATCGCCTGAGTGGAGGCCTCCCTGGAGCCTGGAGTCCTGGAGATCCTGGGGGCACCCGGGGCCAGGGGCACTTCCGGCAACGTCCAGATCTCGGGGGTCGGAGCTCGAGAGTTCGCCTCGAGAGGCTGCGGAGGCCGCGCCCCCCTCGCGCCACGCCCGCGCAGGCGCGCCGCAAGCCGAGGCCCCCCGCGCAGGCCGCGGGCCGAAACGGCTGGCGGTGGAGACGTCGAGGAGCCAGGATCGGGGGCGTCCAAGGGGGTGGCCTCGAAGAGGGGGGTGCGCAAGTCGTGGCCCGCGGCACGGGCGCGGCCCAGGGGGTGGGGGCCAGGGGACGCATGGACATGAGGAGAGGGGGCATGACATCTGGGGTGATATCATGGCCCCAACCCTTCATCCACCCTTTAGGTGTCTCGACCCATCCCCTGGGTTGGGGTCCCCGGATCCTAAGGGCGACCAGTGCATAATCAATTTCAATACCACCATAAATCATCCGATCCAAGGGGCGAAATGCGTACCGTGGTCGGGGGCTCGCCCACCAGCTGTTCACCCCGAAGCATTTTTGTTACGGTCCCGAGGCCTGCTAAGGGCCCCCAAAGGCAACAAATGGCGTAACACCGTGGGCCGTGATCTCTCCATGACCCGAGGGGTTCTGATTCTGGCAACTCATGGGAGCCTCCCATACCATATTGTCGGCTCTTGCGAGCCGACGCTAATCGATAATACATCGACGCCAAATCGACGCTAATCGACGCTAACCAGCGCTGCATCGGCGCTGTCCCATCGATTCCCAGACGCTAATCGACTCGAATCGACACTAAAGACGGAGTTCAGAGGGTATACCAGGCTCCCATGGTTTGCTACCGAGGTCTAGGTTTTCCTCCTCTGACCCCCCTCCCTAGTCATCGCCCCCTCTTGGCCGCCCCCGACAGGAGCGCGGCTGCGGCTCCCGCGCCCCCCGGAGGCCAGACTGTCAAAGCGTTCTCTTGGCGTCGAGCCTGGGCTCCATCCAACCTGGGAGGTGCTTCTGCACGCCGACGTCTCCGATGCATCCCCGATGCGGTGCGTTCCTCCGACCCCATCTACTCGGACCCCATCTGGGAGGCCTCTAGACAGTCGGTGGGCCGGGCACCACGTGTCACCCTTTGCCTAGGATCGGCGGCGAGCCCAGGGGGGAAGTGAGAGGGTGCAGGCCTTCTCAGAACGCGGGGTGGCTCCTCAGAAGCCCTCGCGCCTTCTGAGACGCCATCTCTGTCTTCGGAGGAGGTTTAGAAGGCTTCTCAGAAGGCGCGAAGCCTTCTGAGAGGCCCCGCCGCCTTCTGAGTATGTGCTTAGCGCTTCCTCACTCGAAGACATATCGGGATCGGGGCGGTCAGAGCCAGAAAAGGGCCACGGACCAGAACTGTCTGCCACAGAACTGCTGACGAACGCACACGCGTTAGACTCTCGGCACGGAGAGACAGAAATAGGGAAGTTTGCGAATCAAGGCACGTGACTGGTCTTCCTGGTGCCTCCCGGCGCCAAGGGCCGACGGAAGCGCCCGGCGGCTCCGGCGGCTCGCTTTCCAGACTGCTGGACTCCTCCTCTTCCTCCTCCTCCTCCTCCCTCCTCCCCTCCTCCTCCTCCTCCTCCTCCTCCTCCTCCTCCTTCTCCTCCTCCTCCTCCTCCTCCTCCTCCTCCTCCCCTCCCCATGACTTTCCAGATCGATGTATGTACCAGGACGGCTTGAAACCTCGACTGGAAATGGACATTCTAATGCCATGGTGCCATAGTACTAGCGTGGAGCCCTTCCACGAGGTCGGCGCCCAACCTAGCCCGACCGGCCCCCCTCCCATACATCCGACGCTCAGACTTGCTCGATGCGCTACGACGAAGGCGGGACGAGTACAAGATCGGACCAGGATAGATCGGGTGTCTCTGAGATCCAGCGGTCCTGAAGGATGTACCGGGCGCCGCGGCGGCCTTGTTCCGGAGCGCTCCGGAACGGAATTACAGTCGGACCCAGGCCAGAAGAGCATCCCTCCAGAGCATGAGGCCCTCCCTCCGTCGACCAAAACAACCAGAACATGCAAGGGACCCCCCCCCAGGAGATGCACAACAGCATCCAACAAACACACAGAACACTGGGGAGCCCTCCCCGAACCGACCTCGATCTTTGTGGCTCGGTGCGACTGCATCCGTGTCCTAGCCATGCTGTGCGTGGCCCCTCGAGCTCTCGAGAGGGCTGGACCCAAACCTTGCTGTTCGTTTTGTGTTTCGTTTGGCTCTACCTGCTTTCCTGTACCTCCCTCCCCAAACGGCAACAAACCACAGCCGAAGTGTAGCAAAACAGCGTTTAGGTCCAGCCCTGGCTCTCGACCCTCCCCCAGGGCCAGCTTCTCGTCCCCACATGTGCTCTGACGGTCCTGGAGCCCGAGACGGGTCACTGGAGTCAAGAAAGCAAGACAAAACGGACCGCTTCGATTCTCCCATGCGCTGGATGTCTGGGTCTCGTCCGATCCGATCCTCCTCCTCCTCCTCCTCCTGCTCCTTCTCCTCCAATGAGGGGGAACGGTAGGGGGGGGGGACTAGCTCAGGGGGGGGGGGGCGGGCATCGACCTGACGATAGATCGGGGATAGGCTCTCGATAGCGACACCGCGCGTTCCTGGGCGATGTGGGCTATGAGGCCCCTATCGGCGATGAATGGACAGCCGAGGTCGATGCAATCCCATCTGAACGGATCCCCCCCTAACGTTGCCAATCCTGGTCCTTCTCGTCCACTTCCTCCTCCCTCTCCTCCATCTCCCCCCCCCCGTGACTGGGCAACCACATGTGAAACGCACCCCTGCAGGTGAGACCTCTGCAAGACCGGCAAAGAGGCTCAGAACTCGAACCGTAATTGCCTGCAGCCAAATCCAAATCCCAGCGTGCGTGCCCAATGTCACCGAGCGTCGACTGGACCCGCGGGGCGGCGAGGCGAGGCGGAGCTGCCGCGCGCTGGGCTGGGAGGGGGCGCTGAGGCGCCGCTCGTGGGCACGTTTTCTTATTCGGCGCTTCGACCTTGGGCGGAAGGGGGTGTAGGGGGGGGGGGACTCTGGCTCCGGACCTCTGCTTGTGAACGTTGTCTTAGTCGGCGTTTCGACATTGGGCGGCGGAAGGGGGGGAGTCTGGCTCCGGACCTCTGCTGAACGTCACTGTTTGCAGCAATGCGTCCTATGGGGGAGACCCCGCCTGCTCGAAACAGGCGCCAGGAACAGCCCAGATCTACTCCATGGGGAAGGACGGGGGGGTGCGAGGGCCCGCGCCGATCGGCAAAACACTAAATAAGAAAACGATCACAATATACTCGAGTGAACGTGCTTTTGCTTTTACGACTGCGCCCGAGGCAGCCCCCGTCGGGAACCCTCGGGCCGACGAGCGCGCAGGCGAGGGCACGCGCGCGAGTTCCCGCATCATCTGGACGAACAAAAAGAAGGAAACGTTCGGAGGTCCGCCCGGATTTCTCGGATCTGCGCAGGAATCCCCTCCCTGGCGCGCGGAGCGCGCCAGGGGTCGCACCAGAAGCGCCGTCGGGGGGGCCCAGCGCCGATACAAAAAGTCATCGCGGACCGCGGAACGTTCATGTGCACGCAGCTTCTTGCCGTTCGATCATCGCGAAGCTCTTTTCTCCTCGGGCAAGGGCGGGGAGAAGCAACTCCCCCGCTCCGCCCCCTCGCGGCGCGCGCGGGCGCGCCGCTGGAAAGGGGAGAAAAAGCCTCGAAACTGCTTCTCACCACTCTGGACGCGGTGGTCCAAAGATGTGGTTGTGAGGGATGTGGTCCTAAGGACGGAAGTGCCTCGAACTACGTAAATCCACTCGCGGATACCTTCCCAACCCTGGGCCCCATCCACCAGGCCCCCATCTTTGAACCACTGATGGACCTGCCGGCGGCCGCCGCGATCACGTCGGGGCGGGCCAGCCATTCAAATTCGGAGGGGCGGGGAAGTTTGCGGCCTGTCGCCACCACCGCTCCGCACCGCGCCTTGCGGCCCCAGTCTGTAAGTAGGGGCCACAGCTTCTCCTAGGGGAGCAGAACATCACCCCCACCCCCACCCCCACCCGCCCATCCTTCCGATAGGTCGGGGGGGCGCAAGTGGGTGGGGGCTATACTTGTTGTGCCGCATGTCCGAAAAAGAGCCCTCACAGTCGGGTTTTGGAACTCCGTGGCCCGTCCCCAGAGAAAAAGGAAGGCGGGGCAGGTAGGGGTTGGGGGTGCGCTGGCCCAGACACTAACGTACAGTTGTCTCGGTATGTTTAGGCCGGCGTTCAAACGATCCACTACAGGCCGTGCGCATGGACATGGATGTGTCGAGCCAGTTCGGAAGAATACAGAGGTGATTTGCATCGGAGACAAGGGATTGCATTTACATCGCGTCAGCGTACCCTTTCTCGTCAATTTGAACTCGCTTCAAGTAGGGGCGCACGGGAACGTGGAACAAAAAACAGAAAGATAAAAATGATCAGCAGCAGGAGCCGGAGGACGAGAGAAGAGGGAGGAGGAGGAGGAGGAGGAGGAGGAGGAGGAGGAGGAGGAGGAGAAGCAAGAGAGGGGAAGGACGGGAGGAGGAAGAGGCAAGAGGAGGATTCTCTCGCTCCGACCTGGCGAGCGGTCTCCGGGTGCGCGTGCCGACGCGGTCGCGCGCAGCGGCGGGGCAGACCCGCCGCCGCGTGCGAGGGCGCCGCCGCGGTGCGCTCAGGAGAGAGTCCCCTAGCCGCCCGAGGAACGGTGCAGCCATGCCCGTGCCCAAAGCCCATGCGAAGAGACAAAGTTTTGACGGGCGGCCGCAAGCTGGATTGACCAGTTCGAAGACGTCACATGCAAGTAGGAGGCGAGCAAGCGACTGCTGTCAGAGGCGAAGAAATTCACCTGAGTCCCGGCGGCCTCAGAAATAGACGCATGGACTGTCGAACCAGCAGCAGCTTGAAGGTAACGTTCAGCACTTGACGCTTGGCGCCACCTGCCTCTCCAGAAGACGCCAGGACGTTTTCTGTGGCGATGTAGAAGTCTGTGGCGCCTGAGCCGCGAAGACAGCCAGGAGTCGAGGTCAATCCAGCGGCGGCATGGGCGAGCGGGATGCCCAGTGCCAAAAGCCGGTGTCTCCACCGAGCACGGAAGTCGCTGGCCCCGAAAGGGGCGAGCGGATCGGCGGGAGCGACATGTCCAAAAAACACGTTCGAACAGGTCCACAGACAGACGATCCGAACACCTCGCATGCTGCGCGGGGAAGGAACGACAAGTCTTCGGCGCAACGATGGCCAGGAAGGTGCCGCCTGTCGCTTCGAGACGGTCGGGCGGCAAGGAGAGGTCGCACCGTCTTGCTTCCGTGAAATCCCCAGGACGCCCCAGGACGGAGGAACGTCGCGGAACCGAGCGGCAGCAGGGCGGCCATGTCTGGCCAGTCCCAGATGAGGCAGAGGCAATCATTGCCCGCAGCAGGGCGCGCGGCAACGGTGGACGCAGCTTAGGAGGCCCTGCAATCTTCCGTTGCGTAGCGACGCCCCAAGCTTCGGCGAGAAGCACCTTCCGACGACGGCGCGCTGACTGGACACCCAGCAAAGCATGCACAAATATATAATGGGGGACACCAGCGTCGCGCAGCCAGACTCCGAAGGTGGCTAACGCTCGCGCCAGGGGCACGCCACTTCGGTAGGGCGTGGTCGGGGCCACCCTGGCGTGCTCGACCACCCACAACTCAAACGCATCAACCGATCGCGATCTGCGATCGCGGTGCTCGGACGTCACATGGCGCACGAGAGGCGCGCGAGAGGCGCGCGGCCGCGCGGTGCTAAGCCCGCGGCCAGGCGGCGCGGCGCTGGCAGCTGGGACAGAGGGGCCCCCAGCGGCGACGTGCGCGCACGACCCGCGCGCACGCCGGAGCAGCAGGGCTGGCGCTGGGCCTCTATTGCTCCGAAGGGCCAGGCGGCCCGTCGACAGGGCAGCCCGCCGTTCGCGCGACGCAAAATGCGGCGGCAACCTGTCGTCGACTCCTGGGCGGGTCACGGTCTCAGCGCGCGCCACCGCAAAGGAGCCGCCCGTCGCGTCCACGACGCCCCGCGCCATCACCTCGACCTCCGAGGGCGAGGAGCGCGGTCTCGACGGAGGCCCAGGGAACGGAGGCACCGGAGTGCAGCTACGCGCCAAGCTTGGCCGCGCCCTACCGCTGCGACATGCCAGACAAAGACGTCGGGCGGGGTGCGCTGCAGATGGCTCGATACCACTCGAGCAGCTCCGCAGGTGCCCCTTTGCTTAATCCCAAATGTGGCGGGAGCCGCTCGACGTCGTCGGAGAAGTGCACCAGCGAGTCGCAGGCGCAGGCCAGGGCGGCCGCGCAACGTCTCTGCGCGACGTTGTTGTTCAGCCCTCTGCACCTGATCTCTCCGACCGCCTTCTCGTCGATCTGAGGGCGCCCAATCACCCCTGGGAGCCCCGCGGCACTCGTGGGCAACGGCCATCCAGGCTCCGAGAGAGGCGCGACCCTTGATCGCCGAAAGGACGATGATACTGCGCGACGCAATCAACATACATGCGAGCTCATCGGCCTTGCGCGGCTCATCCGCGCCAGCAGGAGCGAAGTGACGCAAGTGGGAGACGGCGTGCAGAAACAACTCTTTACGATCCTCGGGGTATCGCATAACTGTCACTGGCTCGCCTGCCACCTCCAGCCGCCAGCCAAGTGCCGGAGCCGCGGCCGCCGGAAAGGCGGCAGGCTCTGGCGAGTCATCTCGGCCAGTTGGCGACGGCAACGGCACGCGGGGCAAAGCTGAGACGTCCGCAGCAGCAACAACCGATGGAGCCTTCGAGATTGGCACAAGAACGGCGAGCGGGCGTCGCCTGGGCAGAGGCCCGCGCGGCCAGCAGGGGGCACGTCGGTTTGCTGGGCAGCGACGGCACGAACCCTCCCCTGCGGCGGCGTAGCGCCCTCGCTGGAAGGGCACATGCCAGCAGGCCAAGCACTCGAGACGCCCTTTGAACTGCTGCGCGGGACACCAGCTGCATCGTCAAGCTTCGCGGGGACATCATGAGACACGCCAGTAGGCTGAGCAGCGACGGCACGAACCCCCCCCTGCGGCCGCGCAGCACCCTTGCTGGAAGGGCGCATGCCAGCCGCGCCAGCAGTCGAGGCGCCTCTCGATCGGCTGCCGGACGCGTCCGACGCCCCAGACCGCCGGGCTGCCCGGACGATGCCGCGCAAGGCCTCCTCCGACATGCCCTGTCAGAAAGGCGAGGACCTGCGCGGGGTCCTCGGAGTCAGAATCCCACCAGCCCTTTGGGCGTGAGTGGTTTAGAGAGCTCTCTCTGTCCTCAACCCCCCAACCCCCTTCTTCCCCTTCGGGGAGGGGTTTACCCCTCCCCCTCCCCCCTCCCCCTGGGTCTGGAGAGGGCGTCCCGATGGTCGTTGGAGGGGTCTTTTCCGACTCCTGGGAGGGCCAAAAAACGACGACCCTCACGAGGATTCTGGCCCCGTCGGGGGGACCCAGAAAAAATGCTCTCCTCTTCTCTGAAGCCAAAATCCTTGATTTTACTACGGTTTTGGCCCCATTTTGGCCGTCTGAGGGGCCAGCGCTGCTGCTCCTTGTTCTCAAAATTATTGATTTTACTAAGGTTTTGGGCTCATGTTGTCCTTCTGAGGGGGTAGCGCTCATTTGCGCTTCTCAGGAGGTCGCAAGAAACCCCAAGAGGCCCCAAGATGCCCCCAGGAGGCTCCCAAGAGGCCTCCAAGAGGCTCCCCAGCCGCCCCCAAGAGGCCTCCAGAGGCTCCCAAGAGGCACCCCAGAGGCGTCCACGAAGCCCCCAGAGCCCCCAAGAGGCTCCCAAGAGGCCCCCAAGAGTCTCCAAAGAGGCGCCCAAGAGGCCCCAAGAGGCCCCCAAGAGGCTCCCAAGAGGCCCCACCAGGAGCCCGAACGACTCACACCAGGACGAGGGGCCCGAACGACTCACACCACGAAGAGCCCGAACGACTCACACCACAACGAGGGGCCCGAACGACTCATACCAGGACGAGGCGCCCGAACGACTCACACCACGAGGAGCCCGAACGACTCACACCACGACGCGGGCCCGAACGACTCACACCACCTGGAGCCCGAACGAGTCACACCAGGAGGAGGGGCCCGAACGAGTCACACCAGGACGAGAGGCCCGAACAACTCACACCACGAGAAGCCCGAACGACTCACACCAGGACGAGGGGCCCGAACGACTCACACCACGAAGAGCCCGAACGACTCACACCAGGAAGAAGGGCCCGAACGACTCACACCAGGACGAGAAACCCCAAACGACTCAAACCACGAGGAGCGCTTTCTCTCCCTCCTCCTCCGCCTCGTCCTTCTCCCGCCCCCCCACAAGGAGGATGTACAAGGAGGCGGGAGGAAGGAGGAACAGGGGAGATATGCGGGGCCAAGCGGACACACGCCTGAAAAACACGACTGTCGGCATGCTTCGCGAGTTGCTGCTGTGAGATGGGCTGGTGGGGATACGCGAAGCGTAAAGAATTCGATTCGCAAGGATTTACGGAACTTCCAGGCCGGAAGCCTGGAGCGGAGCAGGCCCGGCGCGCCTGCGCCGCGGCGGTGGCGTTGGGCGCCGCGCCCCGGTGGCTGGGGAGGCGCGCCGCGATCTGCAGCGAGGAGGCGTCGCTGGGCGCCGAGCCACGGCAGCTCGCGGGGCGGGCCGCGACATGCCGCGAGAAAGCGTCGCAGGGCCCGCAGTTGCGACGCTGGCGTCTGCCGACGGCCCTCCGCATGTGTCGCGGCCGTAAGCGTTCGGGGACCTGTGAGGAGAAGTCAGGTACCCGCCCCCGCTCGTTGCTCGCGCGGAGGGGCGCCCAGGCGGAGGGGCGCCCCCCCTCGAGAGCGGGGGGAGAGCCGCGCGACTCGCCTGGCGCTTGGCGGCCGCGCGCTGCGGGCGGCGAGCGCCCGCGGCGGTGGCCGACCCTGGGGCGTGGCCTCCCAGGTTCGGTCGGCCCTCGACGGCCTCGTCGCGGGGGCCAAGGCGTCGGGGGACAGGCGGCTGGCCAGAGAGGGCGCCCGAGGCATCGTGCAAGGCTGAACGCAGAGCGGCGCGCTCAGCCCGCGCCGACACGACGCGCTCGGACGCGGTCGTCCAGTGCGGATCGCACGAAAGGAGTGGCCGGCAAGAGCTTCGCCCTTGCGCGCCCACTTGCCGCGGCCATCAGCACGGGCGAGAGCCTGGCCGGCTGCCTCCCCACTTCCGGAGCTAGGAGCCGCCGGAGCGCCACGGCTGCTCTCGTAGTTGAGCATCAGCGAGTGGGCGTCGCACAGCCGTTGGAATCGCAGCTTCCGATACTCGACGTCGGCGGCCGAGAGTGACGCCCCTCCTGTGTCAGGATGGCAGTCGCGCGCCGCGCGCCGCAAGGCCGCCTCGATGGCGCTGCCGCCCGCCCCGTCGGCAACGCGAACAGCAGCTCGCGCGCCATTCAGCGCGGCAGCTCGGGCGAAGACGCGCTGACCACCACCGCTCGCCAGCAAGGCGGACTGGGCGCTGGCGGTGCTCGAAGAGACGCAGGCGCAGGGGGGGCCTCAGGATCGGCACCGTCGCCCGCGACGCCAACCTCCACGCGGCGAGAGGGGCCGGTGGCGACCCCAGCGTTGACGCGAGCGACCCTGGCGGCGCCCGGGAACGCGGCGCCCCTGGCCCGTCGGCCGCGAGAGCAGAAAACCCAGGTCGCGCGCGACGCCGCCGCCGGGAGCCTCAGAGGCGGGCTCCGCGGCGGCGCCGTCGGCGGCGGCCACCCCCGCGCCCGGAGTGGGGGGCGGCCGCCCGGCGGAGGCCCAATGGGCTTAAACCGCGAGCCGCAAGCAGGGCGACGAAGCGTGCCCGGAGGCAAGTGGGGCACGGGAAGAGAGAATCGGCCTGCGCCGCGCAATCGAGGCGCCCACTCCCCCCATTGCGCCTCGTCGAGCCACGCGACGGGGGCTCGCGAGGGGGATCGGACCGCGCAATGTCTAAATGGGGCCGTCGGCCCGATGGGCGCCCGTCGGAATGCCCAAGCCCTCCACGTGCAGACCGCCCCCGATGATGCACGGCAGAACAGCGCGCAAGACATGGGACACGCCCGGAGAGCTCTGCGCCCATGGGCCGCAGCTCCGAGAGCCACTTCAAGGTCTAAGAGAGCAGGGGCCCGAGAATCGGGCATCCTGGGGGACAAGTACTTGCGCGGACTCTCGAAGACAGTGGTCTCGGGGATGTCAACATGTCTGGGCACGCGAACCTCCCATTTGCACGACAAGCGGAAGCGGATGGCCTCAGATAGCTCGGTCATCCAGTGAGGCGCGACCAAGGGCTCAAGTGAATATTGCCCTAAATCGCGACGCAGCTCGACGAGCTCAGGGCCAAGGGGGATCACCCAGCTCAGAACATGGAGACGGGGCCGATCGTAGAGACGAGCGCGCGAGCCCCCGTGCTCAGAACGCCGCCAAAACTCTGCGGACAAATGACTGCTAACGTCCGCGCGGACTACCCCCCGCGGCCGTGGGAAGCGCCCGCGCCAGACACAAGGGGCCGCGCGCAGGTCGGCGATGGCCGCGACAGCTAGACAAGCGCAGGCTGGAAGCTCGCCATGCGCAGTCTCGTCATCAAGCGCAATCCGGGGGGAGGCAAGACGGGGGGAGGCAACTCATGCGCAGTCTCGTCATCAAGCGCAATCCGCGACAGGAGCGCGTAGATGCGCGTGAAAAGGGAAAGCATTGGACGGCGAAACAGAAACACCTGCACCCCGCAGCCAGCGAGGGACACCATAAGGGCGCGTGTCGAGGAGCCAAAGTACACATGGATCGAAGTCAGCCTGCAGATGACGACCGTGCGAACGGACGGAAGCCACGCGATCCCGATCCGCTCTTCGACATCGGCCCACACGACGACCTCGTGGGCTACGCCGCGGGCGCATTTCTCCGGGCCCTGAATTGGGCCCACCCGCGGAAAACTGCGGTCGCAGGCCTCGAAGACTCCCTGATCGCGGCGACAGGGGTCGCCGGGGCCAAGGGAGGGCCCACGCCGCGAGAGTTTCTGAAAGCCCGTGCGATCGTCAAAGTTTAGCTTCTCGACGAAGACCCCCCGCGAGAGGGGCAGCGGTGCATCGCCTGCTCGCGACGCCGAAGGGCGCCGAAGCTGCGGGGGGCCCCCTCGCGAGCCGCGCGGGCGATCTCGAAAGCCATTGAGACAGGGCGCAACGGCTGCGGGCGCCAGGCGCGGAAGGAGTTGAAGGCCCCCCGGCAACCTGGCGCGCAGCGCGTTCCTGCGAGCAGACGACCGGCTATTCCCCCAGGGCGAGTCCGAGTCGACATCGCAGAAACCCTTGGCCCGATCGTTGAGTACTCGAAGAGTTAGACAGAATGGCAGCGGCTGTTGACGACCGCGGGGCCAAGAATCAAGCGATCGAACTCGCTGCCCTCTGGGGCGCGGAAGGCCCCGCAAACCTCCCCCCCGACAAGGGTCAGCAGCCGGGGCGAGGCACGGGGCGCCGCAAGCGCCCCATTTGCAAAGCAGAGCCCAAGCGTCTGAGCGGCCCATGTGGACGCGTGTCCCCGGCTGGCCCGTAGGCCACTCTGCGCTGGGCCATCTCATGACATCAGGGTCCAAGAAGGCCCGGCGCGCGACCGGATCGGACAGGAAGGGGGCGGGATCAAACGTAAGAGAGTAATCCCACTGGATGCGGGACGCATGACCTTGAGGTCGAAAGGCTCGACGTGGGTGGAGCCCCGCGACGCCTCGGCGGCAAGTGGCCCAGGCGCAGGGGGCGCATGCGGGGGGCACTGTCGCATCGGGGCCGGGACGGCCGACGGGGAAGTGAAGGAGGCCTCCAGAGCTGCAACGTGGGTAGCCAGGCCATGGAGCGAGACCTCAGTAGCGTCAAACTTCGCGAGAACTCGACCTAGGTGGTCATGCCGCCGCAGGCAAGGCGAACTGCAATCCGGCACAGCCACTCGATTTGGCAGCGCGCGCCCTCCTGGCAGGGCGACACCTTCGCTCGCGCACGAGCCTCCGTGGGAGTGAGGCTCGGCTGGCCAAGAGCTACCCAGTTTAGCGCAATAACGGCGTGTTGCGCAAGTGCGGGAGCTGAGCGCCTCAAACGCCGCCGCCCCCGCGCGCGGCCGACCGGCGATGGCCGCGGCGGCAGGGCAGGCGGGGCGGGAGGGCGGCGCGGCCATGGATCGCGGGAGAGCGGCTCAGCGAGAGAACCGCCCCGATCAGACGGGCGTTGCGATGGGCGAGAGAACGAGGCCAAAAAACGCCGAGGGCCCATCCCGACCTGGGCTAAAGCTGCCGCCCAGAAGGCCACGTCGATGTTCGCACCTGGAAATGGGCACAGCGAGGCAGACATATCCGCAACAAAGGGGGCGGTCTGATCGGCTGAAGCCGAGGCCCGCAAAGTGACACGAGCCGAGCGCTGCTTCGCTGCAGGAACACGGAAGCCACCAGAAACAAGCGAAGGGCAGGGCGGCTTTCCCGACGCAGCGGCAGAAGAAGGCGCCTCGGCGCCCGCGGAGGCGTCGCCGAGGGCAGACTGGCCAGGGGGGACCGCGGAAACGACTGAGCCAGGAGCTGACGAGCAGAAATCGCACCGGCCGAATGAACCATCCCCTGCGGCGGCGCAACGCCCTCGCTGGAAAAGCGCATTCGCCTCCGTGCGACCTCGTTCTGCCCGGGCACTCCTGGCGGCTGCAGCGGGCGAGGGAGTGGGGTGGAGAAAACACAAATGGCAAGCTGAACGCTGGGGCAGAAGAGGGCCCGAATCCAGGTCGCGACGGCGGGGCGCGCTTCCCCCAACGCCCTCGCTGGAAGGGCCCGCCCCAACCCCCGCGACCGAACTCGGACTCGGCGCGCCCAGCAGAACGACCGCCCGCAGAGAGGGCAGACGGAAGGGGGACAGAGCCCCGCGGGGCGCCCAAGAAGGGGCGCCCCCTCGGCCTCACGGCGGCTCGGCGCCCGCCTTGGCCTTGGGCGGAGACGAGCCTCGCCGCCCGCTCCGAGCCCAGGCTGGATCGGAAGGAAATCAGCTCCTTCGTGTGCCCCCCTGGGCCGACAAACAGCGCGGACTGCGCGGACCCACTAGTGGCGAGAACGGGCTGTGAACATCTCGTCCCGCGCGCTGGCGCGTCGCGCGCGTCGGAAGGTCCGCCACGCCTGTCAGAAACCACGCCGCCTCGAGGCACCCGCGGCCCCCGGCCAGCTGATCCACGAACATGCACTGGAAAGACAGCAGGGTCTGGACGCGCCTTGCGTCTTCTTCTTCGCTGGCTCGCCAGAGCTCGGCACTCAACCGCGCGGCGTGGGTCAGCAGCGCGCGAGTCGACCTCTGACTGCCCAGAAGGCTCAACCCCTACTGGAACATAGCCATGGGCGTCGCGTCTTCCAGGCGGGCGAATCCCGAGGGGACGGGCCAAATTCTCCTTCATTATTAGTTCGCTGACTCGAGGCCCGTGCTGAACGAGCGCCTGCTGCCGCTCGCGACGTAGGGCGATGCCCCGCACCTGAGTCATCGCTGTCGCGCCTTCTATAAACTGGCCCTGCTGCTGTGACAGCGACTGCTCGGTGAGCGAGCCCAGCGGCGGGTGCGGCGTCGCTCGAGGGCCCTTCTGACGCGTGAGAGCCTCTCGCAGATGCGCCGGCGCGAGGTCCAGCGTCGATGGCGGGGTCGCAGCTTGGTCCGTGGGCCCCGCCGCGGCGGCCTCCTCTGCGAAAGCGGGCCCCAGCCGGGGGCGCGGGGCCCTGGAGGTGGGCCTCTGGGAGCGTGACCAGAGGCGGCGGGGCCTTGGCCGACGCGCTCGCGAGTCGTGAAACCCCCCATGCTGCCGCCAGGGCGGAGGCAGGGGCGCCCGTGTTGGCCGGCGCCCGCTGCGGGGCTGGAGGGGCTCGCGTCGCGAAGCTCAGCAGGTTGTGCAGCGGGATCCCTGGGCGAGCGGCCTCGTGGTCGAACTGGGCCTCCTGCGGGGGGGCCGCCGGCGGCGGCGCGGGGGCCTGGTGCGGGGGGGCCGCCATCGTCGCGCGCATCTCGGCCACGACCTCCGCTCTGGCCACGGGGGCGCCGTCGCCCACGGGCGCGACCGCTCGGCCGGGAGCCCGCGGCTGCGCAGCAGGGGCCGGGGGGGCAGCGGGCCCCGCGTAGATCCTGGGGCGCCGTGGAGGCGGGGCCGCCGCGGGAGCCGCAAGCTCGCGTTCGGCGTCGCCTGCCTGCCCCGGGTCCGAGATGGACCCGATCTCCTCGACCCCCTACGATCCCCTGCGCTAAGGAGTCGCCCGCTCGGCCCCAGCCGGGCCCCGCTCGCCGTCGGCGGGGGGGGCGCCGTGGAGGGTTGCGAACTGCTCGCGGAGCAGCCTGGCCATGGGCGGACGCGGCCAGCAAGCTCGCCCCCGCGCCGTCGCAAAAGGGGCGAGGTCGGCCGGCAAAGCAGCGGGCAGCGGCGACAAGGACTCGAGCTCCAACTCGTTGATGTCCAAGCCGATCACCAGGGCGGAAACCGCGGTTGCCAGAGCGCGAAGCCGCCTCGAGGAGAGGCACGTCCAGCACCGTACGCGGGCCCAGCAGCCCAAAGAAACTCTCTGCCTCCGCGGCCGCCAAGTCGGCAACCGAGCGGAAGGGCGACGGAAGGGCAAGCAGCGCACAGCCGCCTCGCCGCAAAAGCAGAATGGCGGCGAAACTGAGGCCACCCTCGTCGGGCCGCCATTTTGGACGTCCGAAATGGGTGCGGAAAGAATGAGTACAATGCCCAACAACAAATGTTGTCCCAAACCAACAGCGGCCGCTGTTGGGCAGGCGGCCTCCTGTCTTAAATGGACACAGGCCGCGGCGGCGCGGACAGCGAGTCCTGTTTAAAATGAACAGGGCCTGCTCTTTCCGCACCCATTTCGTTCGCGCAGAGCCATTTGGCGTAGCCCGCCGCGGGCGACGTCTCGAAGGGGTGCAGCTCGGGCCGCGCGGGGCCCTCTGGAAGCGCTGGCACAGCAGCCATCGTGCCCAGCGTCGTGGGGCAATTCCCCCCGCCGAGCCTCGCGTCGGGTCTGCAGAAGAACCGCCGGCGCGCCCGCGGCGACGGAGCCTGCGCGGGCGGCTCGAAGGCCGACCCGAGGGGGGCTAGCCCCGACGCGACGACGCGGGCCGAGGGCCCGTCGCCACGGAGCCGCGCGAAGCGGCTTGGGTGCCAGAGCCGCAGGCAAAGGTCCGAGCAGTCGCCCTCGCGGGCGCTGGGGCAGGCGCGCCCGGCGCGCGGCGCGCGCGAGCCAGGCGCGGGCCCGCGCGGCGGACCGCCAAGCCCGCGAGACAGTAGCCTCCGCAGAAACTGCACCAAGCGGCCACTCCAACAAGCGAGAGGACCGTCGCGAGCAGCAGAGGAGAGACCCCCGCCGTTCAGGTCCACCGCCAGCCCGAGGCAAACGGTGGGGCCGGACGCCGATCCCTCGGAGGCAGGGCGCTCCGCCGCTGCTCCGAGGCCCGCCGCCTGAGGCGGCCAAGGACCCAATGGCTGGGGCCACCTGGTTCGCCGAGGGAAGTGGTCGGCCAGCGAACCGCTCTAAGAACGCGGCTCGCAGGCCCCGGTAGTGCGCGGCGCCGCCCGCCTCCGCCAGCGGCTCGACGGCGGGCTGCACCAGCGGCCCGCGGGCCGACGGGAGGGGCGGCCGCCGGGCAGAAACGCCGCGTGGACCGCGCGGTAGACGTCGCAGAGAATGCGAGGATCAGGAGTAGGAGGAGGAGGAGGAGGAGGAGGAGGAGGAGGAGGAGGAGGAGGAGGAGGAGGAGGAGGCGGAGGAGGCCGAGGAGGGGGAGGAATAGGGGGAATGAGGAATAATACAAATGAAAATGTCATGGAAAACCGGCTTTAAAATAACGAGAACTCTGAGTCTGATCACTCCGGGTCCGCCCTGGCCGCCATCTAGCCAGCGCGCTCCGCAAAGCTGCACCGGGCCGCCCTGCGCCCGCCCGTTTCGGCGCGCAGCCAGGCGGGGGCAGGCCGCGCAAGAACGGGGCATCACCCGACGTCGCGACCCCTGCCGCGGCCCCCCCGCCCGCGCCCTGCGCCTCCGCATCTGGGGCATGCTTTCGGCCCAGGCGCAATGATTAACTGGGGCTCGGGAAAGGGGCCCGGCAGAGGAGCTGCGGCTTACGCGAGCCCAGAGTGCGACGGGGGCCCTCAAATTCTCCCCAGACAAAACTCGTCTCGCCATTCATCATTTGAAACGGGTGCTACATGAATAAGTTCCACCCCGGGCCCGAGGCCTGCATTGAATTTCGCGCGAGGCGCCGGCCTGGGCAGCTGGATGGGGGGCCCCGCGTCCCACGCGCCCCCCGTTCTTCCCCATCACCTCTCCAAGGGGCCCCATCGGGGCCGCTCCAGGGATGAACGCGCCTTTCTCGAATGTGAGAACTTCTCCATGCACTGCGCCAAGATGTTGCCGAGCTGTTGGCCCCGATGAAGCTGCGTGCTCAACGGCGCCTTCGGCGCGCCCGCTCCGTTGGCCATCGGCGTCTTGCAGCGGAAGTATGGAATGCATCGCGCCAGAGTCGACATCTCTGCTTTGCAATGGTGCTGCTGGCAGAAAGCCATCATCTCGTCGCGGAACACCGCCCCGCCCCTATCCGACTGCTCCGATGCGGCCTTGCCCGCGCCGCGCGGGATCGCCGCCACTGCGGCGCGCGAGCGAGGTGGCCCCCCCCATGTAATCCGCGTTGCTCCCCGATGCGGCCACCTCCTCCATCCCCAGTGACTGCTTGTTGTGCGCGACGCATGCGTCTTTGCGCGTATTCGGGAGCTCCTTCGTTGCGCCTGGGAGCTCAAAGTCGATGTAGGGAGTGCCCTTCACGACGGCCACTCCACTTGCCAAGCTGAGCGAGCCTCTCGTGCGCCGCGTCGCTCTTCTCGTTGCCGCTGCCTGTCGGCGCGGCCCCGTCGCCGCCGCCCTCTCCACCGCCACGGTGATGTTCTTGCCCTGTGCCCGCTGCGTTGCCCTCGCCCCTGCGCTCGGCGCTCTCCTTGGACTAAAGTGGAATCGCCGCGCCTTCCATGACAGACTGACCCACGCTGGTATCTGGGGCCAAGAATGTAAGGGCGCGGCCAAAGAGGAAGGCGTTAACGCGAACGGTTACAGAGGTTGTCCAATGCCGAGCCCTCGAAGCCACAGACCAGGCGCGCGCGTGAGGATGCTGGTTTACCGCCCCTCAGCGACGACGGACCGACGGCGTCGCGGTGGCCTCTTAACATCAACTCTCCCAAGTGTTCCGGAACATTCGCGCGACATGCGAAGACCCGGCGACAGTGGATGCACGCGCGTGTCGGCGCAAGTACTCAGCATAAAATCCAAACCCCATGAACTCTGCGAAGGCGTGCCATAATACCGCGTCGATACGTAAAACTGGCATCGCACATCTCGGCGCCGCGAAATCCCTGAAGAAAGAAGCGTTTCAAGGGGGGGCATTGCGCCCCAGTCTCCATCTGGGCCGACTGCTGTCGTAGCGACCCGGCCGCTGCTTCTCCAGGCCGTTCCAAAGGAGGCGGAATGGCCGCCGCGAGTTGCCAAGACCTGTATGCAACAACGTCGATGGCCGCAAATAGTGATGAGCTTGCCGCGCCCAGCAGAGACCGAACGCCGCCAGCAATCTCCGAGCAAAATCCCCTGATCATGCGCCCCCGAGACGGCGAGCAAGTCGCCCCTGAGTTAAAAGAGCCGAGGGCGCGCGCGCGGCGAGAGGGCTCCCGTTGGCGCGAGCGGGCCCCTCTCGTTAATTAACATAGTCCCGAACAGCGCGCGCAATGCTTCCCCATGGTCGGTGGTGGTGTGTGTGTGTGTGTGTCTGTCTGTCTGTCTGTCTGTCTGTCTCTGTCTGTCTGTCTGTCTGTCTGTCTGTCTGTCTGTCTGTCTGTCTGTCTGTCTGTCTGTCTGTCTGTGTGTGTGTGTGTGTGTGTGTGCGTGCGTGCGTGCGTGCGTGCGTGCGTGTGTGTGTGTGTGTGTGCGCGCGCGCGCGTGCGCGCGCGCGTGCGGTGGTGGTGGCGCGGTGGGTGGGGTGGGGGGGGGGGGCAGCTCTGAATGAGTCGAATGCGTCGAATGCGGATGTCCAGATGGGGGCTCGATTGCTTCCAGCGCTCCAAGAGGGCCCTGGTCGACGTCGAGCGCGGGCGCTCACCCCCCCAGGCCGCGGCCTTGCCAGCCATTGCAATGTTGGGTAACGCGCCAGGGTAGCCTCCAACTTCTCACGTTCGGAAGGTCCCCAGACGAACGCTTACAGTCCATTCAGAAGCGCGGTGAGCCCGGGGCCCCGAAGAAGAAGCCTCTTTAACGCGGGTTGCCAGACCGAGCCCAAAGCACGGAGCGACGCCCACGAAGCTGACGCCAGTCCTTCTATTTCGTGATGAGGGGTATCTCGCAGAACCAGGCGGGGCCCCAGGTGCCTGAATTGCCCCCGAAGCGCGCGCTCCTGCATCTGCGCATCCCGTCCGAAGCCCAAGGGCCAGAGCGCGCGGCGCAACGAGCCGTCGTGACACTTCAATTTGTCGTGAGACTGCGGGAAAGTCGAACTATATGCAGCAAGCACGATAAAATGAAATCATCAGCGTATTCACGCTAACTTAGATCAGCATTGAGACTCCCCCATGTAGCCGTTAGTTCTGCAAGCCAAGAGTCGGCCTCGTCGGCACCTCGCCGCCGGTCCGCGATCGGCGCCTGGCTGGAAGGCGCCATTGAAGCCTGCGCGGCGATGCCCACGAGCCCCCCCTGCTGAATTCCCATGGCCAGCAGGAAAAGCGACAACTGCCTCCAGATGTCGGACGCGGAAGAGGGCTGGATCTTCTCCAGGCACGAATCATTGCACAGCCTGGCCTATGTGGGGCCAGCTGCCGATTGCAAGAGCATTGCTCATATCATGAAAACAAAATCCGTGGGTTCGACGAGCCTCGCGAAGCCGATGAAGCGCAGTTTTAGACACCAGAATGGCAGACCCCCTCTTCCATCCCTTGGTAAACCATAGACAGAAACCACGGGCGCGCGCTGCAACTTCACAGAATGCTTATTGCCTGTTGGGCCCAATGTATAGCGATGGTGCCAGGGGGGCTCCTGGGCTAGAGTTCCAACGCTTCGGCGCGACCTTGTGATGGCCCATTTTCTGAGCGCCCGCGCGCAGGAGGAACCGCGAGGTCTTGTTTGGGGGCGTTTTCGCGGGCCGCCCGAGACCACTGACGCGCCCTCGCCAGCCAATGGGGGGCGCGGAAAGCGAGCGCAACCCGTCTATTTCCAGGGGCATGTTTCATGCATTTCCTCACCTGGCCCAAGTCCCTCTTCACCATCTCCTGGATCTAATCTCCTCGCCCTCTGCAAAATCATAATCTTCGTCGCGTTGCCCCCTCCGCCCTTCCCAGTTCGGAGGTGCATCGCCCATGCCGCCGCCCCTGCCTGGAGTCGCCGCACGTCAACCCACTGCTGCGAAGAAGCCCGCGGGCACAGGCCAAGCGCCCGTCTCGCCCATTGGGCCCGAAGAGGCAGGAAGCCGCCCTGCGGGGGGCCTTCATCGCCTGCACGGCCCTGCAGCGCAGCCGGCGGTCGATCGCTTCTTCAACTAGTCGAGCGCGGCGCCTCCGAACAGCCTGGCGTTGCAGCTTGCGCAATCGGGTCGACAGCTTGCGTAGCTCCTCGTCTATCTTCTCGATATGATGTACGTCGCGCGCAATTTCTAAACGCTCGCTAGCAGCAGCCGCCGTCTCCAATTAGAGCATCGGCTGCGTCCCGGATCCTTGGTGTTCTCCGCGGTGAAAATATCATTGCCCGCTTGCCCGCGCTCGATAAAGCAGATCCAGACCCCCGAAGATTTCGCGTGGAGAGCCGTGATCTCGTAACCATAGCGGTTTAAAAACATTATCATGGGTCTCCAGCAGCTCGAGGGAATCAAAGCGTCGTTGACCTGTCCGAGGGCCACAACGAAAGCAACGCGATCCCACTGCGGCGTCTCGCCCTGGTCCTGCTGGAACTGGCCACCTATGCTGCAAGCTAGCGTCAAAGCCAACCGTCGATGGTCTCGCGGAAAGGGGGTCCCTGGATCGGCTGAAGCTTTGCGCCAAGACGTCGCAGGACGCTGCACGATTGAGTACAAGTGCTTTATGCCAGCGGAGCACCCAATGAAATCGATGCGCGAGCAGCCCTGAGGATTGTAACAAGTTGGCATAGCATGTCCTGCCCCAGAGTTGGCCGCAGACAAGTGAGTAGCTCCAATGCCTGTCGACAAGATTGTCCACCTCCGCGCTAAAATCGCTCCCGACTGCCGACTCCAATCGCCATGCTCTGAATGTATGTCCATTGCTGGTCACGGCAAACGGTCCCCATGCCGTCATTCAAGTCCGCGTAAAACAAGGGGGTACATCTGACTGGAAGTGAGTCAAGAATGCCTCGGATCCATTTTGGAACAACAGCCACCGTGCGAAAATATATGCATCGCTGGACACGCAGAGCAAGTTGTGGGGGATAGGAGAATGAGATAGCACACGCGTCCATGGCAGCTTTATTTTAATTCTGACAGCCACACCTCGCCCAAGGGCAATACCAGGACTTCCCCAAACTCTCAACATGTCGTTCTCCTGCGCGCCCTGCGGCAAGACCACCGCGCACCCACAACACCCATTAGATAGTGGTGCCTCATTGCGGCAGTGAGGAGCCTCGACCACAACTCGCCGTGCAACTCTTCGCTTGAGGACCTCCGCGCCTTCCAAACGAGTGCCGTTCTTGGTGCCACCCATGACCATGAGGTCGAGGTTGCCCGTCTCGGAAAGGATCTCCTCCAGCATGAACTGTCCTGCTGACGTTGGGTTGCGCCCGAGAAATCGCAGCATGGCTCGCGCGCGCGCCCCGCCGCTGGCTGAAGGAGGGGGAGACACCGCACTGCCCACATCTCTGACGCCCGTCTCGCCCGAAACTCCTCGCCTGGGCCTCGGGGGCCGGGGGAAGGAGAAGGAGGAGGAGGACGAGGCGGAGGACGAGGAGGAGGAGGAGGAGGAGGAGGAGGGGGAGGAGGAGGAGGAGGAGGAGCAGCAGGAGCAGGAGCAGGAGAGAGGGGAGGAGGAGCAGGAGCGGGAGGTGGGAAGGAGGAGGGGGGGGAGGAGGATAAGGAGCAGGTGGGCAGGGGGAGGAGGGGGAGGAGCGGGAGCAGGAGGTGGGAAGGATGAGGGAGGGAAGGAGGGACGGAGCAAGGAGGATGAAGAGGAGTGGGAGGAGGAGTGTCTGTGACCAGGCCCTCGCGCTACCCCCCTCGTGTCCCCCCACCGCTCACATGGCGGAGGGCCCGGCGGGCGCCGCGGGCCCTTGCCCGCGGGGACTCCCGCCGCGCCGCGCCGCGCCGCGAAGCATTCCGAGGGCGCGCCGCACCGCGACCTGCGGCGCTGCCGCCGCGAGGCCCTCGGCGGCCCTCGGGGGGCCCTCGGAGGGCCGTCGAAGGCCCTCGGCTGGCCCTCGGAGGCCATCGGATGCCCGGGCAGCGCCGCGGACGGCGGCGGCGACGTCTTCGTCGCCAAGGCCCAGGGCCCAGGTCGAGGGCGAGTCGTCGTCGTTGGCGCCGTCGTCGCCGCCGCCGCCGAGGTCGTCGCAGAGGCCGACGTCGAGGCTGGCGTCGTCGACGTCGAAGATGCTGAAGCAAAAGAAGGAACACGTATATCCGAGGCCGGCGATCGACTCTCCGTATTGAGAATGCCTGGGTCGCGGGCGCTCCGTGCGCTAAGTGGGGCTTCCGGAATCTCGCCTGTCTGCCACTCATGGGCTCTTCGTGAGCGCCTCGTGCGCTGGCTGGGAGTGACGATTCCCCTCCACGTGATAACGCTCATAGGTGTGCACGTGCATAATATCAACACGTACCACGCACGATCGCTCATTTCCCATGCCAGATTCTCCCACCCATCTGATGCAATTCAGGGCCGACCTGTATTGACCACAAGATCACCCCAGTAAGAAATAAAATGAGGTGCACACGCGTTGGTCGAACAGACTTTGTTTACAAGAATTCCCACCAACTGTTCTCTAGCGCAACTCTCAACAATGGATACTGGCACTCAGGATGTGCAGGCTGCAGTGTGAAGATCAGCGTAATATGTGTACTGCCAGCTAGTGGCATACGACATGTGGCGCAGATTATGTTGGTGAAGGAAACCGGTGCAAGCTATGCGATGGATGCTGTCGTGCAATGTTCGTGCTGTATACTATTTGGTGTAGTCCTACCCTTGTTAGATTTCGCGTAGTTAGTTCCGTGGGGCAATTGTTGACGACACCACCGCAAAATTAGAGCCATGTGGAAAAGAGGTTTTCGTGCGAGCGATTACTATGCCTACCTTCATAGCGCACCGAGGGCACTCCGTGGTTCACCAGAGGCGCCGTCGCCAAAATAAGAATCATCACTTTCAATGTTTCGAATCCAGGGCATTTTTGGGCAGCACCGCCGCCAACTATCAGGTTGCGGCAAGTAAGTACTTAGCAGGAAGCTATGTGGTGCAAGCTACGCGGTGCAAGCCATGCGGCGCCAGCTGTGTGGCGTCAGCTATGAGGTGCTGGGCTACGCTACGTGGTTGTGCACCCTGTGAGGTGTAAACTATGTTCCCGACGGCGAGGCGCCCAGGAACGCCCACCAGTCGGATACCCAACAAGCAGCCACCGAGCACGGAGCGACCTTGAGGTGCCCACGGGGGCCCAGCGGGTGAAAACCCAAGAGCCAGGTGCAGCTACTAGGAAGACAAGAGAGAGGCACCCTGAGTGCAAGCACAGCTTAGGGGTAGTACCACAGGGGCCACACGCGGGAGCCCCCCCCCCTGCGCGCATGCCACAACCTTTCATGAATATGCTTGTGCTGCTCAGCGTTCCAAGGTGGAGCTCTTCAGAGCAGAGAAATGCCACATGCTGTCCAATAAAAGTCCGCTCAGGATCTCAGCGTCGCGCGCGCTTCCTCCTAAACATCATCATCAACACAATCGTCACCCCCGAGCACGTCAACGTTGCCACCACCATCCTCATCACTGTATCTGCATCACCATCGTCATCATCACCATCAAAATCATCATTGTCGTTACCGTCGTCGCCGTTGTTACCGTCATCAGGATCAAAATCATAATCATCATCACCATCATCTTTATCAGCAATATCATCATCACTATCACCGTCACCATCATCATCATCATCATCATCATCATCATCATCATCATCATCATAATCATCATCATCATCATCATCATCATCGTCATCATCATCATCATCATCATCATCATCATCATCATCATCATCATCATCTTCATCATCACTCGCCCACCCGACTCATGGCTCCGCACGAGAAGGGTCTGGACATCATTGCGCATCTTGGGATGTGCAAACAAATTCCGATGGGAAGCGACACTCATTGCCTCTTGAGTTTGCCGCCCCCTTATAGCTTGTACATCATGTATTGCACCATTAAATTTCCACCACATAAACGGTATGGCCACTTAACGGTGTGGTCTGGATTCTGGGTTCTGGTTCCCGAGGCAGTCCAGTTCCGATGCGGGCGCTGACTGCACACAAATATTCCTTCTGAACAAACCACAAGACGATTCACAGACCAACCTTTCCTACAATGTCGTGTCGCACCGCGCCGTTACGGGCCGCCATTAAAGTTTGTGTCACCACATTAGCTTCAACCACGTGACTTGCACACTCAGACTGCACGTACTTACACACACGCACACACACTACACACTGTTAAGGATCCACGCTGCCGAACATGAATTACAAACGGTTGCATATCATTTGCAATTGGATTTGCATGTCGATTTGCATCTCCCACATGGCAACCGTGGGACAACCCGCGGGGACAACCCACGGACCAACCCGCAGGACAACCCACGGGCTCCAACGGGACAACCACTGAGACAACCGACGGGACAACCAACGCGGCTACCACAGGACAACCAACGAAACAGCCATGGGACACCATGGGAGTAACTACGGGACAACCACAGGACAACCATCGGGACAAGCCGCGGGATATCCCGACGAGGCCGCGCCCCACCGCGCCACACCGGCGCAGAACCTCTTGCCAGACTTGGCACCCTCGCGCAACTTTGCCTCGCCCGCACGGACGACACGAACCGAAACTGACTTCCCGGCTGGGGTCACGCCTTTTCTCACCCCCCAACCTCCGATAACCACTGCAAGTATGACTGGGAATTGCTGCATGCTGCATGCTTCTGCTGCTGTTCCTCCCAGAGCCTCGGAAACCTTCGCAGCTGGTGTGATATACCTGGAGGGACTGCTTCTGTCCCGCGTGCGCCGAAGATGTGCGTGCTCCAGTGTTGCATGTCGTCTTGGGTCTGGGGATGCTTTTGCGCTTCCAGGTGTTGTGTATACCGACGTTTCCTGATCGACTCCTTGCTCCTCGTTCTCCCCGAACGCTGCCACTTTGCAACCACTGCCGCCCCTGCTCCAGAAACATGGGGCAGGCCCTCAGGGTTCCGACAACCACACGCCCGGGCATCGGACACCGTGGGCGCGACGAGAAACAAGCAGGCGGACCCCTCGCACTCGTACCTCTGAGACACACTACGATCGGCGGGCGGTGAGCAAGGGGGGCAAATGAGAAAGAGATGGCCCTCTCAGCAGGCGGCGGGTCTACTTAGAAACCTCCGCGCCCTGTGTGAAATTTGTTGTATCTTCCGGGGTGATTTTAAAAGCTTCTCAGAAGGCCGGGGGGCTCCCGAGCCCTCTGCTCGCCAGCGACACGAGCAAGGCTGACACGCGGCGGGGAAAGGGCCCGGGGCCCGAAGGAAGGGTGACGAAAACGCCCCGTCACAGCCCCTCATTCTCTCATCCTCCACCCGCGCGCGGAGGGGCGCGCGAGAGAAGGGAGGAGGCAGGAAGGAGGGCGAATTGGAGGAGGCAGCGAGCGACCGCGCGATCGCGCGATGTCGGTCTGGCGGGACCGCCCCTCAAGGGGCAGCGCGGTGGAGCCAGAGCCCTCAGAGACGTGTTGGGGGAAATCGTCGGAAATGGGAGGAAGGAGGAGGAAGACGAGGACGAGGAGGACGAGGGGGCAAATGATGACGAGGAGGACGGGACGAGGGACGAGAATGGCAAAGGATGACGTGTGCGAGCAGGAGGGACTAGACGAGGATAACGGCAACGGATGACGACGGCGGGGGAGAGAGGAAGGACGAGAGTCAGAGCGGACGAGATCGAGGAGGGACGACGACGATGGAGAGGGGCGAGGAGGGAAGAGGGAAGCGCGGGCGAGGAGAAGAGAAAAGGCTGGGACGCCAGAGTGGCCGCCCCACCCTCGGCTCCCGATCGCACCTCCCCTTCCCCTGGTCGGGGGTTGCTGCAGGTGCCCCTGGCCCAAGGCAACCCCAGCTTTTCGCTCCATCTTGGGACCCCTGGAACCCCCTGGGCCTCGTGATGGGGTGCTCTGGAGGCCGTGGGGGCCTCCCGGGAAATCCACGGGGCACCTTGGGCGGGAAGCACTTTTGGCAACACCCGGCCTGGGCCGCCGTCCTGCGTCACGTCTGGAGCACGCATCTGAGGTACATGTCGGCGCCTTGGGGCCGCGCAGGAGGGGGCGGAGGGCCTCACCGCTCCCATTCCGCCGCTACCGCTGTCCTCTCCTCCTGCTCCTACCACATCTCTTCCTTCCTTCCTCCTCCTCCTCATGCTGCATCCCTCCTCTCTTCTCTCCTCCTTCCTTCCGTCCTCCCTCCCTCCCTCCCTCCCTCCCTCCTTTCCTTCATCCTTCCATCCTTCCTTCCTTCCTCCCTCCTCCTCCTCGTAATTACTGTCTCTCGTTCTTCATTCCTGCTTTCCTCCCTCAGAGTTTCTCCTCCTCCTACTCCTCCTCCTCCTCCTCCTCCTCCCGTTTCCACCGCGGGCGCCGCTGGCCCTCATTAGCATGGACCTTCCACCCCAGACCCCGTTGGTCCGGGACTCCTTCGCTTCGGCAGGTAAGTGCGAGCCTCGCCCAAGCGACCAGGGCGGCACGGAGGGAAGGGAAGGAGGTCTACGTGGGCTGGGCAAAGAGGGAAACGAAAGGCACGGAGCGATGGAGAAAGACCTTCTGTTCCCCCCCCTCGGACCTCCCCTCTGACCTCCCTCCTCCTTCCCCTCCTCCCCTCCCCCACCGTCCCCACCTCCTCCACTCCTCCCCTCCTTGCCCTTCCTCGTGCCCCCTCCTCCCTGCTGACCTCCCTCCTCCTCCCCTCCATCCCCTAATGGGATTTCAGGAAACGGGCCCTGGCAGAAACGGCTACTGGACCCGAAGGGAGGGGGGCTTCTCCTGGGGCCAGCTCTTCGCCCAGCGTCGTTTCTGTGACCGCCTGGCGCCCCGCCAGCTCCACAGCGGCAAATCACTCCCAGGAGGAGGGGGAGGCGGAGGAGGAGGAGGAGGAGGCGGAGGAGGAGGAGGACGAGGAGGACGAGGAGGACGAGGAGGAGGTGGAGGAGGTGGAGGAGGAGGTGGAGGAGGAAGAGGAGGCGGAGGCGGAGGCGGAGGAGGAGGGGGAGGAGGGGGAGGAGAAGGAGGAGGGAGAGGAGGAGCAGGAGCAGGAGGAGGAGGAAGAGGAGGAGGGGGAGGAGGAGCAGAAGAACGAGGAGGAGGACGAGGAGGAGGGGGAGGGGAGAAGAAGGAGGAAAAGGAGGATGGATGGATGGATGGGGAGTCATCAAAGAGGCCCTGGCGGCCGCCCGCAAGCAGACGTTCCAGGGCCCCAGATGTCTCTCAGTCCGCTACGCGGCTGCGTTCCTCACGCGCGGCCGCGGCGCACTCGACGGCGGGGCCCGAGGCGCGTCCGCTCGTTCCTCGCCACCGCGCGCGGCCTGGGGGGCACTCCAAGGTCCCCCAGGCGCGGCGGTGGCCCTGCGGGGCGCCGCTCTGACGGCACTTCCCCGCCCTCCGCCAGCCGCCACGGCGGCCAGCCACTCCTCACCCCTGCGCGCGGCCTGGGGGGGGGGGCTGCAGGGTCCCCCAGGCGCGGCAGCAGGCGGCCCCAGCATCGAATCGATAAGCCGGATCGGGTCGACCGGAGCATCGAATCGGCAGAAGTCGGCCAAAGCCGGCAGCCAAATCGAAATCGGCTGAAGTCGGCACGGCCAAGCCGGATCGAGTCGGAAACCGGACCGCGTCAAGCCGGATCGGAATCGAAATCGGAAACCCCCCCTGGGGGGGGTTTGGGTTTTTTCAAACCCTCCCTGGAGGGGGTTTGGGTTTTTGGACCCCCCCCCTGGGGGGGGGGGGGAGTTTTTTTTTTTTTTTTTTTTTTTTTTTTTTTTTTTTTTTTTTTATATACAAAAAAAAAAAAAAAAACTGGGGGGGCGTTTTTTTGGAACCCCCCCTGGGGGGGGTTTGAGGTTCCGGGTTTTTTTTGAAACCCCCCCCTGGGGGGGGTTTGGGTTTTTTGGACCCCCCCCCTGGGGGGGTTGGGTTTTTGGACCCCCCCCCTGGGGGGGGGTGCGTTTTTGGAAACCCCCCCTGGGGGGGGGTGGGTTTTTGGAACCCCCCCCTGGGGGGGGTTTGGGTTTTTGGACCCCCCCCCCCTGGGGGGGGTTGGGTTTTTTGGAACCCCCCCCTGGGGGGGGGTGCGTTTTTGGAACCCCCCCCTGGGGGGGGGTTTTTTTGGAAACCCCCCCTTGGGGGGGGTGGGTTTTTGGGAACCCCCCCGGGGGGATTTAGGTTTTTTGAACCCCCCCCTGGGGGGGGGGTGCGTTTTTGGAAACCCCCCCTGGGGGAGGTTTGGTTTTTTTGGAAACCCCCCCCTGGGGGGGTTTGGGTTTTTGGAACCCCCCCCTGGGAGGGGGGGGGGGGTTTGGAACCCCCCCCTGGGGGGGGGTGGTTTTTGGAACCCCCCCTGGGGGGGGGGGGTTTTTTTGGACCCCCCCCCCCTGGGGGGGGTTTGGGTTTTTGGAACCCCTCCCTGGGGGGGGTTTGGGTTTTTGGACCCCCCCCCTGGGGGGGGGGTGCGTTTTTGGACCCCCCCCCTGGGGGGGGGTTGGACTCCCCCCTTGGGGGCCAGAGCCGGAGCGAAGCCGGATCGGCAAAAGCCGGCAAAAGCCGGATGACGCATCGAATCGGCAGAAGCCGGATCGGGCGAACTCGAAATCGGAATCGCGAATCGGAATCCCGGAATCGAGTCGGTTCGAAATCGGAATCACGGAAATCGATTCGATTCGAACCGGCGGAATCGGAATGACCCCTGCTGCAGGGGCTCCGCGGGGCGCAGCGCTGGCGGCCCTTCCCCGCATGATGGGCGGGCCTCTCCCCACCTGCTGCGTCTCGCCTCTCCTCCACGCGGGGCGGTCGCGAGGTTGCCCCTGGCTCGGGTGCGGGGCATCGGGAGCGAGCTGCTCCCCGCCCCGCCCAGACTTTCGCGCCGCCACTCCTGGCAGCCGGGGTCCCGCCCACGCCGCCCCCCCAGCGGCGGCGCGCTCTCCCCTCCTCGCGCCAGCGGCGGCCCACGGGCAGGGCCGCAGGCCCGTGGCGCTTGGGGGGCCCACGGGCGCCCCGGCAGCCAAATCCACTTGCAGCAGGTGGGGGGGGGCACTGCGGCAGACGGGGCAGCCGGCGCAGCTGCCGTCGTGCCGCGCTTGGTGACCAGCGCCAGGAGGAAGAGGAGGAGGACGAAGACGAGGAGGAGGAGGCGGAGGAGGAGGAGGAGAACACCCCAGATCTCCGACGCCGTGATCGTTTCATGTGAACACGGAGATCTGGACCCTGTCCCTGGGACCGAACTTTCCTCCCGAGTAGTCGGGTGACGGCCCTCAGGCCTGGAGAGGACCTCGAAATCCAGAAAATTGTTAATTACCCCCGACGTGTTTTTATTCACGGCAAGACAGAGCCTCCACGGCGAACCTTCTTGGTAAGGCGTCGGGTTGCGCGCAGACAGCCCCCTAATTAGGTAGTCCTGGCTGGCCTCCACAAGCCTCCAAAGTAGCACCAGCTGGCTTCAACAGGCCCCCGGGTAGCCAAGGGCGGTCTCAACACCCTGGCGCCACCTCTGGCGGCGCCCCTGCGGCGCACCGCGCCCCAGGATTGAGGTGGTGAGACCGCCCAGGGCTATGGTACAATATACGTGTGCACATGCCGATGTATGTAAATATTGCTATAACTGGATATACATGTGTGTGACCATGTGTGGAGGTAAACATATGCATACACACACATATATATATATATAACATACATATGTATACACATATATGTGGATAGCAGACAGGCGATACATACATATATACATATATATGTGTACACGTGTATACATATGTATATATATGTGTATATGTATATGTATATATGTATATACGCATATATACGAATGTATATATGCGTATATGCAAATATACATACGCATATGCATTCATACATATATATATACATGTATATATATATATGTATACATATACATCTATGTGAATATACGTTTATATGCAATATATATGTGTGTACGTACATATACATACATACATACATATAGGTGTGTACACATACAGACACGCATACATACATTTACACACATCCATTACTATCTGGAAGGACATCGATACATAATATCATGTGCTCTGTGTCCTTCTGGAAACATCCGCCACCGTGCCACTAGGCACGGATTGGCCGTGTCCTTGTGTCCTTTGCCCAATCCGCTGAGCCTCAGTCCTCGATCCTAAGGTATCATATGGGGCCCCAGACCCCGAATTCACAAATCTCCTTGGGCTTGGCGCGCTTCCTCTGGGGTTCTTCGCGGCTTCCCGACGCTCTGTTTCGGGCCCAAGATGGCCCCAACACGGGCCAAGAGTGCCCCGAGTCGCCGACGCTCAAGAGGGCCCCCCAGACAGCCCAAGAGGCATCCAAGACGCCCCAAGAGCCAAAGAGGCCTCCAAGAGGGCCCCAACAGGCCAAAATCATGTATTGCCCTGAGGTGTTCGAACATTTGTTGCGGTCTCGCTATTTCGGTTGCCCTACGCTCCCAGACGGCGCTAGAGGCCCCCAAGATCGGCCCAAGACGGGCCAAGAGGCATCCAAGAGGCGCCCAAAACGGCCCAAGCGGGCCCAAAGATGGCTCCAAGAGTGGGCACAGATGGGTCAGATGGGGGACCCGAACGGAGAGTTCGAGACCTCGGCCCCGAGTGGCCCCCAGGAGGCCCCAAGAAGCTCCCAAGATGCCACAAGGGCACCCAAGAGGCTGCCAAATTACCTACAACCCAGGCACCATCAGATGTGGAAACGCACACGCTGGCAGAAATAGTTCTCGGATACCCACTTGTCATTATACTCATCCCCGAGAGGCTTCCAAACGACTCCAGATCTCGAAGAAGCCGTGAAACAAGGCGCAGCCGCGCCAGCAAACACCACGCCACAACGCTGCTCTGCCTGGGGAGTGGCGTGCCAGAAGCCTTTCGAATGGATCTCGGAGGTCCACTTGGATCGGCACTTGACCCCTTCCCTCCCTCCCTCCATCCCCCTCTGGCGCGTGGGGTGCGCCAAGGGCGCCGGATGCGCCGCCGGATGGGACCCCGGCGCCCCAAGAAATCCGCACGGACCTCCACGCGTCCTTCAGGCTTCCCTCCAGAGCCCGTTCGGCGCCTGAGCCCCCTCGGCCGCCGAGGTGGACCCACGGTCGAGCCCGTGCGGCTGCCGAGCGGGCCGAACTCCTTCGAACCCGTCGGAGCCGAGCCTGTTCGGCCGTCCACTCGGCGGCCGAACGGGCGCAGACGCCGAACGGGATGAGAGAGAAACCGCGGCGCTTCGCGCGCGCGCGCGCGTCCAGGGCGGGCGCTGATCCGCTCCGAGCTGGGCGGCCCCTCGGCCACCTCGTGCTCGGCGACGCCCTGCCGAGGGAGGCCGACGCCGCCACCGCCGCCCATCGTCGTCGCCGCCGTCAACGCCGCCGCCCGCCGTAATCGTCCCGCCGCCGCCGTCCGCCGAATCCGCCGCCGCGGTCGTCATCGGCGTCCAGGAGGAGACCGGCCCCCGCCGCGCAAAGGGGAGGAGAGCCCCGGGAGGCTCTCTGATGGGCGGGGGCTGCTGGAGGTGTCCTTGGCCCAGGGTGCCCTGCCCTCAGCTCAACGCTCAGTTTTGGAGCCCCTGGGGCCCTCAGCTTTGCTGGATTACGCTCTGTTCGTTGTATAACAACGTTGCGCGCGATCTATAACTCAATAATACGCAATCACGAAGTTGCAAAGCATGTCGTATAGATCTGTTATACGCTCAAAGCTTGTTCAAGGCTATTTTCTAGTTTCTTAACAATTTTTCATTGTTAACAATTGTTAATTGTGGCTGATCGATCGCAGCTGTTTCATGTCACGCGGCGGTGCCTCGACTGGAGAGCGGCCAGCAAGAAGTAGGCAGGATGAAAGAGAAAAGGACGAGGAATCAGCTCCGAGATGCTGCGCGAGACGACGAAGCTCAAACGCTGCCTGTTTGAGGGCATTCCCGGGGGCGCCTCCTGGAACTGGCATAAAGAATGCGACGGCATCCCTGGCATGGCAGAAGGAGCGGAAAAGAGGAGGGAAAAGGCGGAGGAAGAGGTAAAGGATGAGAAGGAGGAGGAGGGCGAGGAGGAGGAGGAGGAGGAACAGGAGGAGGTGGAGGAGCCGGAGAGCGAGGAGGAGGATCGGGAGGCGGAGGAACCAGAGGGGGGCGGCCATCCATTTCGGCTGAGCGGTTGCTGGGCGGGGCGGCTTTTTGGATTTCGGGCGGGAGTCGGGGGAACGGGGCGGCGGGCGGGGCCTCCTCCTCTTCTCTCCCACGCTTAACCTGTTCCTCTTCCAACTCCTCCTCCTCCGCCCACTCCCCCTCCTCCGTCAATTCCTTCTCTGATGAAGAACTTCTCCCTGTCGCACCCCGAGGCCAGTTTTTAGGGCGGGCTGGGCGCTTCGCCTGAGACTTCCTCACTACTTCTGAGACTGAAACTTTAACTTGGACAACCGTTTCACACCTGGAGGGCGGGTGGTTTTCAAAATGTGGCTCTCGCCTTAGCGCCGCGCACATTCGTTCAACAACTTACAAGGGCTTCACGGATTGAGGGCGGGTCTGTTTCAAAATGTGGCTCTCGCCTTAGCGCGGCGCACATTCGTTTCCAAAACTTGCAAGAGATTCGCGGATTGAGGGCGGGTTGTTTTCAACATGTGGCTATCGTCTCGCGCCCGTTCGCTCAGTTTCATCAGTGTCAACATGTGGCTCTCACCTTAGCGCCGCGCACATTCGTTTTCAAAATGTGCAATAATTTCACGGGTTGAGTGCGGTTCCTTTTCAAACTGTGGCTCTCGCCTCAGCGCCGTGCACATGCATGTTACAGATTCCAGGGGTTTCACGAATTCCAATGGTCAGCATACCAAAATGGTGGTTCTGGAAAGACTCAGGACTTTGAAGGCGCAACAATTACGTTGATTCCCTGTGTTGAAGTCTCAGGAGTGGTGCTGTGGCACGGTTCAAGATCGTCAAAGCGCAACACTCTGGTTGATCCATGGCGTTGGAATCCCGGGAACATTGTTCTCACATAATTCAGGGCCTTGAAACGGTTGTCTTCCAACGGGACAATTCCCCCAGTTGAAATGAACCGTTGTAGGGGCCTATGAGAATGGAGCTTGGAGGGAGGGTGTATTCCAACATCGTACACTGGTCATCCTGGGTCCCCCCATCTGCTCCACCCCTACCACCCAACACCTCCACCCTCCGCCTCCCCCCCAGCTCCCCGTCATTCTCCCTGAGCCTCTGCCCCCCTCGCCCCCTCCTCCTCCTCCTCCTCCTCCTCCTCCTCCTCCTCCTCCTGACAGTGATTCCTCATCCTCCGCCGCCGCCGCCGCCGCCGCCGCCGCCGCCTCCTCCTCCTCCTCCTCCTCCTCCTCCTCCTCCTGATACTCATCCTCATCCCCACTTCCCCTCTGGTCCCCGTCCTTGCGCACCCTCCTCTCCATCCCCACTCCGCCCTGATTCTCCGCCGTGCATCCCCCTCGCATCCTCCCTCCCGCTCCTCCCATCCGTCATACTGATTCATCCCCCTTCTTCGGTGGAGGAGCGGGAAAGATGAGGATAATCGATGGGGAAGGGGACGGAAGATAACGAATGACTCCAGAGGCATTCGAAAACTACAGAGGCCCTATCCCCCGCCACCCCACCCACATTCATCCTCGCTCCCCCTCCTTCCCTCTTGCTCTCCTTCCCATCCTTTTCCTCCCTCTTCCTGCCTCCCTCCCCCCCGATGCCTCCTTCTCATCCTCGCTCCCTCCCTTTTCCTCCCTTCCTCCAGCCCTTCTCCATCCTTCCTCCGTTCCTCGTCCGCCTCTCCTCAACCCTTCCTCCATCCTCCCCCACTTCCCCCTTGCCGTCCTCCTCCGGCCCTCCTCCCTCCTTCATCCCCTTCCCTTCTCACTCTTCCCCACCCTCCCAGCTCCACCCCTCCTCCCCCCATCCGGTTCACCCTCCAAGGCGTCCTCCCAGAAGGACGGGTGGTACGGATCCTCGGCGAGGTCGAAGCGCCCATCCTTTCAACGATGGGGGACAGGGCAGGACCGCAGGGTGAGCATGGAAATTAAAGGAGGGGGGTCGAGGATAGACACATGTGTTTGGCCTATTCGGCACGTCTCTCAACCTCATTGCCCTTCTTTCCACCCCAAATCACCATCCTCTGCTTCCTCTCTTCCTCCTTCTGCCCCTTCTCCTCCTCCTCCTCCTCCTCCTCGTCCTCCTCCTCCTCCTCGTCCTCGTCCTCCTCCTCCTCCTCCTCCTCGTCCTCCTCCTCCTCCTCCTCCTCCTTCTCCTCCTCCTGTTCCTCCTGTTACTCCTGCTCCTCCGGATCCTCGTCCTCCTCCTCCTCCTGCTACTTTTGCTCCTCCTCCTCCTCCGCTTCCTCCTCCGTCTCAAGCCCTCCTTCCCCTCCTCCTCAAAATCACCCCCCCCTCGCTGATCCTGCAACTCCTACCCCTCTTCGGTCGGTCGGTAATGAGGCGGTCGGGTCGATGCAGACGCATCTTATGGAACAACGAATGGGCGGCCGGATACTCAAACGAGGAGAACATCATGCCACAGCTGCGCCCCGAGGGCGCACTCAACCAACGGTCGAACCAGCGGTCGAACAACTGAACGCTCAAGCGAGTCGTCTTCCTCCTCCTCCTCCTCCTCATCCTCCTCTTTTTCCTCATCCTCCTCCTCCTTCCTATTCATCATCTTCCTGCGCCTCCTCCTCCTCTGGCTGTTTTTCGGGCGGGCTTTTTCGGACTCGACCGACTCAACCTCGAAATCATGTGCATCATAAACATCTGTCTTATCACCAACGTCATCATCATCGTCGTCCGTTTCACCGCCCTCGTCAGCATCATGGTTTTTCAGCATCATCGTCATCGCCATTGTCGTCATCGTCCCCATCATCATCGTATCATACCCGCATAAATCATGACATTCATGACGATGATGACGGCTTGGAAACGATGATGTTACGGATGACGATGACATCACATGTAACGATGACATCATAAAATCCAAATGGCGATGACGTTGATGATGATGAATATGGCGTTCATGCTAACGGTGGCCTTCATGATGACGATGACGCTCATGAACATGTACGTGCGCGATTGTACCAACAAGCGTGCGCGATTGTACCAACAATTGAAAGGCTACGGTCGGACTGCAGAAGACTACCAGACGCAAGGTTAGCGCGCGTTGCGTCGACGAGGACGCAGGCGCGGGCGGGCGGCCAGCGTGGAGATCGCAGCCTCCACAACGAATTGGGCGCGCAAATCTCAGGAGGTCCTTTTGAGGTGTGCGCCGACTACACGTCTGGAATGCAAAAGTGAGCTGTTGCAGCCGATCGTCCTTTTTAGCCCTTGGTCCTTATTCTTGCACATGGCGCGGCGCGTGGCGTAGGCGTCTCGTTTCCGCTTGCGCTGGGGGCCCCAGCAGTCGTAGTCGTACTCGCGGCGGACGGCGCCTGCCTCCCAGTCGCATTCGTGGGGGGCCCACAAGTGCTCGACGAACTAGTCGTCGTCGTCGGAAGGCCGCCGACGACGCGCCCGTGTCTTTCATCGGCCGGCCCGCCGCGTGCAGCGAGGCCGAACGCCACTCCTCCGCCGGAGCCGCGCGCGCTGTTTCAGAGAGCGCCTCGCGCATCGAGTCGTTGGCCACGGCCGCGCGCTCGATGCGATCGCGCGTGCGCTTCTCCGCCTCCGCCTCCGCCGCCGCCTCGGCGGCGTCGAACAGGCCGCGCGCCACCGTCTGGGCGGCCTCCGCCATCTCGGCCATCTGGGCGGCCTCCGCCCCCTGGGTTTTCCGGGCGGCGTCGAACAGGACGCGCGCCGCCACCTCGGCGGCCTCCGCCACCTCGGCCATCTGGACGATCGCTGCCTCGTCCGAGCTCGGGGGCGCGGTCGGCGGCAGGCCTGGGCTCGTCAGCAGGGTTCTCCGCGGGGCTCCAGTGGCTCCACGGGCGGAGCTTCGGCTGGGCGTCGGGCTGGGCGTCGAGCGAGGTCGTCGGGGCGAGGGGCGTCGGGCGGTGCTCGAGCGAGCTCGTCGGGGCCGGGGTCGGCCCGAGCTCGTCGGGGTCGGGGTCGGTCGGGCTGGACAGCATCGTCGGTCTGGCCGACGTCGCCATCGTCAGCCCGGGCTCGCAGCTGGCTTGAGCCATTTGGCTGCGGACTGCCTGCTGGTCAAACCTGACTGACCCCGAATCTCTCGATTTCGAACCGAACGTGGTGGCGAGACCCAGATTTCCTTGGTTTGGGCGCGAACCTGGGGTTCGAGCGAGGTTCGGACTCCCGCCCGCCGATCGGACAGCGATCAGCCGTGTGCAAGACTGCAGACGAACGCCCCCTGGGGCGCCAGGTACGCATTGCACGCGCATGCCAACGCGCGTCCGAGCGACTCCTGGTTGGCCCCCCTAAGCCACGCCGCAAGGATGCAAGTGCCTCGGGAGCCCACGGGGTGCAGCGCTACCCAAATGCGAAACTTGAGGACGCACAGCCAAATTGAAGGATGCATGGGCACCCCTGGGAAGATTGCTCATTCTGACTCTGCGCGATCCGCACCGAACCGCCCACGCGCGCTATGCACTCGCCGCCAACCGTTGCCCACGGACGGCAGCCCGCGCAAGAAAATGGCGACCACCCCCATTATGTCACGGGGGCAAGGCCGACGGCGCGCGCATCTGTTGCAGCCTGCTGCGGCATCCGCTCAGGAGCTCCGATGCCCCAGAGCACTCTCAGGTAGCCCACGCTTGCACGCAATGCGGTACCGCAGAATGCGACGCTGTTGTCACCAAAATCGCGCAGGGGGGCGCTAAGCTCCTCCTCGGTGCTCTTGCAGCTCAATGTTTCCCCGTCTTCTTCTTCTTCGGCGCTGAGTCCGAGGACGAGTCGGGGCCCGAGTCCTCGGACGAGCCGCGGTCGGCCTTCTTGATATCCTTCTTGGCATTATGATTCTTCGACGGTCTCGTCGTGTCGTCCTTCTTGTAATCCTTCTTGCCGTCCTGATTAACTATTATCCTCCTTGCGGTCGTCCTTCCTCTCCTCCTTCGCGTCTTCCTTTGTCCTCTTCAACTTCACGGAGCGTGCGAGCAAAGCCTCGTTAGTGAATACCGTGATACTGCTTCCGAACATGGCCTCGACAGCCTGTCCCGCGCGAAACGGGGTCAAGAGCTTCCTGTGGTGTTCGTCGTAGCACAAAGCCAAGACGCCGCAGCCCATCTTGATGCAACCGCGAATGCCCGCTCCGGACGCAGGACGCAGGCGTGCCGAAGTACACCCATCGAGGCCTCCCCGCCTCTTGGCACACCCCTTTGAGGAACTCGATGTCGCTGTCGTGGGGGAACCACGGCACCTCAGTGCACGTGAGCTGACGGTAGAGCTTTCGCTTCATCGGGGAAAACACTCTCGGGCGCAGCTGTCGCAATTTCCTCGGCCTTCTCTGCATCCGCCTCCGGTGTTACAGCTTCCTCGTCGTCGTAGGGCGGGCCCTGTTCCTGTGGGAGCTCAGTGGCCTCCACCTCGGCGACGCCGATGCCGACCATCCACGACAAGCTGGTCTGACGAATTGCAGCCGTTTTCGACTCATCACTTCGTGATTGCCTCATCTCATCCCTCATCCCTCCTCTCCCTCCTCTCCCTCATCTCCCTCCTCCCTCCTCCCTCCTCCCTCCTCCCTCCTCCCCCTCCCTCCTCCCCTCTCCTCCTCCTCCTCCCTCCTCCTCCTCCTCCTCCTCCTCCTCCTCTCTCCTCATCCTCATCCTCATCTCATCATCATCATCATCATCATCATCATCATCATCATCATCATCATCATCATCATCATCATCATCATCATCATCATCATCATCATCATCATCATCATCATCATCATCATCATCATCATCATCATCATCATCCTCATCCTCTTCCTCCCCCTCCTCCTCCTCCTCCTCCTCCTCTTCCTCCTCCTCCTCCTCCTCTTCCTCCTCGTCCTCGTCCTCGCGCTGGGCGTGCTGGATCGGCCGATGGCCGCCAGGCACGCAGTGGCGCAGGGAGGAGGCGCGCGGAGCCCGAGGGGCCGTCGCGCGCCGCGCACGCTGAGCGTGCGGGCGCCCGCTGAGGCAGGCGCGAGGGCCCGCTGCGCGTGGGGCGCGCGCGGGCGCGGGGGAGGCGGCACCGCTCCCTCCGATGCTCGCTCATCGTCCTCGTCCTCGTCCTCGTCCTCGTTCTCGTCCTCCCTCTGCGCTGGCCCAGGTCGCCTTCTCAGAAAAGCTGCGAGGTTGCGCCAGGCGGCCCTGGGCCGCCGCTCCCCCCGTCCTCCCCACCTTCCGCGCCGCGCACTGCCTCGCCCCCTTGTGCCGTGGAGGCGCCTTGGCGCAAGTCGCCCAAGCGTTGCTCTGGGTCCTCGGCCAGCCTGGGCACCGGGGCTGCAGGGCGAGCCATCTTGGTGGTGCTCTCGTTCATGCTCTTCGCCATGGTGCTGATCCTGCGTGCTTCCACCCGCGCTGAGGATGGTCCTGCTGACGCCCCTCCCTGTGCTCCAGATGGCCGTCACCGAGTGGTTCCTCGCACTGGCAAGGGCAAGGACAGAGGACACCAATAAGGGCAAAGGCGACTTACTTGAGTCACGACTGCTGCTGATAATTGCGGCCCTGACCCATGGCATTGCCGCTCGGCCGCCTGGCCTTCCGGATAGTCGTGGTCATGACCGTGTTCCCCCACGCGCGGATCCTTGGGCTGAGGATTCTGCCCGGCAGGCGCGCCGCCGCCGCTGCGAAGATGAAGGAACCGCGTGCTGGCATGGGTGCTCACACGGCTTTTCCCGATCGAGGTCCATAATCAACCTGCGGGCCTGCCCGCTGAATAGGCCGGCGCTGGCCCAGGTTGCTGCCGTCAATGGTTGCCGCAGCCACCTCCGTCATCGTCCGTCGTCGTTGCGCTCATTCGTCTGTCGTCCTCGTCCTCGCCGGCTCCGTTCGTCGTCGCCGTCGGGCCGGCGGGTGCGATATGTCTCTCCGCCAAGACGTCGGAAAGAACGCGCACGCAGCGCCAGAGCCAAGGGGGAGGTCCCCCCTTAGCTAACAACCCCCCCCCTTCGGACCTCCCCTTACCGTGGCCCCCCACCGTCTCCCCTGTTTGTTCCACTCCTCGGTCCTCGGAAGCTACCCCCACCCTCCGCTCCAGAAGCTTCCCCCCTCTCCCCCCCCCGTCCAAAGCAGGAAGGGCTGAGCTCCGCAAACACCCCCTGGGCTGAGCTATCACCCCGCCCGTTTGGGCCCCCCCCCCCTTGCCAGAAGCCTCCCCCCCCTCACCCCCTTTCTTTCGCCCTGCGGACGCTGACCTCCCCTTCCCTCCTGTCGCGCTCACGACGCTACACCCCCCTCCCCCCCCAGTCCGAAAGCGCGAGGGATGGCTTGGCTTAGCTCCCCCCCCCCCCCCCCCTTTTGGGCCGGTAAGGGCCCCTTGAAGGGCTCGGAAGGGCCCCTTTCTGCAGTCCTCGCTGCCCCCCTGTTGATCGTTTCCGCATTACGCGTCCTCCGCGAAGCTCGACCACCGTGGGGTTCCAGCCCATGCTTTGGGAGGATTTTCTGGCCCCAGGTCCGGCTCTGATGGCGCCCCGGCGCCTGGAGAGACCGCCCCCTAGAAGTCGACGTGAAAGAAAAACGCCAAGATTAAAAATACAGTCCTCCTCCTCCTTTTCCTTTTCCTCGTCCTCCACCCCCTCCTGGAGCATGCTGGGATTTCTGGAGACGACGACGACGCCGACGGCGCCGTCGCCGATGGCCCCCCGTCGCCTCGTCGTAGGCCAGCTCCGGCTCGAGCTCACCCGCGCTCTCCAGCTCGTGCTCACGGCCTGGGTAGGCGGGAAGATAGAGGAAGTGTGCAATGTTTCGGCGACGGCCTGGACTATCTGGAGCGGGCGGGAAGGGGGAGGTGCCAGCGGATAAGCTATCCTTTTCATGTTGGGGAGTCCCACGTATGCCCGCGCGTACCAGTACTGCGCACGCCTTTCGGGCCTGCGCAACCGTGAAAGTCAGGCTATCCCGGAGGGAAGGGGGTCGCAGGCGTGCCCGATAAAACAGGTCATCGCCAGACCCTGCAAAACAGTCTCAGGGGAACGAGGAAGAACGATATGGGCGCGAGGAATAAGAGCATGCGCGCGAAAAGGAGGGTGCGGGGGACGGGCGCGTGTTTGGTTGTTCTTCTTGCAAAGCCCGCATATGTGAAAACTAGCGATGATTGGTCACCGCGTCGGGTAACACATTTGTTGTTTTCAAGTGACGTGCTCTACCTGGAGTTCGCACCCTGTTTTGAACCAGGGGAAGTTTTCCGCCTGAGACTGAGTTTCTGGCCCGTGAACAACAGCAAGAAAAGCAACAGCAACAGCAACAGCAACAGCATCTGCATAAACAACAGCAGCAGCAGCAGCAACACTACCACCACCAACAGCAACAACAATCATTGTAAGACAGTTCGCTCCTATCTGCTCACGTGCCGCTCGCTCAGTCCCGCGGGCCTCAGACAGCAGAGCGCGCGCGCGACGTGCTGGCGCCCGGATGCTAGCTCCTTGGCAGCGTCTTCCCGCGCGCGCTGCGAGCTAGCATGATGTATGTATATATATATATATATATGTTTAGATCAGGTGTGTGATGATCGCCGAATTGCGTGATCTATGTTTTGCTACTCTGACATGGTTCAAGATGGCACCGCCGGTCCATGCTGGGAACATCACAAGACTTGCACCACAAACGTGAGCAATCCAATTCTGGCAGATCCGCTGAAAATCCGCATTTGGACCCCTCCCGGGGTCCATCTGGTGCAATATTTCACCCCAGATCCGTCCTGGACGGTCATGACGGCGACGATCTTCTGTTGCATCTTGGGGGGACCTCGTCTGTCTGTCCCACCGCGCCCACCATCCACGTCGAATCCGCAAGGAATCTGTGCCGAATCCGCGTCGGACTCAAGTCGGCACCGCGTCAAAACCACAGGTGAAAGCCGCCACGTACAGGACATGAGAAGATCCCCGAAGATGCAACGCGAACCCGATTTCACAATAAAGATTATCTTGGCCAAGGACCCAACCATATGCAATTGTGAGTGCCGCAGCGGTGCGTATCCTCTGCGGTGGGGCTTCCGATGGGGCAACGAAACGTGTGGGGATGTGCCGAAATGCGTGGCGGGGACGGATGTGGTCACAGCCACTGGGGCCTGGGGTGGAGCTCCCCATGGGGCCACGAAACGTGTCAGCGGTGTGCTGAAATGTGTGGCGGGGACGCATGTGGCCACAGCCACTGGAACTTTCGGTCGCACCGCCTGTGGGGCCACCAAGCGTGGGAGGGGTGTGCCGACATCGATGGCGGGGTCGCATGTGGTCACAGCCACTGGGGCCTTCGGTGGAGCCTTCGGTTGAGCTCCCAATGGGGCCACGAAACGTGGGAGGTGTGTGTGCCGAAGTGAGTGGGGGGGGGCGCATTAGGTCACAGCCACTGGGGCTTTCGGTGGCGCTCCCTATAAGGACGCGAAACGTGTGAGGGGTGTGCCGACATGGGTGGCGGGGACGCATGAGGTCAGAGCGCCACGCTGGGGCTTTCAGTGGCGCTCTTTATGGTGCCACGAAGCGTGGGGGGTGTGCCGAAAAGGGTGGCTGGGACGCATGTGGTCACGGCCACTGGGACCTTCGGTGGAACTCCCATTGGAGCCACGCAACGTAGGAGGGGTGTGCCGAAGTGGGTTTCGGGGACGCATGTAGTTACAGCCACTGGGGCTTCGGTGGCGTCCCCTTTGGGGCCACGAAGCGTGCGAGAGATATGCCGAAATCGATGGCGGGGACACATGTGGTCACACTCACTGGGGCTTTCGGTGGCGCTCCAGGGCCACGGAACGTGTGAGGGGCGTACCAAAATGGGTGGCGGGGGCACATGTGGTCGCAACCACTGGGGCTTCGGTGGAGGCCCCTTATGGGGCCGCGACACGTGTGAGGGGTGGCGGGGATGTATGAGGTCCCAGCCACTGGGGCCCCCGGTGGGGCTCCCTATGGGGCCACGAAACGTGTGAGAGGTGCTGAAATGTGTGGCGGGGACGCATGTGGTCACACCCATCGGGGCTTTCGGTGGCGCTCCCTATGGCCCCCTTCGACGTGTGATGAGGTGTGCCGACATGGGTGGCTGGCACGCATGTGGTCACAGCCACTGGGGCCTTCGGTGGAGCTCCCTATGGAGCCACGCAACAAGTGAGGGGTGTGCCGACATCGATGGCGGGGACGCATGTGGTTACAGCCACTGGGACCTTCGGTGGCGTCCCTTTTGGGGCCACGAAACGTGTGAGGGGTGTGCTGGGATGCGTGGCGGGACGCATAAGGTCACAGCCACTCGGGCGTTCTGTGGAGCTCACTACGGGGCCACGAAGCGCTGTGCTGGGTACGCTGAAGTGGTAAACATGCGGATGGCAGAGGGACGAGGAGGAGGAGGATAAGGAAGACGGGGCGCTGTCTACTCAAAACGAGGACCCAACACCACAGGATGGTCGGGGAAGAAGGGGTCTGACTTGGCGGGGGGGGTCTGAGTTGAGATGCCCTGGAAGGATCCAGGCGCTCTGGGCACGAGACCGCCCTCTCATGGCTGGTCTGGGGGGGGGCCAAGACTGCCCGGCCGGAGGGCTCTGACCCGCGTGCCCCCCCGAACGGTGTCCGAGTAGATGGGGTCATGGGGACCGCGCCGATGCATCGGCAATGCATCGGCGACGCATCGGCGACGCATCGGCAATGCGTCGGCGACGTCGACGTGAACCGAAACGGGAGCCGCATCGAGCCACGTCGCCGATGCTTCGGCGCTGCGGCGCTCGGACCCCCCCTTGGGGCGCCCAAGACTCGGGCTCGGGGTCTCGGGCTGGCCTGACGGGTCCGTTATGAACATGGCGAGAGACCCAATCTGAAATTTGACGCGAGCTCCTGCTGCAGACATCCCACAACAGCTGGACTGCCAAAATCCGGGACGCGCTCGTCAAAAAGCGTGGGGGATCTACGGAGCTCTGCAGGATCCTGCAGGACCTGGCACTCTGACGGACCCCCGTTTGCATCGGCCCTCACCTTTTGAGCCCCGAACATGTCTGCAACCCTGTGCTCCGACGTGCAAAGTGAGCTCAGGTCGGGCATGTCCCCCTACAGGCGGACTTTGGAGGACATGTAGCACATATTAAGACATATTCAGAAATAGTCAAGAGAGCATGAAAATCGTCACCAGACTATTTCTTCCTGTTCTGAAATATTCCTCCTCTAGGGGGACATGCTCGACTCAAGAGTAAGCGACCTCGACGCCCTCGACGACGGCGGCGGCAGCGGCGGCGCGCGGCGGGCGCGGCGCGCGACCGCCTCCCGCTGCGGCACTCGCCAGGAGCAGGCGCGCCCCGAGCGCCTGCCCCCGCCGCCCCCCGCGGGCCGTCCGGGGGGGGGGGGGGGGCGGGCTTCCAGTGAGTCGGGAGGGGGCGAAGGGGTACGTCAGCGGGCGGTGCGGGGCGCCAGAAGGACGGCAGACGGTGCGGGGCGCGAAGAAGAACAAACGCCGTAAGCATAGACTTTGGGCGTTCCGCCTTTCCCTATCCGACCTTTCCGCGTCCAGCCCAAGAGGGGCCTCGCCAATGCGGCAGCTCATGGGGGCCTCCCATGCCATATTTCTGGCTCTTGCGAATCGGCGCCAGTCGACGCTAAACCGACGCTAACCGACGCTACATCGTCGCTGTCGCATCGATTACCAAACGCTTGTCGACGCTAACGCACTCTAAAGACGGAGCGACGAAGGCGCACAAAACACCTATAATTCAATTCAGAAATAAGCCGCGTTGGTCATGTTCGATTTGTGTTCGTTTTCCCTCGTTCTGTCTTGGTCCCGCCTTTCCTGCAGAACGGGACCACTACGAAAACGGTTCACGAAATCCCACACGGGGTCGAAGCATATAGGGTCGAAGGGCGCGCCGCATCGCCGATGCATCGCCAAAACATCGGCGATGCATCGGCGACATCGCCGATACATCGGGCACGTCCGCGTTGAGAAGGTCGGGCACCTCATCGAGCCGAACCACCGATGCATCAGCCCTGCGGTGCGATCCTCCGACCCAGTCCACTCGGACACCATTTCGGCGGCCTGGATCCCCGAGGGGCAACAATCGGGGGAGAAGGAAGCGGTGATGGTAACACTCAGAGTAGGTGGCGACATCCGAACCCGAATTACCCTCGCCGATCAACGATTTTCGCGAATCGATGGGAGGCGGGGGTCGGGTTCGCATTTCGTCACGTGCCCGACGAATTCCGAAACCTCCCCCCGCCGCCCATCAAATCGTCTGAATCGTTGATCGGCCAGGGTAGGGATCGGATTTCGCCACCGACACCGCTGTCCTTCCCTCATGTTCGCCTTTTCGGGCCTCCTGGGAGGCCCTCGCCGCAATAGCTGGATTCGCATCTAAACTCTAGTCAACAGGCACCCCAGGACAGGCCCGGAGAGTAGCGGAATCCGCACGTCTCCCCAGACGGGCCCTTCGAGGTTCGAGGTGTTCGGGCGTTCTCGTCGGTTCTCATCGGTATTCCAGCCTGGGGATGCCTTCCAGCGGCTGCACCTCGCCGAGAGCGTTCTGCAGGTGCTCGGATGGCCCCGTACAGCTGCCAAAAAACCGAACCATCACCCGAAAGCCACGGGGACCGGCACACGAGGGGAAACATCGAGCTGGAACCGTGGGCACATCGCCGAGAGATCGGCAAAAAGCCTCCGGGAACGAAGCTGCGAGTTCCTGGGCGGGGTGGGCTGTCGGGCTCCTCTCGGCGATCAATGGGCGATCGGGGGTCGATGCCTTGCCCCTGGAGCCTGTCTCCCTCTAGCGCTGTTCCTGCTCCGACGTCCGGTCTGGCACAATGTCGATCAACTGGCTGTCTGGCACTTCGCCAGCACACCCCCAGTCTCAGTTCGCCCGAGACTCGCCGAAACGTGGAGACACTGCCACCGTGTGTCCTGATGAGGACAACGCCTGTGTTTGAAGTGCCAACCCACTTACGCAATTGGTGCTGTATGGTTGTTCGAGCATTTTGCCTCGTTGCAGAGTGGCATCGGACGAGCGGCAGGGTCACTCTGACTTGAACCAGGAGATCGGATCGAACGTACATGTGCGTCGGTCGGATCGGGATACATCGGACGGAATCGAGATCGAATTGGACTGTCTACGCCAAGGTGCGCTACACTTTGCACGCTTTGGGCCGCTTGGAGACGTAGGAATACGGGAATCGGAAAACGCGGTGCCCGTCAGAGCCGATATCGGGTCGGATGGATCGGACCGACATGGGTCGTGACTTGGAAATGGAAATGGAAGCGGGAAGGAACTGTTGTGCCTTACTGTCCACGGCGGCACCACCACTGTTTAACAACATATGCCTGACGTGGGGTGCTTCATGCAGCTGCAGGCCGGATTGACCAGGTCCGCGACCCAGGAACGACCGCCAGGAGCACTGGCCATGCTGCCCCGAGGAGGTGAATTTTTCACAAGCTCCAGCTCCCAGCGAAGCGTCTCCACAAAGCAACTGGTGAAAGGCGCGTCGGGAATGGAGTGATGGCCAGGGCCGCCACGTAGCTCGAAACTGTAAACACGGCGCGCAACAGCTGACCGCGCCGATATCAATCTGGAAAGGGACCAAAAGGCTCGCGAGGAATCTGGGGCTGACCAGATCCTACGGCAGATTGTTCTACACAATCTGGAAAGGGACCAAAAGCCGCCCTGATCCTACGCCAGCTTTTCTACACAACAACACGATGCATTGTACCAGAGGGCGCCGCCTTTGCGCAATAGTGTTCCCAACGCAACACGGAAAACAACTACGCAAATTTCGATCGAAATACTTGCACTTCGTCGGGCGGCGCTCCGCCGAACGATGCGCGCAAAACGCGGGCGTATCTGTCCGGAAACCCAGCGAAAGTCCCGCTGCACCAGCCATTCCCGCAAGATGTGGCAAGGGCATAGGCTCGTTGTGTATACCATCCTTGGGACGTGGCACGCAGCGCCTTGCCCGAACGGGTCGTTCGTGTGGCGGGCCACGAAAATTGCCCCGACATCTCCGCGCAAAGATACGTCTCGACGCCAAAGCGCGAGAGTCTCGGAACACCTCCTGCCGCGCAAATAGAATAGTTTGGCTTTGTCTTGGGGGTCTGCCTTATTGGGGGGGTAGCTCAGAAGCTGGCTCACGAGCAATATTGCATGTCGCTTCCACGGCCTGCCGCGCGCAGCGTTTGCCGAAATTGATTTGCATTTCGACCCAGCTAAAACTCGTTATATCAAAGGACCTTCGCAAAATCGCAAGCCGCCCATAACCGATTAATGGGCGATTGAGTAGCGGGCAAACGTTCAGCGCAAGCGCACTCACAGAGCGGCATGCCAGGGAACCTCGGGGCTTCGCACGCGCGGCAAAAGGGCGCGCGAATTCCCCTGCGTCGCTCGTGCGCCAACTCGCACACCGACCCCCACATCGCTTTTCACATTGATGTTGCTTCCCGCGCGCTGCCCATGCTCCCGTGCACATTGGGGCATCTAGGGCGCGATCGGAATCGCGTTGGCGCGTCGTCGGGGCGCCTCGAGGCGACCCCTGGAGCCGCCTCAAGTCGCATCGGCCGTCTTTGGCAACGTGTTGGGCGCATCGGACATCTGCGCGGCCTGAGCCCCCCAGCGACACGAGCAGCCATACTTGTACAAGACCAAATGCTGCGACGCAAGCGAACCTCCAGCATGTAAGGACTAGATGCAGGCATGCTATCAAACGCTAGAACACACATGCCTACGCTGCAAGAGACCAACATGCAACGCAAATGCCTCTTGCATGAAAACGAACGATACGCGCGTCCGCCTGCCCCCCCCCCGCCCCCCCCGTCAGACAGGATATCCTGGGAGAACCATTCCTCGGCCACGCGCGAGCGCAGTGTGCGTTCACGAACAACGCAGGCTGCAAGACCCGGCGGCGCTCTGTGAGCGCCCAGCCGGCAAACAGAGGAACGGGCTGATGCAATGCTTGCGCGCGTCATTTTCCCAGAACGCCACTCGCAACCAAGCGGGCTTGTGGGGGCGTGCAACAAAGCCGTGCAATGAGCTTGCCTGGCGCCTTATATGCCTTGGATGACCACAAGCAGTGTATCCGAGTTGGGTTTGGAAGCCGCACTACGAGGACGATGCAAGGCATGGCGTGGCTGGACTGCACGAGGCCTTGGCCTGACCCTAACAAGAGCGCTCGCGCATGGCCGGCGTGGAGCAGGCCCCGATCGCGAGCCACGCAGCGACCGAAGGTCTTCACCGCCCACGTCGTGGTTGCTCAGCGAACAACGCTGTCGCCATTCGCGCCGCCGCGCAAGTTAGCTCCCCTCGCGGGGTGGGGCGCGCAACGCGTGACTTCTTTTATCTCGGCGTCGCCCGAGCGAAGTTCTGCGAATTGCCATGCGAAGCCCTCCGTCCTCGCGCGGAGCGCGAGCGATTTTTCCAACTACGACAACGAAGCTGCTTTCTTGCCTCGGCGCGCGCCGAGCGCTTTTGTCGCATGCATCCAACAACCAGCCAGGGGCTCCTTCAACGGGCGGCAGCCGAACGTTTGTGGCGACATGCAATCCGCTGCCCCCTGTCTCGCGCGGAGCGTGAAGCTTTTGCTCGGCGTTAGCCTAGCTTTTTTCCCCCCGAGCATCACTTGCCAGCGACCCCCCCATCGCGCAGCCGAGTGATTCGTGCCAAGTGGAATTAGTTGCGCTCGTATCTCGCGCGGAGCGCGAGATGCACCCACAGGGGTGCCATTTGGCTCGGGGCCAGCCCAAGTATTTTGTGAACTCCAACAACCAGGGGGGCCATGGCCCAAGTCTGGCAGGCGCTGGACCAACCTAGGCGCAAGGGTCTGCGAGGACCCGGGGCCAGCAGATCGCGCGGTTTCCCGCGGGTCGCACGGGCCCCGCAAACCCGAGAAGCCACGCGGGACCCACAGGCCCCACTGGTCGCACAAACCCCACGGGACCTATACGTCGCACAAGCCCCACGCCCCCCGTAAGTCGCAAAAGCCCCACGGGCCCCCACTCATCCCACAAGCCCCGCAGACCGCGGCGAGCGTGGGTCGGGGGCCCAGGCGCGCACGGCCAGGCACCCGTGGCGCGCGAGGCTCGGGGCCTGCGACGCTCTGGACCGACCGAAGCTCAAAGGGCTCGCGGAGCTCGGGATCGAAGAGGCTGCACGGTCTGCGAGGGCACGCCCTCGCCAAGCGCCACCAATGATGCACGCGGGCGGGCGCGCCAAGGCGCCCGCGGCGTGCGTGGGCGGGCGCGGCCAATCACCCGCGGCCCGCGCGCGTGGGCGCAGCCAGGTACTTGGCACTTGCGGCCTGCGGGCGCCCGCAGCCAGGCGCGCGCGCTGAATGCGCGGGCGGGCTGAGCTGCGGGTGGCCGCAGCCACCCATACGGTTCTCGCGGGCTCCCGCGGCCCCCCCCCCCCCCCCCTCCCGGAGGCTCGACGCAGCTGCCCGCCCCGCAAGGCGGGGGGGAAAGCTGCCGGGCCCCCCCGGACACTCAGCAGTTTTTTCCTAAAATGCGTCCTAGCGTTCGAGCACGGCACGCGTAGACGCGAAAATGACTTTTGCGTTTTCTCGAAAGTGCCCCCGCGTTCGAAATCGCATTCTGCCTTTGCGGGCATGAGTGTCTCGGCGAGCGAAGTGGACTTTTGTTTTCCGGGCATGAGTGTCTCGGCGAGCGAGGTGGACTGTTTTTTCTTCGACGTCGCAGTTTCGGAGGAAAAATGAAACGCCCGTCGCAGTTTCGGAGGACGAATGACACGTGCGTCGCAGCTTCGGGCGCGACGTGGCAGTTCGGCCTAGAAAAAAAATGGGCGCGCGAGGTGTCTCGAGTATCCTGAGGTTTTTCCTCTGCGCGGAGTGTCCGGCGTCGCGAAAATTCGATTTACTCGTGCGCGTTGCGCGACGAAGCCCTCTCGAGAATCCCGCGGTTCCCCCCTCCAGGGCGCCCGAATGCGCGCGGACAAACGCGCCCTCTCGTTGGCCGCGACAGGCCGCGCAAGGCCGCGCACCCGTGCGCGATGCCAACTGCACCGCCGCCCCTCTGCACCGCACACTACAATTCAGCGGAGTATGCGCGATCCGCAGCGCCTCCTCGGCCGGCGTCAACAATGCAAATCCAACCAGTTCGCGCGCCTCCTGACGAACGTATCGAATCCGCTTTCCACGGGGCCGCCTCGCCCGCGGCGGCCCCGATGCGGGGGCGTGCTTTCGACTGCGCGCGAGCGAAGCACAGCTCCTAGACACAGAACCATCACGTCGCCATGGGTCCAGAAAAGAAGCGCGGGGCAACTCTCGCCCGCGGCGCGCGCGCCTCGCCGTGCCTTCACGCGCGCCGAGCCGTCTACGCAGTTCGCGCTGTCGTTGCCATTGGCCGCGCGCTCGAGGCCATCCGCGCGGCGCGTGGCATCTGCGGCGCATGTTCCAGGCGATGCGCGGCTTGAACGTGCCGCGGCGACGCTCAGAACTCGCTGCGCGCGTGCCGCCACGCGCGCGCGCGACAGCGCGTCGCTGATTGCGCCGCGCGGCTGGCTTAGGGAAACAGCGCGCTAGGTCGAAAATGGGAATCGGACGCGCGCCAAAAGCCCACGTCAGCCCCCAGACCCGCGAGGCGAACTCCTGATTTGGGAACCGCGGACCTCGCCGCGCGGTCGACAACGCGCGCGCGTGGCCCCTCGTGCCGGATTGAAAACGCCTCGAGCCCAGTTGACATCCAGAATCGCAAACCTGGGCGGCAGCTTGGCTCCCAAACCAAGTTGGCAACTTGACCGCGCCGACACCGCAGCGCTTGCCATGGAACCGCCGCCGAGCGCGTTGCACCGTGCTTCTCATGGCGAAACTGCGAACACCAGACCTAAAGTTGCGAGTCGGGGTTGCGCTCGTCAATGGCGCACTTCGCTGACCAGAAAAGCAAACTTCTTCATTCCTACGAAGCAGACCTCGTCATGCACGCGCCACCACGCGCGCCCGCTGTGCACTGGGCACCTGGTGTACATGTGGAAACCGCGCTTTAAATTGGCATCGGGAATGGACGACGGTCACTACATGCAACCATTCAGCTTTCAAGACAATATGGCTCGATGGGTCTGCGCGGCTATAGGAGGGCCGTGCGAGCCAGTGCGCATGCGAATCTTAACAATAATTTTCTTGCGTGCCAATGTAAAACGGTAGTTCTTATGACAGCGCGGCGACATGCGCCCCCACCCAGTGAAGACACCGCCGCGCGCGCACGCGCCGCCCACGTCCTGTGCGTTCCACGCGGTCCTGGCGTGAGAATGTAAGAGTTGATTTCCCGCGCAAAGGTGGCGACTTCTGCGCTTCCAGTGCATGCGAGCCTGCCACGCAGGCGCGCTGATGCGCGCGCGGGCGACGCGCGTTACCCCCGAAATCAGCGTGGCGATCGCTAGAGGTCTGATGTAGTCTCCAATCCTCCATGGCCGCGCCCTCATGTCCAAAATTCAGAATCCACCGCGCGAGAGGCCAAGTTCCCAGGCAAGGTAAAGAAATCAAAAACCTATGCGTTATCCCTTCCTTTTCGCTGGCAACAGCCTTCCGAGGCTTCACGGTGGCTCCAACATGGACAAAGAGAACCCATGGCGTCCACAGAAGGACCCAAGAGATCTCCAAGACGGCCCCCAAAGCGCCCAGGAGCGCCCCAAGAGCGCCCCACGAGGGCCCGGATGGCTTGCGGGGCTCGAGGGGGCGTGGGGGCAGGCTAATTCAAACGCCCCCCTTCTGGCTGACCGATGTCATTCAAGATGGCCCCAAACGTGCCTCCAAGGCCCCGAAGAAGATACTGATTTTCGCCCGTGACTTGACGGGCGCCGTTTTCTCTTGGTCTGAGGGCCCTGAACCAAAGCAACTGAGGGCACCGCGCAACGCGATCAGACTCGGGGACCTAACAAACGAAAACCAGGCCAGCCACACAACGCCATCTAAGTCATCTTGACAAGCCAGCGCTTGCACCATGTACATTGAAGACGCGCTCAAGACCGACGCGGCAAGCCGAACCTCTGGCTGGGGCGGGTCCTCCGACTGATGTTTCTTGCCAGCCCTATACTCACAACAACGCCTTCAGCCTGCCAAGCACCGTCCACGGATGTTGCAGAAGAACAGTACATGCGGCCCCCTCCAAAGCAGGAAAGAAAGATGGAAGCGAGGCTTTACTGTGCGATGGCATGACTTGTTTCGCCTACAAGTGTCAAAGCCAGTTCGCATATGTTAAAAATGAACTTCATGAAATACAGATGCGTGTGAACGTCAACGCTATACCAAAATTGCGATTTGAGCTGCGTGTCCCAGAAAGCGATTGGGACCTTTTGGTAATGCCACCCAAAGGTCGCCCCTGCCCTTGCCCAGGCACGAGGGCCCAGTAGACAGGGGCGGACGCAACCACCCAGATGAAGCCAAGGAATATTGCTGCTATCGCGACGTCCCGGACAAGGGTCTGTCTGCCTGTTTTGGAGCAAGCGGTCTAGTAACACCGCAATTCTGCCAAGGACGCTGGGCGCTTAGCGTGCGACCGTGAATTGTCGGCTCGTTTCTTAAGATATTGTCCAACATTGGGGCAACTAGAGCGTCCGTGCACCGTCGAAATGGGCTGTCAAATTACGATGACGGCGCCAGCGGCGCCCTGCAACGCGCAGACTCGTGACGGATGGCCACTGGCCGTCCATCTGGGCAAACAGCAGCATGACGTTCGCGTGTGGATCGCGCGGCAACAGCTGCAAGCCTGCAGAAAGTTGGAAACAGTTTAAGGCGGTGCGCAGGGATCTGCTATACCATTTCTTCCTGCCTCCTCTGGGGCTGCTTGGGGGCGGCAGTGGGCTGCCGATCTGACCCTGCGGCGGCGCGCCCCCGGCCCCGCAGGGGCGCCCTCGCGAATTAATGCCAAAGTTCGGGGCCCCCAATCAGAAACTGGCACGCGCCTGACGCGCCCGCCGGCGGGGCTCGATGTTGCTCGGAGCGCAGCGCGGAGGCCTCGGCAGACCCGCTCGACGAACTACGGCGCCAGAGCGTCGCTCGGGCGAATCTTCTCCGCGGGCGCCCGGGGCGACTGCGAAGGCGCAGCGCGGTGCCCCTAGGCGCGAGGCCTCTCGGCCGGCGGCCAGGGGCGCTCGAAATCGCCGAGTTGCCGACCCTGGGCCGCGCTTGATCTCGAGCCCTAGTGGCAAGGCGCAGCGGCGGCCTTTCTCGGGGATCTACTGACCCGGGTCAATCCAGACCCGGGCCAGTCGGGCCTTGCGTGATCCTGCAAGATCCTGCGCCCCGACCAGGGTCAGCGCGACCGTGGCTCTGCAGGGCCCTGCAGGACCCGACGCTCTGACTGACCCCCGCCGGCATTGACCGCCGTCTCTTGAGCCCCGACCTTCCCTGGCGACCGACAGGCGGGGGGGCGGCGGCTATAGGGTGATTCCCCCCGCCAATGGAACAAGAGATGAGACCGTTCTGCGTTCGAACATTTTTTTGGCGGTCGCGGGCCGCGCGGGCCCTGTCGCGGCCCCTCGGTGACATCGGCCCCGGCGGTGGGCATTGCCGACGGCGCGCGGGCCCGGCAAACGCGCGCAGCGAAGGCGGTGCCTTTTCCTCCTTCTGCCCAGAAGAACAACCCCAGACGTGGTCGCGCCGGAAAAATCAAGACGGTAAGTTTTGGGCCGCTTTCGACCGCGGGGGGCCCTCGCTGGGCCTCGGGGCCGTCAGCGAAAACGACTCGGGATGGAAGACCGGCCCCGGGGAAACGGTCGGGACTTCCAGGGGCCCCTCGTCGGAAAAAATCGAGACGTCGCACGTCTGGGAACGTTTGTAGCGATCGTATTTTTTCTTTTCGCTGAGCTCTTGCCGACTAGTGGGCCGCCTGGGCCGCGCCTCGGCCCCCGGCGATTCCCCTGGCCCCCCGTCGACGGCCGCTTTCGGCGCGGGCGCCCAACAACCGCGGCCCCGCGCCCGCCGGCGACCCTCGGGCGCGCCTCCCAGCCGGCCCAGGAGGCGCCCCAACCGGCCCCCAAAGCGGCGCCCTAACGGAGGACCCAAGCAAACATTTTGAGCCGTCGGCCCCAAGAAGCCCCCAGGATGCTCCAGGGGGGCCCCAAGATGCCCCAACTCGTAAGAGACGTGACGGTTTACCTGACTCAGGGCCCCCTGAACATCAAATGGCAATGGTACAGACATATGCGAAGCAACTGCTCGCAGCACACGATGCCGCGCTTAAGCTGCTGAGCTGTGCTAATTCACGAGATTACGCGCGCAGAACTCGGTGTAACGGGGGTTATTTTGACGCGGGCGGAAAACAAGGGGTTTGCGCAGATTCGCTCAGGAATGCACATTGCCACGAACAGGGCTCCCCGGAATGCCACCAGGAAGCTCGAAACGGGAACGGGGCCGAAACCAAGACAGATCAGGGGGCGCCAACACCGCGGGTTCCCGGCATAAGCAAGTCTGACTCGAACGTGAAACTCACCGGAGGTCGCGAAAGCGACGTTCCTATCTGTTCAATATGTCAGCACACCCGGCGACCGGTCTATCTCGCCAGGCAGAAACATGCACAGAAAGTGCTTCTTGGAGCACTCGCGCACGAGTCTGCCTCCGCCGACCAAGTCGCTCACGTCGGCCTTGCCGACCACCGTGCCGAACTGGCCTCCCGCCAAAACTGCCTCTGGGCACCCCTTCATCCTGTCACGAAATTCCATGAGCGCACTCGGGCAACGGCTGGAACCTCGGCGTGCTGAGAACTAGGTTGTAGCAGCGACGCTGCGACTGGACGAGCCCGCTGCGCGTCTTCTTATGCGATGGGCAACGGCTCTGCCTCTGGCTCGCGCGCGTTCTCGATCTTCACGTCGTGCTCGAGCTGCTTGGTCCAGTGTGCACGCCGCGCTCCAGCACGGAGCACGCAGTATAATGCCACCGCAAATCCCATCACGAAACCGAGAACCATCATCTTCAAGACCACGTCGTCCCAGTCGGCCAGCGTTGGTAAACTGAACAGCTCGACGCCGCTGGGCGCGCGCTGCATCACCTGACTTGCCGCGCTGCTGCCGGCGCTAGCTACGCTGCAGCCAGCTTCGCTCCGGTCGCGCCCATATGGCGCTCGGCCTTGGCATTCGCCTTCGCCGTCGTCGCCGGTGGTGACTCGAGGGGGTCGCGCAGCGCCTCGCCAGTGTCATCCAACTACTTCTCGCGTTGCTCCATAGCCCGTTTGGAGATCTTCTTGCCGGCCGCAAAGTCGGGATCGCAGCGCGGCGCATGCGCGCCGCGGAGTAGCACGTCTGCCACAGACTGGCGGGCCGAGGGCTTGGTAAGTCCGTCCGCCGTCAGCTGTTGCGTTTTCACCCTCATCCAGGCGGCGCCGATCTTTGCCATCTGCTCGTTTTTTTCTTCATCTTCACCTCGATGGCCGCCCTCTTCTCCGCGATGCCGAGGCCTGCCGTCGCCGAGCGCAACGCGTCGTAGAGACACTTCGCGTCCGCGATGAACGGCGACTCTCCAAAGTGCACCATCGCTTCTTCGAGCTCCAGGTCGGGCCGCAGGCTCCACGCCAGGTAGACCTTCACCCGCATCAGCGAGTCCGCGCCCAGGGCTGCTGCCTGGGCCTCCGCCGGCAGCGAGCTCCTGCGCAGACGCTGCAACTTCTTCGAAGCCCACTCCATGGGCGCGACAGGTGCGAGTGTGCCAGCCCTGAGCTCGAGGTCGCGTAGCCTCCTTGTAAACTGCCGTCACGTCGGCTCGCCCAGCTGGCGTCGGCGTGGCTGCCAACTCGAAATTGGCTCCAGGCCTTGTCGAACGCGAAAGGCAATCTCACGTCTGCGCTGGCCTTCAGGAAGCGCAATACGCCGTTCGCATCCAAGGGGTCCTGCACGGTGGCTCGACCTGTCGCCGAAGCTCGGAAGGACACAATAGCCGTTGCTGTGATCACTCCTTGGGCTGCCGGCCACTGCAACAGTCCATTCAGGGCCCCAAGTTCGCCAGCTCCTTCGGCGACAGCGTGACGCGTTCGAACGCGGACCCCGCGCCACGCATCTTGGCTGTCAAAACCGCCGAAAGACAGCCGAAAATCGCGAGCGGGCGCGCGCCCCGCCGCGGGCGGTGGGGCCCGACAGTCTTCGGCGGTCTTCGGCGGTATTCGACGGTCTTTCGGCTGTTTTCGGCGGTCTTTCGGTGATCATCGGCGGTCTTTCGGCATTATTCTGTGGTCTTCCGGCGGTCTTTTGGCGGTCTTCGTCAGTCTGGGCGGCGGCCCGGCACGGTCTTCGGCGGCCATCGGTGCGGAAGCAGGATATTTTGCGTTGGCGAGGGGTCCGCGATCGAACGCGCAAGACAGCGCGCTCGCGGGATCAGCTCTCCGATGCTTCTCGACGGTGATGGGTTTTACCGCGCGCAGGTGCTTCTCGAATTTGCCGGCCACGCTGCAGGTGCACGGGGACTGCTCCACTTCGCCTCCAATGAAGATGAGACTCGGTCTGGACTCCCACTTGCCGGAACTTGCACTTCTCGCGGGGCGCCCCTAGCCGCGCCTGGAAGCGCTCGGTGCCGTCAAGCTTCGCGCGGGCGTCCTGTTCATTCGTCGCGCCCTCGGCGCGCGCGGTGAAATCGCCCGCGCGCTCGCCGATCAGGCCACCCCTCGCGCAGGCCTGGCCCTCGAGGCTGCGCGCGTCGAACGGGTCGTCGTGGACCATCCCCGGGCGCAGGGGCAGCAAGAGACAATCGTCGAGCTCGCGGCCCCTGAACCCGACCCCCTCTACGACTTCGTCGGAGCGGTGGCGCCAGAGCGTGGGCGACCGCGGGTCACCAAACCACGGCTTGATCATCTTGAGCAGCTGTCCATGTTGCAGGCCGATCTATTGAAACAGCACCTCTCTCATCTCCTTCGTCGGGCTCTCGCGCAGCTTGAGGCCGCGTGCGCCCGCGTCCTCAGCCTGCAGCAATGCGGACTTCACATCCGCGCTAGGCAGCTTCCACTTCCTTAGAGACGCTCAGAGCATGACCGCGTGTCGCCCCAGTCTACCGAGGGTCGGCGCCTCGAGCTGGCCCTCGGCGACGTCGCGGTGCTTGCACCATTGGTAGAACGCGCGCGCAGTGGCCACCTTCTTTCCAGCCTTCATCTTCCACTTGGGTAGGAAGCGCAGGGGGCAACGGGCTCCGGGATCCACATCCGACTCGCTGATGGTCCCCCAGCCGTCATTGCGAGTGAAAACCTCGAGGGCCTCCAGCGTCGCCGCGCAGAACTGGCCCTTCTCCTCGGGCGTCAGCTCACCCTGCGCGATGGCGGGGGCTTTCCTCTTGAAGGCCAGCATGTAGACCGTCTCGGTGGACTCCTCCGACAACGGCATCTCGTCGTCCACCTCGCTGGCGAGCGCGGTCTCGGGTAGCTCTGGCCCCGCTGGGCAAGCTTGCGCAGCGCCAGCCAGCTGGAAGTTGGCCAGGGCGGCGCCCATGATTAGAGCCGGCGCTGGAAAGGAAGATGGGGAGGAGGGAAGGGGGAAAGGCCCCAAAGAAGTCCCCAAGAGGCCAAAAGAAACTCCCAGGAGGCCTCCAGGAGGCCCTCAAGAGGCTCCAAAGAGGCCCCGCGACGACGTGACTGCACGTGCT
>CAUYUJ010011112.1:685000-716622 GCA_963575745.1 Prorocentrum cordatum
ACATATACATATACATACTTATACATACGCATATACAAATACACATACATATACATAGACATCCAGGTGTATGTATGTATGTATGTATGTATGTATATATATATATATATATACGTATACGTACTCGCGTGTGGTGAATGCGGAGAGTTAGCGAATCAACTGTATGCGACTGGTTGACACAGCGCCTCCTGGCGCTAGAGGCGCCACCGTATCAGGAAAAGCGCCTGGCAGCGGGACCGAAACCAGCTGCATGCAGCAAATTCTATACCCCCGCCCATTTCTCAAGTCCTCCCATGACGTCCGACCCAATTTGCGATGGGGAAGCGTCCATCCTCGATAAGGGTGCATCCGAGTAGCCTCCTTGGAGGTGACTCCAGGTCCCAACCCTTTTACGCACGGCAAGCTCGTCTGGGGAGAACTCGTCGACCAGGGGCGAGAAATCGCCTGCGAAGCATCCAGCATCACTCCGGCGACTTCGATTCATGACGCGATGATCCTTTTTTGGGAAACCAGGGCGCGCGTGATTCAATGTTTGGAAGTGTCGGCACGCGCTGCTCGCACGAGAGGTGGGGGGGAGGAGAGAGGACGGAGGAAGGAAGGAGGAGCGATGAGGGAGAAGGATGGAAGACAGGAGGGAAGCGGAGTACGTGGGAGCGAGAGAAGGAAAGAGAAAAACGGTGGGGGATGGGAGGGAGGAAGGAGGAGGGAGGAGGGAGGAGGTTGTGATTCTGGCTAAACGCAAAGGGGACGAGCGAGGGGGGAGGCGAAGGAAGAGAGGTGGGGGGGGAGGAGGAAGGAAGGGGGAAGGAAGAAAGAGGGGGGATGAGGGAGAAGGAGAAAAGACAAGATAGGAGTGATGGGGGGAGAAGAGCGAGGGAGCTGAACGGAGCGAGAAGGGAGGAAGTTGGGAGGAGGGACGCCGGTCAAGAAGGAGACAAGGGAAACACTACAACACAACGGCAAGGCCGTTCTCGCTGTACCGACCACCCCCGACGAAACTCGCATCCTCTCCCGGCCCAGTCGCCTCCAACCTCCCACGCGTCCAAGCTTTACCACCCCAAATTTAAAATTTCGGATCACACTTCTCTGCGTTTTCGGGTTTAACCCATCTCGTGATTTCGGGTTTGACGCCGCCGAGTTTTCGGGCTTTGCCTTTCCGCGGACTTCGGGTTTGCCCCCTTCGGTTTTCGGGTTTGGCGGCGATTTCCGGGTTCAACCTTAAACCGAGGATCGCCGGCCGGGGTCCTGGGGGAGGTCCCGCCTTCAGGGTCGGCGGCACTGGCCGTGAGGCCTTCGCAATCTCCAAGGGCCAGGTGCCTGGGCGGCCCTATCACGAACGGCGAACTGGGAAATCGCTCCAAATGCCCCCCGGAAGAAGGCAATGTGAGCCTCCAGGTTGGCTCGTCCCTCTACGAGACCCCGACCCATGGCTTGGGCAGAAAAGGCGTATGGGAAGGGCCCCTGGGACACACCAAAAAATAGACACTAATGCCAGGATGTCCTATATTTTCTCATATTTTCTGGATGTTCGTCTTCCCCCCCCACTTCAATTGTTTTCCTCATTTTTTTAATGGGGATCGACGACTAATTGCGTCTGCGTGTTACTTCCCCCTCTGAATCTGCCCCGATCGTGGGCCCAGGAGCGGCCTGGCCCAGATCGGCGCAGCAAACGCACAAGCGCAGGGCCACCAGCAGGTACCCACACCGCTGCTCCCCCAGCCTCTCCTGGGGTGCGTTCTGGCCAGGATTTCGAAGCGAATCCGGCGGTGGCGACGACGGAGGCCCAGGAGGCCCAGAAAGGGGAAAGGACTCTTTGACGTACCCAGCCCTCTCTATACATGTGGCGATTCTACTTAGGACCACTCAATGCTGACTGGCATTCTGAAGGCCCGGATTGCGCAGGAAAGAGCACCCAGCAGTGACTTCAGAAGAGCGGACCAAGAAGAGGAATGGCAAACATACAGAGCATGGAAACACCAGGGGCGCGGCACCCAGGAACCCACGAAAGTGGCGACTATTGCGCAGACCGCAAGCCCCCCAGGGGGCGGCGAGGTCCCGAGATGGTCCGCGTATGACGTACCTCGGCTGGGCCTCCCGGGAACCCGCGAAAGTGGCGACGGTTGTGCAGATCGCAAGGTCCCGAAGTGGTCCGCGTGGGACGTACCTCCGCTGGGCCTCCCAGGACCCCACGAAAGTGGCGACAATTGCGCATATCACAAGCCACTCAGGGGGCGGCGAGGTCCCGAGGTGGTCCGCGTATGACGTACCGCGGCTGGGCCTCCCGGGAGCCCACGAAAGTGGCGACAATTGCGCAGATCGCAGGCCCCCCAGGGGGCGGCCAGGTCCCGAGGTGATCCGCGTATGACGTACCTCCGCTGGGCATCCCAGGAGCCCGCATATATATATATATATATAATATATATATATATATATATATTATATATATATATATTAACTACGGTTGCGCAGATCGCAAGCCCCCCAGGGGGCGGCGAGGTCCCGAGGTGGTCTGCGTATGACGTACATCCGCTGGGCCCCCCAGCGGCCACGAACATGGCGAGAGTTGCGCAGCTCGAAAGCCCCGAGGGGGTGGCGAGGTCCCGATGTGGTCCGCGTATGACGTACCTTGGCTAGACCTCCCAGGAGCCAACGAAACTGGCGACAATTGCGCAGATCGCAAAACCCTCATGGGGCGGCGAAGTACCGAAGTGACCCGCGTGGGACGTACCTTGGCTGGGCGTCCCAGGAACCCACGAAAGTTGCGACAATTGCGCAAATCGCAAGCCCCCTCAAATGCGGCGACGTACCGAGGTGATCCGCGTGGGACGTTTCTCCGCTGGGCCTCCCAGCAGCCCACGAAAGTGTCACCTGAAAAACGGCCGCAGAAGCGGCGATCTGATTTTTGTCGACGCGATATTGCACTTTGTCATTCGCCACATTGCTGAAACTCAAACGCTGAATTGCGCGCGTGGGTCCGCTATTCACACCCTACCAGACCTCGACATGATGCACCGCGATACGCTGCCTCATCCGCCCAAAAATGGTCGACGCCATCACCGTCCGATGTTGCTCCCGATTTTGCGTCCGATTTTGCGTCCGATTTGCGTCAGATTTTGCGACCGATTTGCGTCCGATGTTTGCCCGATTTTGAATCCGATTTGCGCTTGGCTTATGTTTAATATTGAATCGACACAAGAAATCAGATGTGAAATCGGACGCGAAATCGGTCGCAAAATCGGTCGCTTCTGGGCGCATTTCCGGGCGTTCTTTCGGGCGCTTTTCCAGATTCGCGTCTGGGCCATATTCTGGGCACTCTTGATGGCGCTTTCCTGGGCGCTGTTCTCGGCGCTCTTCTAGGCTCGCCCGGGCGCTCGCCCCAGCGCGCTCCCAGGCGCTCTTCCGGGCGTTGTTCTGGTCGCCCCCGGCGCACCTTCTGGACACCAGGCGCGCGCCCAATTTGCAATGTGAAAACCGAAAAAAAATCAGAAGCAAATCTGCTCTGCCACCGCGGCGAAGTTAGAAGTGGCAACAATTGCGCAGATCGCAGGCCCCCCAGGGGGCGGCGATGTCCCGAGGTGGTCTGCGTGGGACATACGTCCGCTGGGCCTCCCATGAGCCCACGAAAGCGGCGACAATTGCACAGATCGCAAGCCCCCCAAGGGGCGGCGAGGTACCGAGGTGATCCGCGTCAGATTGCCTCCGCTGGGCCCCCCAGCAGCCCACGACAGCGGCAACCATTGCGCAGTTCGCAAGCCCCTCCGTGGGCGGCGAGGTACCGAAGTGATCCGTGTGAGAGTTACCTCCGCCGGGCCTCCCAGGAGCCCACGAAAGTGGCGACATTTGCATATATCGCAAACCCCCCAGGGTGCGGCGAGGTACCGGGGTGATCCGCGTCGGAGGTACCTCCGTCGGGCCTCCCAGGAGGCCACGAAAGTGGCGACAATTGCGCAGATCGCAAGCCCCCCAGGGGGCGGCCAGGTCCCGAGGTGGTCCGCGTATGACGTACCTCGGCTGGGCCTCCTGGCAGCCTACGAAAGTGGCGACAATTGCGCAGATCGCAAGCCCCCCAAGGGGCGGCGACGTACCGAAGTGATCCGCGTGGGACGTACCTCCGCTGGGCCTCCCAGCAGCCCACGAAAGTGGCGCCAGTTGCGCAGATCGCAAGCCCCCCAAAGGGCGGCGAGGTACCGAAAAGATCCGCGTGGGACGTACCTCGGCTGGGCCTCCCAGCAGCCCACGGAAAGTGGCGACAATTGCGCAGATCGCAAGCCCCCCGGGGGGCGGAGATGTCCCGAGGTGGTCCGCGTATGACGTACCTCCGCTGGGCTTCCCAGCAGCCCACGGAAAATGGCGACAGTTGCACAGATCGCAAGCCCCCCAGGGGGCGGCGAGGTACCGAGGTGGTCCGCGTACGACGTACCTCCGCTGGGCCTAGCAAAGGCCGCCGTGACCGTTTGCAGATAACAAGAGGTGTGTCCATTGCCTCTTCCCCCATACCATATCCTCCATCGCTCTCTCTCTCCCTCAAGTAATCGTTCGGCCCTCTTCCACCTCCACCTGATCCTCTTCCTCCTCCTCCTCCTCTTCCTCCTCCTCTCTCATCTCTCCTCCCCCTCCCCAGAATGTCAAGCCACACCAAGGGGGTCCGACCTGCCGCGGCGCGCAACTCCTCGACGGGGAGGAGGAGGAGGAGGTGGAGGAGGAGGAGGAGGAGGAGGAGGAGACAGCACGCGCGCAATCCCTTTCCATCCTGCACTTCTGAAGTCAATATGGCCGTCACTCGGCCACCCGACCTGGGCGCCCCCGGGGGCCCGGGGGGCGCATTAAGCATCATTGAGCTGATTGGTAAGCAGCTGGCAGTGCTGGTAGCTGTCCATTTCTCAGTCTCGCTCCCTCTCACCTCCCCCCCTCTCTCCCGCTTCCCACCCCCACCTCCTCGTCCCTCTACTTCCGTTCCCCTTCGTCCCCAGTGACATTCAGTCAACTCCTAACTGTGCCTTCCATACCGGCCCTATCCCCTACCTCCGCTGCTTACCACCAGCGAGCCTCTCAAGGCTTCGAGCGTCGAGCGCACTGAGCCTCGAGGCAAGCGAACCCAGGGGCTGAGCACGCACGCCTCCGACAGCGGGGCCCGCAAGACAGGGCGCCAGACGCTGATGCGAAAAAACTGGTCACTGGAGCAAGAGTCAATCGGATAACGTGGAGTGCACTACTCTATACATATATGTATATATACACACGACGTGCATGCATACACGGACAGACGCAATTATTTGAAGACTACGTGCTTACGTGGGTGTACATATATATATATATATATATATAAAGAAATCCATATATATATATATATATATGTGTATACATGCACAGGCATGAACATGTATGAACATTCACACGTACACATCAGATATGGGATATGCGATGCGGCGTCCGATACGGGTGGAGAACTCAACAATGACCAGGAAAAAAAAACGTCAAGGCGCCAGTCGCTAACTACAGTCAGCCGACGTCCTCAGCCTGACCCCTGAAGTTGCCGCGGGCCCCAGCTCACGCTCGGATCAGTATATCCCATCCTCCTATCCCGCATCTGATCCTCCATACTCCGTCTCCCTACTCTCTTGCAAACTCCGAGCTGTAAATAGCAAGGCAAAGGCAGTGAGCAACGATACAACACCTGTCTCACTCGCCCGCCTTGCTTGCTGAGGGGGCACCGCTAGCGTCGCTGCCGTCGTCATCGCATCCCATCTGGATGCTCAGCTCCTGCTGCCGCGGCGACTGCTGCCCCCGCTGCTGCCACCCGGTGCCGCGAGGCTCTTCGCCGCCGCCGCTGCCACCTTCGGTGCCGACAGTGCCGACGGCGCCGCCTTCCTGCGCTTGGGGGCGGAGCCGTCGTCGCCGACGCTGGCCGCCATCGCCCCGAACTCGAGCCGCCTTGTACCCACTGCTGCCTCAGCCAGCTTTCCGAGCTTGTCCTTTCTTGCCTTCTTCGGGAGGTGCTGCGGCTTAGCCTCCTCCTCCTCCTCCTCCTCCTTCTCCTCCTCCTCTGCCGCCGCCGCCGCCGTTGCCGCCTCCGCCGCCGGCTCCACCGCAGCCGCGCCTCCCGCCGATGCCACCGACACCGGTGCATCCGCCCTTGCCCCTGCCTCCTCCAGTTGTTCTGGAGGGCCCGCCGCCGCTGCCTCTGGCTTTGGAGGATCCTCCTGCTTCTTCTCCTCCTCCTCCAATTCTTCCTCCGCCGCCGCCACTGCCGCTGGCGGCTCCACCTTCCTCTCCTCTGCTGTCACCGCCACTACCGCTGGCTCTTCTGACGCCGCCAATGCCGCATCCGTCGCCGATGCCGCCCCTGGCTCTATCTGCTGAGGCTCAGGCTGCGCAGGATGATCCTCCACCTCTGACGCCTCTTGCTCACGCGAGTCTCGCGCCGCCACTGTGCCCGGTCCCCCAGGGATGGTTCCGACTCCCTCTGCTGCTGCCACTGGCGGCTCCGCCGATGCCTCTGGAGTCGGAGGAGAGCGATCACCATCAGGTACCTCCAACTCTGCTGGGCCTGGGCACTGGTCGACCTCCTCTCTCGAGCCCTTGCGCGACTCATCGAGACCGCCGAGGCCGCCGCTGTCGCCGCCGTCCGCTGCTGGCTGGCCCCGCTCGCCCCCTTCCTCGGCGGCTGCGGCGGTATCATCCTGCAACTGCGCTGGCGCCACCTGGGCCACCAGATCGTTTCAACTCTTAGCCCCATCTATTCCTAAAGAGGGGGGGCTAACTTTACAAGCAATCGTTGCGGGCATCCAAGATGGCCTGCATATCAGGATTTCATGAGCAGCACAGCGAAATCATATAACGTGACGTGACACGTGCAGAGTTGCATCGATCAAGGCCCTGAGGCCCTGAGCCCGAGCCGCTCGGGCTCGGGCCCCCGAAGCCCTGATATCAGTCTCTGGCGCTGCCCCTGAAGACCACGACTGACAAAAGCCTAAACCCGAAATCAAGAACATCCCATCCTCGGGCCGCCCAAGATGGATGAGAAAGCATCCCGAACACCTGAGAGCCCGAGAGGAAACACTCTGCGCATACAGACCCCAAAAGCCACTGGGCACCTGACGACGATGCCCTGACGATGTCCCCCATCCCCCATCAACGCGCTGCTCACTCCATTATACTTTCTACATTCCCTTTCACACTCTCGAAGCCTGGCCGACTGGATGGGCTGCCGCTGCTGGCGAAGGCGGCTCTCCCACTCCCGGTGGGCCTGCACCCGCCCCGGCGCCCGCAAGAGCACCGCGCTGCGGAGACTGCCCAGGTATCTCAGTCTTGACAGCCTTGTCGGAATCGACCAGCTCCGCGTTGCTGCTGGCCTCCACCCCCCCTGTCTCTCTTGCGCTACATCATGACATGGGATGCCGTTGCTGCTACATGCTACGTGACGCCACTCACGGGCCACGATTGCCACAGCACCATGAGCCACGGGCCTCGATCGAATTTCGAACAGTGCGTTAGTGTTCTGTTCCGACCAAGGATTGTTCAAGTGTTCTTCCAGGCTAGGCAACCATGTTTGTCAATGCGAGGCCCTTACCGTTAAGCCTTCTGCTGGACATGGTTTCTACACCACGATGCCACTATCGCAATCGAAGTTAAACAGTGGTCATCTCTCCTCCCCTGTGAGCCTCTTCCTCCATATCTTCCATCCTCCGTCCCGTCCTCTTCGAGTGAGTCGTTCGGTCCCCTCCTCCTTTTCCTTCTCCTCGTGCCACGTGCCTCATCCTCTTCCAAGTTGTCACGTGGGTGGCGTTGCTTGGGGGTGGTTAGGTGCAGCAGCTCCAGAGTATCGCCGTGCCGCCTCCCTCCGAGCCGCCTCCTCCTCCTCCTCCTCATCGCCATCCTCCTCCTCCTCCTCCTCCTCCTCCTCCTCCTCCTCCTCCTCCTCCTGGCCCTCGTCCAAGCAAACAACCTGTCTGCAGGAGGAGGAGGAGGAGGAGAGAGGAGGAGGAGGAGGAGGAAGAGGAGGAGGAGGAGGAGGAGGAGGAGGAGGAGGAGCCCTATATCTCTCAGCCCCCTGAGTCTCAGCCCCCTATCTCTGATGCCTGATGCTCTGACGCAGCCCAATGCCGGGCAGCGGGCCACGCGGCCGCAGCCCCAGAGAAGCTCGAACCTCGAGCCTCGAACCTCTAGAGACTCCTAGGACCGCCCGATCTGAAGTGCAGAATCTGGGACCGATCCGCCTGGCCCTCTGGCCACCCTGGGCCTTAGGCCCTAGCCCATATCGGCGAGCAGTTCAAAACGAGGCGAGACGGCAACCACGCTGGAATCCAGCCCTTCACTTCACCCTGCTTCCCGTATCTACTCCCTCCTAGTTTGTAGTAAACCTCCCACACTCCTGCCTCGGTCCGTGCCTCGATCCTCGGATCCTCGATCTTGATTCTTGATGCTCTTATCTCCTCGCTCCTCTTTAATTCCTCCTTCCTCCACCTACATACCTCAAGGCTGCTGCATCAATTTTCAATTGCTAATGTTCTGCCTCGCCTCTCCCACCTGAGGCACCGCAGGGAGAGAGCCGCCGCCACGACCGCGCTGGCCGCGCGGCAGACCTTGACCGTCCTGCGGCTCCTGCTTTACGAAACAACCCAAGATAGCATCCAATATGTTCTTGTCGCGCTGCGCCGCGGCGCACAACTTCGTGAGGGAGGCGGTCTGCACCGAATTGGCCAGGTCGATGTCCGCCGCCATGACATCGGCCACGGCCTTCATCTGCGTATGAGCGTAGCTGTCATTCTCGTCCGCTGGAACAGCCATGCGAAGTCCGCACCCATTAGTCGCCGTGTCATTGCCACCACTGGCACAAACCTCCAGGGCAACGTACCAACCTCCCGGGACGTACAGCAGAGAATCTTTGGGCAAGAATCCGTGGAAAACCTCCACAGGGCACTTCTGGTTATCCCTCTCGTCTTGAATCGGAGCCCAATCGGCTGCCTCCACAGTCTGGACGTACTTGAGAAGCATGTTGCTGGTCGGGGCGGGGTCGCTCTCATCAGCCTGGAGTCCGTTCTCGTCGTTAAACTTGTCCCTCGCTGCCCTAATGATCTCAGTCGCAGACATGCACATGACCTTCATCGGGGAGCCCAGGACGATGCGCAACTGGGGAAGCCCCTGCGCCTCCTTGGCGGCGGAGGCTTCGGCAGTGGTCATTCCCCAGAGCCAAGGTGTCGTGAAAAGCTTGGAGAGGCGATCGGTCGCCTTCATCTTCTCGGAGGATGGGAGCAGCGAAGACACTGTACCGAACGCGTCGCACACACGAGCGACTTGCTTCTTATCTGGCAGTGGGGACTGAACCTTGGTCATACTCTTCGAAATCATGTTCGGGAACTGGCCGTTGAAACGCATGAGCATGTCCGAGAAGCTCTGTCCATCTTGAGAGTCGGAGTGAAGGCCGAGCGCACCATCGAACGTAGTAACGATGAAAGGCTCCTCGTGGCAAATTGACTCATCACCCGCCAATTCCTTCATGGTATCATACTTCTTGATGGGCGGCATGTGCTTGACTGGCATGCGGAAGATTACAGCGCTTCTCAATGCCAACTGTTTCTCCTCTTCCTCGACTTCCTTCTGAGTCTTCTCCCGGTTCCGCTTCTGATGCTTGACCGCATCCTTCTCTTTCTTCTGTGCCTCGCGTCTCTGAGTAGTAGCTCTCTCCTTGATAGCCATCGCCAGGTCTGCACTCGCCCTTTTGAGAGCCCGCGCCAACTGCCCCCAGCTAGCTTTCACTGCCTGCCACCTGTCTGTAATGGTAGTGATGTCGTCCAAGCTCTTGCAACCTTCAAGGATTCACAAACAGCAATTTCCCTGTGCCCTCCCTCCCCCTCTCCCTTCCACCCCCAAGCCGTTTCACCTTGCAACGCCGCTTCTCCGATCTCAACCTCCTGCCTCCTCCACCTCCTCCCGTCATTTCCTCCTTACCCCTCACTCCACGTGTCGTTCAAGCAAATATCTTATCACGTGCCCTGGTGGCAACCTGGGAGCCCATCAATGATCTTCGACGCCTTGCCCGCAACGATGCAGTTGGCGATGTCCTCCACTGGGCGGGGAGTGGCACCCATCGAATCGAACAGGTCCTTCAAGGCCTTCTCGTTGTTAATGATCCCCGCGTCGTCGTTCGTGTACTTCGCATCGTACGTGCCCGCCACCGGATCGCGTTTCAAACTAATGACCTCGAGCACGATCCCGTAGCGCTGGTCCAGGTTGGCTCTGAAATGCCTGTCCTTCACCGCGTCGTATCCCTTCTGAGCGATCGTCTCGTTCGCCTGCACGGCGGCGCTCTTCAGCTGGGCGACTGTGGCCTGGAGCTCCCGGTGGCAAGCGGTGTGCTTGCGGGCGCGAATGCTCAGTGGGTCGCCTTTGAGACGGGCTCCCGGCGCGCCTCCCTCCGCGCCGCTGGGGCTCCTGGGACAGCCGCCGGGAGAGACCCCTGGCGCCCCTGATGACGGCGGGGTTTGAGCGCCACTGCTGGGGGGGGCGGCGCTGGACGCGCCTGGGGTAGCTGCAGCCTGCCTCTGTTGCTCTCGATGCTGCTGCCGCTCCATGCTGCCCAAGAGGTCCATGACAGCACCCTCGGGCAAGGGCTCGGCGAAGTTCGGGAGGGCCGATGGCGAAGAGTGGAAAGACCTGGCAACAGAAGAGTGCATGCTGCTATCACTGATTGCCGCCTGACCCTGACTGAGCTCCGCCCTCGTCCTCTGGAACTGCTCATCGCTGACGTTCCTCTGGTTCCTGGCGTGGAGGGAGAGCGCCTGCGCTGAGTGGGAAAGACACAAGGCCGTCGCTCCTCCTACTCCTCCTCCTCCTCCTCCTCCTCCTCCTCCTCCTCCTCCTCCTCCTCATCCCTCCCTCCCGAAAGAATCACGCCGGCGGACTTTTCCTCCTCCTCCTCCTCCTGGGGAGGAGGAGGAGGACGACGACGAGGACGAGTAGGAGGAGGAGGAAGAGAATGAGGGATGAGGAGGAGGAGGGGGAGGAGGAGGAGGAGGAGGGGACAAAGGAGTCGGACTTGGGAGTAAGATGCGATTGGAAAGTGGCCCCATCTTGCCTTGTCCTCGGACTGCCTGGTGCCTGCATCCGCGTACTCCGCGATGACAATGTCCAAGCGCGTCTCGAACCCCTCCTCGGCCCCCAAAGTGTCTGAGTTGTCCTTGTTCTTTTTGAGCAAGAGCTGCTTCCACTCCTTATCGCAGCGACCGACTTCCCAATTAGAGTCCTGCTTCTTGAACTGGCAATATTGGATGAAGTCCATCCTCCTGACCCTGTTGAACCTCGAGGAAAATGTTGATGAGCAGTAGGATTGGGCAAAGCCTACATGATCGTAGGCTCCCCGTTTGCGGCCAACTCTTCTGGCTGGGTTTTTGGCTTCAAAGTCTTTGATTTTGAGGGCCGCCGTTTGGTTGTCGGCCATCGCTGCCTTGTGTGCCTTTTTGTCATCATCCGTCGCACACGTTGCTTGCAAGGCCCGTTCAACCGTGACGTGCTTCTGACAAAATCGGACCCTGTCGTTTTTGCGTGGGTCGCCGCACACAATGCACTTGCTCCTGTCGTAGGCAGCCACCCTGCTGAGGTAGACCTGGCCGTCTGCGGCGCCCCGAGCATCATGCGGTGGCGGAGGCGGCGGCACACCACCGCCGCCTGCAACTGGCGGTTGAGCACCAGCGCCGTCGCTTCCGAAGCCGAAGGGGCCCCCGTTGCCGTCATCGATATTGAAATTGAATTGAAACTCACCTCCCATGGAACCCGCGGCCTCCATGCCCCTGGCCATGGCTAGGGTTCAGTTCAGCGGTCTCGGAGTCTTTGAATATCAGAGCGGATGCTTGGACAAGCGAGCGGGTCGGGGCCCGGGGCGGCTGTCCCCGGCGGAATGGTTACTCGAACCAGCGGCTGCGGCCGAGTGCAGCAACGACTGATGACAATGAGCCCCCTACGCTGGGCGGCCTGCCCCATGGGCTCCGTGGAACAAAACGAATCGAACGTCCATGCACCTTATGATTACATGCGTGAGTGAACTGTCACGGGATGGGAAATAAGGGGCAATCTGGCCGCCGCTATCTTGAGCTTCACTCTTCAGCGCCACTGTCAGTCACGCTGCAAGGTCAGGGAGATGGGGCGGGCGGGCATTCGACGTACTCTGTCTACTCTGTCTACTGCACTGTCTACTGAAGGAGGCTCAATAACAATACAGCAGCATCAACAACATCATGAGTCATGAGCTGCAAGCGGGGAGGGTCCTCATGGGGCCTGGGCTGGGGCGTCAAGAGTAAAATCTTTGACGCTTCGCGTATCCCCACCATCCTTTTCTGCGCTGTGCCTGACCCTCACTTTACGACTCGTTTTGACGGTGCGCAGCTGCCTGCGTCGCTCGCCAGCAAAAAGTATTCCCACCAGCCCATCCAGGAACGACACCCAGGCGAGTTGAGGTGATTAGGGCAGTGTGGGTATACATAGCTAGATGCGCATAAACAGCTAGATGGGTATAACCAGTTAACCAGCTAGATGGATGTAAACAGCTAGATGGGTATAAGCAGCTAGATGGGTATAAGCAGCTAGATGGGTATAAGCAGCTCGTTGTGTATAAAAAGCTAGATGGGTATAAGCAGCTAGATTGGTATACACAGCTAGATGGGTGATGGGTATAACAAGCCAGATGGGTATAAACAGCTAGATGGATATAAACAGCTAGAAGGGGATACACAGCTGGAAGGGAGGTTCCATCACTATCGTCGTCGGCATCATCATAGAAGTGGGTTTGGGCCCTCTTGGATGTCTTTTCCGGCCCTCTTGGAGCCCTCCTGGAGCCTTCCTGGGGGCCCACTCGGAACCGTTTGGGAGCGCCCCTGGAGGCCCCAAGGAAAAGAACAGACTGCTCCCACAGGGCGCTGAAAGGTGTACAGCCAGATGGGTATAAACAGCTGGATGGGTATCAACAGCTACATGGGTATAAACAGCTAGACGGGTATAAGCAGCTAGATGTGTACAAGCAGCTAGGTGTGTACAAGCAGCTAGATGTGTGTAAGCAGCTAGATGGGTATAAACAGCTAGATGGGGACAGCCAGCTATATTGTGATAAGCAAATAGATGGGCATGAACAGCTAGATGTGAATAAACAGCTACGTGGGTATAAACAGCCAGATGGGTAGAAGCAGCTAGATGGGTATATACGGCTAGATTTGTATAACCAGCTAGATGAGTATAAACAGCATGATGGGTATAATCAGCCAGATGTGTATAAACACCTAGATGGGTATAAACAGCTAGATGGGTAGAATCAGCTAGATGGTTTTAACAGCTAGATTGGTATAAACAGTTTGATGGGTCGTTTCATCATCGTCGTCATCATCATAGTTGGGTTTGGGTCCTCTTGGAGCCCTCTTGGAGCCCTTCTGGAACCCTCGTGGGGCCCCCTTCGAGCCTTCCTGGGGCTCCTGGAAAATTTCCAAGGGACATCCGAGGGGGTGGAGGGGGAGGTGGAGGGGTGGTGGAGGGGGAGGTGGAGGGGGTGGTGGAGGGGTGGGGGTGGAGGGGGGGTGGAGGGGGGGAGGGGTTGGAGGGAGGGGGGGGGGGCAGACCCCAGGGGAGAGGGTAGAGGGAAGGGTTTGATTTGGAAACTGGACGTGGTGGGATTCTGATGCGTAGCTCATGCTCAAGATACGAGGGCGATGCGCCGGGAGCGTCTCGAAGGGAAACAAATAATGCTGAGGTGTTGAGGCTCATAGGCTCATAGGGTCAGGGAAGGGGCGGGGAGGGCGAGCTGTGTGAGAGTAGCATATATATGACCCCCCCCTTCAGTGCGCAAGTGCCTGCACTCATGCGCTCGCTGACAAGGAACGTGGAACGGAAACAAGTGCACGTCGGTTTTCGCACGCACACTTGGAAATCAAATCGCAAAGCGTGCGGCCAAGTCAAGCAAGCGCGCACTGCGCCCAGGGTCTAGGGCACAGGTTGGGGCTTACATCTCTCGCGCATCTCTCACTCGGCCCCATCCTCCCCCCTATTCCTCACCCCTCCGAGCCTCATGCTGAGCTGATCCTCAGTTCCTCTGGCACAGCAGCAGGAGGCCTCTGACAGGAGGCTCGGAGGGACGAGGAATAGGAAGGAGGAGAGGGGACCGAAGACTCACCCAAGGAAAAAGGTCCTGTGGCCTGAGCCTGGCTCAGCCCTGCCCTGATCATGTGTCAGAAAGCTCGCACGTGGAGTCTTCTGGTCAGTTCCTTGTGATCATCCATCTCCTCCGTCCTCCCCGACCCCCCATCTCATCCACACTCCCCTCCTCTTAGAGGGCTTCGCCCGAAAGAGGGCGGCGGCCGCTGCGGGCTGGGCTCGGCCCCCACGGAGCGCCCGGCCTAAGCTTGGCGCGCTTCTCCGCCCGCTCCGCCCTCCTGGCCTCCTCCGCCTCCTCGTCCGAGTCCATGACCGCCACCAGCTCACCGGGCTCGTCGTCCATGAAACCGTCCGCCTGGAGGGCCGGTGGACAAGGCAGCATTCCTCTCCTCTCCTCCTCCTCCTCTCTCTATCTGTCTCTCCATTCTCTGTATGTGTATATAGTAGATATATATATATATATATATATACGCATACTGAGAGTCTCTTGGGTGAGGAACGGCAGATGCGATGTCAGTATTATGTTGTTTCAGTTTGTCTGTGGGTAAGTGTGTAAGTGTTAGACGCATGCACACATATCTGTATATTTGTGTATATACACACACTATACACACATATCGTAGACCGTAGACCGTAGACAAATGAGACTAGCACATATATATATATATACATACATACATCCATACATATACATGCATATGTATATATATATATAGATACACACGCATCGCCTTCTATTATTCCCTTTTCTGAGTTCTTACTCGAATTACTCCTCCAGGGCCCCGAACCTCCAGCGCCCTAGGCCTGGGCCCCGAGCTGGAGAGTCCAAACAGCCTGCTCCTCAATCTCAAATCCACGTTGGGCCCCACCGCCCACCTAGGTCCCAGCGATCCCCACCAAGGACCTTCTGCACGTCCCTTAATGAGGGCACCACGCTTAGTGAGTTGACGCAGACAAAGAGGGGGGAGCAAACATGCGGTGAACGCGTGACTCAGAACGAAACGCTGATGAGCATTTCCAAAATCCACGACCGTCTAGGGTGCCACGCTCTGCCGCAACGATTGTCGTCGGCAATATGCCCCTACTGATCCTGGCTCTGCTGCCTGCCTGCCAATCCGTCCTCAACCTGATCATCTTACCGACTACCGCTACTCCTTCCTCTCCTCTGTCAAGCTGCTCCCGCTCCTGCCAGCTGCACCTCCGTCACGTCTCCCATCCTACTCCCCCTCCAACCTCCAATACTCACCCCTGGGCCCTGGGACCCACAATCTCGTTGCTCAACTTGAGTCGAAATGATGAGGAAGCTATGCCCGTCGGTTGAAACGACATTCCCTCACTCGCCCCTCACCCTCATCCTCCCTCCTGTGACTCCTCCACGTTCCTCCTGCATCTCCTGCCCCATCCATATCCTCCTACTCCTCCTCATCCGCACACCACCCGCCCTCCTGCCCGTCAACATAGCGCTGCAGATTATCGAGCGGCCTCGTTGGCCTCCGAGTGCTCCGTGTGCGATAGGGTTCCAATGGATTGCGGATTGAAGACAAGGTTCGACTTTAGCATGACGTTAGACAAGCAATAGAGGCACCATGCGCCCATGACAGCAAAATGCTGACCATTGCCCGCAAGCCCAACCAACTCACTGGATGTCATATCCTCAAGCACGCTCTCATGGGCAAGAGTGCACCCGGCCGCCCCAACAAGAGGGCCACCCTTGATAGCGGGCATACCCATGAAGAGCATGCACTCCCTTCCCGTTGCCGGCCTGTGGGCCGCAAACGACCACAACGTGACGGCGCGAGTAAGGCTCCCAATCACTCTGCCGTGCGTCGTGTAATGCGGCCATTGCTCCAAGTCAGCGACCCAGTCCTCTCCTGAAGGAGGCGACTGAAGAACCAGGAATAGGAAATATGACATCGGCAGTGGGAGAGGGAGGAGCAAGTGGAAGGAGTGAGGGGAGCGAGGCGAGTGAGGAGTCGGGAAAGCAGAGTGGAAGGACAAGGAGTAGAGGTGAGGTGGGAGAGAGGAGGGAACGAGGATAGAAAGAAGAGGGAGCGAAAGAGGAGGGCAAGAGTCAAGAGACGTCCTGCACCGCTGCCTGAGTCCTTCAGCTCCTGGAACTTCGACAACCGCGAGAGGTTCCCTGGGGTGAGCAGCGACGTGAAGTCAAAGCTCTCGAGATCGAAGCCTTCTGGCACGAAAGAGCCCCTATTGAAAAGCTTCTCCTTGACGTATGCCAGAATGTTCTCGCGAGCATCGACGAAAAACTTCACGGGATCGATGTTGGGATGGCGTTGGCCGAATAACTGGTTGAACTCGGACTCGTAGTCAGATGCCCCCAGCCATATCGCCGTCTTCGTGTTGATGCCACAAGATAGTGTCCGCTCTCTTGACATACACCACCCCATGGTCTCGCAATTGATCTTCATGCTCCTCACTTCGTGCGTGCTCTCCAGGGGGTCGAACTTTCTCAATGGAAATGTTGATGCGTTTTCATGAAAAAATACGTCTTCAACACATTGCTCTGCCAACGCCTTCCGTTCTGTGATCCAAATATTGAATTGCCGGCAGCTGGCATGATCATCACCGTCGTGCCCTCCGCGAGGGGTGAATCCTAAACAATCCGCGCCCGCAGCATGCACGAACAACGGGCGACCAATCGTGCACAGGTCCTCCTGGCCCTCCTGGTTGCCTACGGGCAGTGTTGGTCCACCAGGGCTCTTGCAACTGCTAATCTGGGCTGATGTCCATAACTGGGTGTGCTGGTTGGAGAACGTCATGAAATCCTTGCACGTTTGCTTGTCGTTGAAAATCTTCAGGCGGTTCTCCATCAGAAAAGTGAGCTGCATGTCATGCGCCTTGGCGTTCACGCCGTGCATGTCCTCTATGTCTTTCAATTTGTCCAGAACCTCCACAGGGAGCCTGTGATTTATATCTAAGTACAGGCTGGCTGGCTGGTACGCGGGCAATCTCCCCTTGATCACTTTATGCGTTCGTGGCTCGATGTCGCAAGCCCTGACCAATGTGAGACTATCCATTACAGACCCAGGAAATCTGCAGACATTGTTGTACTTCAAAGCCTCGAGATGGTAAATGATACTGTCCTCTGTGCACATCAAGCCGCTGTAATCCGATGTCAGCTGGATCCCTGCGTCGATGTGCAATTGAAGCCTTCTGTGGAGGCGGCTGCCACTGCCTTCCTTCCCTGCCCTCATTCCCCCGCCCTCCTACCCCGAAACTCCCTAGCACATGCCCCTCCTCCCCAGTCTCACTTGCGTCGCAGAGTGAATGTTTTCAGGTGCCTCTATGTCCTCATGTTATGTTTTATGGATTGCTTTGCATTGCCACCAATATTGCTTCGCATATCTACAGTGGGCACCGGAGCACCTACACCCTACAACGGTTTCCTGCAACCCCCCATGGAAGCACATGGCCGTGAGACTCGGCCCGGCGAGCGTCCGAGAGCCGACGCTGCTCTGTCAGGATATTTGCACAACTCGTCCAACGTCGAGGGTCCATCAAGCCACCCCGCGTTCTGTCGTAAGGTCGCCCTCTCCTCAGTGCCTACTCTGCCAAATCTGCCTGGCTGCCTCTTGGGTGCAGTGGGAACGCCACGGGAACGCACTATGTGAACAGTTGCGGCACCGTCGCCGCGGCTCATATCAGGGGATGCTTTGGCACGGACAAGGCGCGGGCGGGGAACACCGCAAAATCCGCCATGCCTGGGGCCAAATTCAGAGAGAGCCTCTGGAGGAAGACGCCCTAGCCGCTGCTCAAAACCTCCCGAACCGCCCGCCATGGCATGGGCGGCCCGACCGCCAAGACCGCCGAGGTGACATCTTGGCCGCTTGGCCCAAATTGGTTTCGGACGGCGGCGCGCCCTGCGAGTATAGTATTACATTGTCCTTCTTTCTGTCGGTGTATGTCGTTGCCCCTCCTCCTGTTCCTCATAACCTACTGCATCCACTTCATACTCCTGCTCTTCTGTACCCCCTCCTCTTGATCCGACTGTTGCTTTGTTTGTCATCCTTCCTCATTCATAATCTTCATGCCTGTCCTGGCCCCTCCCCCTTCCCTCTCCCCCTTGCTCCTTCCTCAAACGAAAGCGACGACGACGCCACGTGCAAAGAGCTTGCATGTCTGCGATCAAGCATAACACTGCAATCGAGTAGGAGAGGGAAGCGGAGAGGAGAGAAGACGGGCAAACGATGACAATGCCCCCCAGGCCCTTCTGAAGAGAAGAAGGACAACTCAGCGCCACAGATGTGCCAATAGGCTTTGGTGACCAATCCTTGCTCCACTTGCACTGCGCTGTGCGTCCCTGGACAGACCAGCAAAGTCCAGCACGGCACTGCGAGTGCCAATGGCCCCAGGTGCGCCGTCAACCCAACAACACAATGGCGCGCTCACATGCACAAGCAACGCGCGCGCGTGCCGCGTGCGCCACGCCAGCAACTCCACCATTCCGAGAGAACGCCCCATAAACAATTGCAAACGGGACCGCAGTGCGGATTTATGTTTGTAAGGGGCGCTCGCTAAACTCACAACATGTTGCTTATTCTAAAACCTTCACCGCAGGTCACTGGTCACTAGGGCCTAGTGGCCATTGAAATGCGGTGAACTACTAACTAGTGGCCAGTGAATGCTAGTGGCCTGGTGGCCTAGGTGGGGCCTAGTGACTAGGCCCTACCTAGCCTAGCCCTTGAACTATCAACTAGTAGCCTCAGCCCTGGTCATCGATCCCACGCCCTGGGGTGCCCCAGGCCTTGGCCCGCAACTATCTATTGGGTTGCAGATGTGAACGCATCGCCCTCATCCCTAAGCCCTTAAGTTCTGGGTTCTGGGCTGCCCCTCTGGCGCTTGCCTTGAAACCGCGACCCTCAGGCCCCAGCCCAATGCACGTCGCCCGCCAGGAGTAGCCCTAACGCGTTAGCCTTCAGGCCTCAGCCCATAGCCCTGCGAACTAGGGCCTAAACCCACGCGCATCAGCCCCGATGATTCGGCACCTGCCCATTAGCTACTGGCCCAGAGTCTGTGGCCAGTCACCCAAGCCCCCAGCCCAGGGATCTCGGTTCAGAGGCCATCCCCATCGGGCCGCAAGCGCTTCCCGAAAGCCCTGACCTCAAGACCTCAGCAACGGATCCGTTGCGCAGGTGCCCTTGCCCATCGGCCATACCCATGTTGTCCTTATCTGGCGCGTTGTGCACATTGCTTCTCCCGCGGCCGCGTAGCAGTGGGGCAAGGCCCTCGTGGCTTGGCCTTAAATCAGGTTCCAGCCTCGATGTCAAATCCCATGGTCTCTAGCCGCCCTGATCTGGCCCTTGAGGCTCCGCCGTTTGCCATTGGCCTGTCAATCGCCTAGCCCTGGCCATTAACCGACATGCCTGCCGCAGCCCTCAACCCGCGGCTCTGGCGTTTTATTCCTCACGCCCGAGACAGCGAGCCCAGACCCAGTCGCATCAGTCATTGAGCCTCAGGCCGTCGGCCTGGGCCGTGTAAACCTGAGCCCTCACGCTTACGCCGCATTGCTCTTAGTCTTCACGCACCTGGGCCCTGACACTTCGAGTCCTGGCTTTCAGACACTTAAGCCCGCAAGCAGGTAAAACCTTGACTTCCAAGACGCCGCGCTTGCGCCCTAAACACTTTAGCCCCCAGAACCTGATCTTCAAGCCCTTGAAGGCATCTGCCCTTAACCCACAGCCCTAAGCTACCAGGCCCTAAAGCCCTTGCCTTTACGCCCCGTCAGCCCGACGGCCTTCGCGCCCCCGAGTTGCAAGGTCGTTCAGCCATGACCCACCCTGGGCCCTTAGGCCTTAATCCTCAGGCCCCCGCGCCCTAGGCTCTGCGGCCCTCAGCCCGCAAAAGCTTAAGCCCTAGCGCATAAGCCCTAAATCATTGAGGCCTGCCCCTGAATGCCTGTTCTCGCGCCTTAGACCTTAAGTCATGGCCCAAGCGATGCATGCACCCCCTGGTCTCGACGCTTTGCCTTAGCCCCCGAGCCAACGCCTTCACGCCCAAGCCCTGGCGGGCGCCCACTCCACAAGACAAGCGGCGCTGACCTCCGCGCTGCCAATATGAGCACTCCTGCATGTTTCAGGTGAAACATTTATGCCAACACACCCGCGACGCATGCGACATCGCGGCGCTTGCCCGAACTCGTATCATCCGCGGTGCAATGGCAGCGGCGCAGTGCTTTTCAATCATCTCATGGGAAACCACGAAAGCCGCGCAGAAAACACCAAACTGCAAGAATGCTGCCAGAAACCACGAGAAAACAATAAACATCATTGAAAACCCATTAGAACCAGTGCAATTGAACATTCTGGTAACAAAACGATGAAACGTATAGAAAACCCACACAATCAAGCGAAATCAGGCTGATGATCAACAAAGGCGCAATTTTCAACAAAAAAGTTACAAAATACGACGCTGCAGATTGAAACACTGGCAGCATGAACGAAACCGCAAGAAACCATAACATAAAAATGCAACCGCTCCTCGAGCGCAAAAAACGAAACGTGCGCGGCCCGTCAGTTTTCACTTGGGGTGGGACCTGGGGTGGACCTGGGGTGGACCTGGGGTGGGCCTGGGGTGGGGTCCCCCCTTTCAGAAATCGACGTGGGGTGGACCTGGGGTGGACCTGGGGTGGACCTGGGGTGGACCTGGGGTGGGCCGGCGGTGGCTCGGGCAGAGCCTCTTCCTGCGGTCAGTGGAAACTCGCCACGTCTCCCCTCCTCACGAAAAGTCAGAGAATCTGACGTCTAGCGTTCCGAATGCAATTCTTAAGCGAAAAACTTAGATTTAGACGCAATCGTAATTCCATGGCGGGGGGGAATGGAAAAATGCAGTTGCAACACGAACGCTACACCAAAAACACATACATTGTGTCAAATGGCAAGAAAACACCCCTACCACACAGAAAACCAAGAAAACGCACAAAAAAACACAAAGCTAGCAACAAAACACAAAAGAACAGGAAACCACATGCAAAACTCAAAAAACGCATAAAACAGCATAGAAACACATAAAGCGCATGGCGCACGGCGGCGCAGGTGGCGCGAACCACAAACTTGAAAAACACTTACGGCCCTGGCGCAAAACATACAGCCAGGAATGAACATACGCGCATGCTCCTAAATGACACCTCCAAACAAAAAAACAGGCATGCGCCTGCGACGCATGACACAAACACATCTCTTTCCTGGAACGCAACGCGGAAGCCCGAAACGACCCTTGGGGCGCACTGGCTCAAAACATTTGGTTTTTGTTTTTCAGTAGCATGGCTTGAAGCCCGATGAGAAAAGGAACGCTTCGCGCACAACGAAAAACAAGCAGAACACGAAACGCGCTGACGATGCGCCTTCAAAGAAGGCAAGCTTGCAAGGTGAACCACAGCCGTAAAGCTGCAAAGCTGCAAAGCTGCAAATCTGCAAAGCTGCTGCCTGCCGCCATGGCGCTCCCAGCCGCATCGCCGCGGCGGTCTCGACGTCCAGGATGCGCCTGGCGGGGCGCGGCGATGCTGGGCGCAGAAAGAGCAAGAGCAGGGGGGTAATACAGAGAATTGTGGAAACAGACATGGTGGGATTGATGATGCGAATGACAAGAACAACGGTTACTGGCGGCGGCGATAGCGATGACGACAACCACGATGGCGATTATGATGATGATATGACGATGATGATGACGATAATGCTCTGGCGGTGATGGTGCGAGTTATGATGACGATGATGCATGTTAGTATGATATGTAAGTGATGAAAATAGCGATGACGACGTTTGTCATATTTCAGGCGTTACATGATATTAGGTTGGTGGCCCCTTGAAGTGTTGAATATAAGCTAGAGGTTAATGGACATAGCCAAACAACACGACACATGTCAATGTCATGATGCCATGAAACCATTTGGAACCAAGCTGGGTTTCTGAAGAAACCGAACGACTATACTCTAAAGTTGATAGTGGAAAGATTCGTTACTATATCTATGATGCGTTCTCGGGGTCTGGTGGAATTGCTGCGAAGCTGTGCGTTCCTCCACGCATGCACTCAAAACGCACATGCCAGACTGCCAGCTGCCAAACTCCTCCTTCCTCCTGCCTCCTGCCACCTCCTCCCTCCTCCTCGTCCTCCCTCCTCCTTGTGGTCCTCCTCCTCCTCCTGGTCATCCTCAGTGTTAGTGTTTGCACGCGTGCTCTGTGCAGTCAATCGCACGCGCATTGTGCGCACGATGCCAACCGCTCGTGGGGGCAAAGATGAGGAGGGAGGAGGAGGAGGAGGAAGAGGGCGAGGAGGAGGGAGGAACAGGGAGGAGGCTCAAGATGGAGGAGGAAGATGATCATCATGACTGCACTGCTGGGCGCGATCTTCAATGAGAAGGAATCCCATGATGCGATAGAGTCCGATAGAGCGCTGAGCGAGCGCTGGTTAGACGAGGCCGGTTGGCTCAACAGGAAAGTACAGCGGCGCAGCCACAACGCACAGCTACATCAGAGGCACCCCCACGCACCTGAAACGTGGGCCGAAAACAAGGATTGAGAGGCCATCAGGCCATCATGGAACGGCAGCGGCATCATGCTTCTCCTCCTCCTCCTCTTCACCCCTCATCCTCATAATCCTTCTTATCCTCCTCCTCCTCCTCGCGTGGCGCTGCGGCGCCGTGGGCTACTCCCACTGAAATAATATTCCCGCTCAGGCACTGGGCCCCCAAAAATGTCCAGGAGAATTGCCATGTGATGACTGTTGCGCGAGGCGCGCAAGGAGTGCTCATCAAAGCCTTCGTCACATACCGCCCGCATTAATTGATCATACAACATGTGGTGGCACTGGCAAAACCTTGAACTATTGGTACATATGGTGGTACAACATACGGTGGTACTGGTGGTACATATGGTGGTATGGTGGCTCCGGCTTGGACGGCTACGCTCGGGCCGCTCGGCTCTTCGCGACCCTTGCGACCCCCGCGCTTGCCAGACTTGCCAGGCTTGCCTTGCCCCTGCCCGTCTGGGCACCCTCCTGCTCTCTGCCGTCATCGATCTCAGGCGCCTCAGGCTCGACCGAGTACGATTCTCGATCCTCGTTCGCCATGCCGCTCTATAAAATTGCGATAAACAGATGTTCGCTGGTCACTCTTAGGTTACATGGCATATGGATAGCATCAGATGAGATGCTATGTGAAACGGACACGCTGGTCTCAATGTGAAACGAAAATGCTGAAACGGCCGAGGTCCGAGGCCCGAGGGAGACGAGGGGCCATCTGGGGCCCCCTGCTTGACAGACCCCCGCGGCGTGGGGAGACAGCGAACGCACGAAACATAAAAGAACGTGTTTCAGACCGTCGACGAGCAGTGACACACTCATCCAAACAAGGATCCTCAATCGCTGCTGCTGGACCTACCGCTGTTGCCAGCCTCGTCTGGCGCATCACCTATACCTCGGCCGCGGGCCCCGCGGGCCCCGCGGCCTCTGCCCCGACCCCTGCCTCTGCCTGCGCGGCCGCCTCTGCGGCCGCGGCCACGTGCATCGCTACCGCCCTCGCCGCCGTTGTCGCCGTTGCTGCCCGCGTCGCCCACAGGCTGATCGACAGCTGCCTCGGCCGCAGGGGGTAGCTCAAAGCCGATGATCACGTGGTCCCAATGCCCCCCCTCCTGGATGGTAGCTTGCTGGGCATCCAGCTCAGCCATGGACTCCAAGTTGTCGAACGGCTCGTTGCCCCGCGTGATGATATCTCCCATTTCCCCCTCTGTAGCTCTCCTGCGTCCCCCCGCCGTCTCGTCGTCTTATCGGTGCCCGTGAAGCTAGGCTGGAGGTCAGGTGAGCTTGGCAAATGCGTGAAGCTACTCTGGAAGTGAAGACACACGCGTCGACAGACGACGGACGACGTCCGACGCGGACGGAGGGAGGGCGATGTGGAAGAGGAGGATTGGAGGATAAAGGAGGCGGGCGAGGCGATGATATGGAATAGGAGTTCATTCGAGAAAAGCAATGCTGAGAGTGGGATGGGAGCTGCTCGATTCTATCGATCCTGGACCCATCCTCACATCCTCAAGTACGACCTCCATTACCAATGCTGAACCAATCCTGATCCTGACATGCCCCGCGCCCCGCTCCACCCTGGTGGCCGGCGTAGTTCGTCTCATGCCCAATGTAACACCAGTGGCGGAGTATGCGAAGCGAAGCCTGCCCCGCCCTCTGCCCAATTCCCCAACAACCCCTCATACGTTCGACTCGACTATCCTGACCATGCATTCGCTCGCCGACTCTCGAACCCTCCCCGGTTCTCCTCCTCCAGCTCGTTCCCTAGCACCATAGCTCTTTGACGAGTCCTCTCTCCACTACCCACTACCCTTCTTTCTTCGCGCCTCTTCTTCCTCCTCCCTCCTTCCCTCCTTTCCCTCCCATTCAGCCCCGCACTTGCTCCTCCAAAGGCCTGCTGCCTGATCCTCCTCTCATACCACACTCGTCGTCCTAATCTCGACTCGGCGCTACAGGGACTGCCAGATGGCCCGCCCGGCCCGCCCCTCCTCCTCGCCGCCAGGCAATGTCTTATAGAACTTGCTCCGCTTGCATTGCTGGCCAGCGGGCCCTGTGTGTAAGTAGCACGTCACTTCCCATCCGTCATCTTTTGGGGTGAATTTGAAAGGGCGGCCATACCGAGCATGCGTGCCAGGTGCAAAACGGCCAGGGATACCTTGCCTGGGCCCATTCACTGCATGCGCCCTTGGCAACGCTGGTTCTGGCGCACCAGGATCACCAGGATCCGACGGAGAGCCTGAAGATCCAGCCCCTTTGTTGGGAAACATGATTGGGCGAAGGCCAGCCTTGCCATGTGCGGGCACGGGCGCATGCTGCCCGCCGCCTAGCTACCGCCGCCTGACACTGGCAACGCTGGCGTTGACCCCCCCATTTTCTCAACGCACACCTTCGTCGCTGCTGCTACGGGTGGAACTCGAACTACTGCTGTCATCTCCAGACTGTGACTCTCCTGACTCTCCTGGCTTATCTCCCTCTTCCGATTCCTCCTGTTCTGGCTCTGGTTCGTCGGGGCTGGGTGGGTCTTGGCCTCCCGCTGGCTCTCCGGGGCCCGACTTGTCCTCTGTTGGCTCACCTGCTGACTCTCCGTGCACTGACTCGCAGCCGCTGAGGGTCAACTCGTCAGCGAAGTCGTCCTCATCCTCGCCCTCGTTCTCCTCGTCGATATCGTCCTCCTCCTCATCCTCCGCGTCCATTCCCTCCCCCTCAGAGGCAGGCGATGGCCGAACGTCGACATCGTCGATGGCAGCCACTGCTTCACTGTCAGGCACACGCCGACGGGCGCTGACCTTCGTCTTGCGCCGGGCGCCAGCGCAAGCTCTCTTTGATGCTGGAAGGGGCAACTCACCGTCCACGCAAATCTTGAAGGCTCTCTTACGGGTTCGTGTGTTCGGGATCTCTAAGCCTTTGCTCACGAGAATGTCACGGTACGCCCGGTCGGATGCTCCATGAGGAATGTCAGGCAATTCCATTTCTTCATGAAGCGTCAAGGCTAAGAGATACCACCTGGAAACCGTTTCCTCTCGAACAAAAAATACTTTCTCACCCCCAGATCTGTAGTTTGGAGCACTCTTAATCTCTTTATGATCCATCCGAGTGCAGATCGCCCTCCACCCCTTTACCAACAAGCCCTCGAGCAATTCGAAAGTGTGACGTTCTGAAGCTTTGATGTCCCAACGCACTTCAAATGCATTTCTCAAATCTTTCACCTCCTCGCACGCAGTCAAGAGCGAAGCCCCATGCTTTGTCAATCGCCAATGGGAGGACCCAAACGTATCATCACCAACCTTCTCTGCTAAACCAGCCCGCTCCAGAGCAAACAGCGAATTGCAGCGTGAACCACTGTCATTCAGATCAAATATGTCCACGTCCCAATGTCCTATCCCCAAAGACATGGCGATGAAATGGACGAGAGGCCGAGGGCGGAAAGGCGAACATGCATGAGGGATGAGGGAACGATGCCAAGGGAGCAGCAGTGGTAAGGTGAAAACAGAAATGAAGATCTGGTGCAAGTGCGCATGTTGCTACAAGGTTTGACGCGCAGAAGCATCAACTTTATCACTGTCCTTCTCCTCCTCCGCCTCCTATTCCTCCTCCGCCCCCTCCTCATCCTCCCATGTCTGCATGCCCAGTGGCGCCGCTGATGCCCTCCGCCCGTAGACCACCTCCTCATCGCCTCGCTTGGCGACTGCCTCTTCAATAGACTGAGCGATTCGAACATCTGTGCCTGAAGCGCACGTGCGGTCGTCTACTGCCCCCCTCCCCAACACATGCGGCCCCTACCCTGCTGTCCAGATCCAGCGTTGGCCAAACAGTTCAAACACATAAGTATGCCTGGTGTGAGCATGCCATGCATTGGGATAACGTACACAACAGAGTCTGCAAATGTTGCCACTTTCAGGTCGCGTAAACATGTCCGGCCAAGTACTTCGAAAGTCAACAACATCTGCTTGCTGCCAGTCGCTTCGTCGCTGCAGTCAGGGCAGTCAGGCTTCCCAACAATCAACAACTTGGCACCTAACTCCTCTGACTCCACGTGCACAATGCCGTGCAAACTCACGGACACACCAGTTGAAGGCAAAGTGAACCGATGCTGTGATCGCACGCCTGGCCTGAACCTGAGTGGGTTCGAATCGATAAGGCTGAAAGCAGTGTATTGCACAGCCTGGGGCTGGGCTCTGCCTCCTCCCACTGCCACAAGCGAGCCACTCGATGTAATATTGTGTTCTCCCTCATCCGCGAATGTGAACTCACCATCTTGGATGGGAAGGATCCCACTGTCATCATCGCAGTCGGCAGGCGCAATAAAATCAAGTAAAGATTGGAAGCCAGAAGGTGTCGGCTGGTTTATTTGAAGAAAAGAATTGTCCAACATATACATAGTGCCTGCTGTCTGGCCCAGTTGTTTTCCATGGGATCGCAAGAATGAAACTGCCAATGCACACCACAACTTGTCTAAGGAATCTCCACCAGCCTTGCTCTCTGAACTGGCGACCATGTCTCCGCCCTGGTGGCCCGAACCACCAGGCGGCGCGCCGTTGTCACCAGGCGGCGCGCCGTCGTCACCGCGGGGGCCTCCTCCGTCACCAGGCGACGCGCCGTCGTCGCCGCTTTCCCCGCCTGGTCTGTCTTGGCCGCCGCCACTGCCCTCCTGCATGTCATCATCGGCCCCGTCGTCCACGTCTGCAGGAGCATGCCCACCGGCGCCGCCGTCGTTCCTCTGACTGCCGTCTCCGCCTCCACCAGACCCACCGTCCCCAGGAGCATCGGCTGAGCGCAGCACATAGTTTTGAAAGAGCGTCCCTGAGTCACAGTGGTACAAGATCCGAACCAATTTCTTGGACCGGGACCGTTGATTGTTGGCGGATCACTTTGCTTGTCCCCTGTCCACCAGGCCTCTTCCCGACCTTTCACGACTACGACTAGCAACGCCCGAACTCCAACTCCGTAGATTTTGGGGCATTGGAAAAATCCCAGAAACACAATAACACGTAATGCAATCAATCGGGATCGGATCGGATCGGATTCGGGGTCAACGGACCGTGGTCCAATAGTTCGCGTGCGCCAAAGTCGCCAAGAAAGGCTTCTTCTCAGAGATACTGTTTCACAGCCAGTCCTCAATAGCGGAGGAAGTCCTCAATGAGCGTGAGCATGTTGGGACAGACAACAGCTCCCACGTTAACGGGGCCGTGATTTGGGAGCGCCTCTGATTGGACTTTTGATATTACTTTACTGCGTGTGCACGCTCTCTTGCTGCGGAACTTCTATCTCTCTGCGGGAACTTCTATCACCGATATGAACCGCAGCTGGGCCATGATTCGCTCCAGTATCGGAGAAGGTTCGGAGCCGTTGATGAAGTCCTTCACAGCATCTAAGCCAGGGCCAGGACTGAACAACTTCATCACCAAGGGATGCTTGTGGGGTCCATCCTCGCGATTATCTTCCCGAACGTGCTTGTCATAAAGTCGAAGAATCTTCCCTGCAAATCCCACCAGCCCTCTGGGCCCTCGGATGTCCCTTGCAAATTTTCTGGGAGCCCTCGGAGGGCTCGAAGGGGGCCCCAAGAGGGTTCCAGGACGGCCCCAGAATGGCCCTAAAAGGGCTCCAAGAGGGCTCAAGCCCAACTCTATGATGATGACGACGACGATGATGATGAAACCTCTCATCAAATTGTTTACACCCATCTAGCTGTTGATACCCATCTAGCTGTTTATACCCATCTAGCTGCCTGTGCCCATCTAGCTGTTTATACACATGTACCTGTTTATACCCATCATGTTGTGTATACCCATATAGCTGTTTATATTCATCTAGCTACTTGTATACATCTAGCTGTGTGTACCCATCTAGCTGGTTATACGAATCTAGTTGTTTTATACGCATCTAGCTGTTTACACCCATCTAGCTGTTTATACCCATCTAGCTGTTTATGCCCATCTAGCTGTAAATACACATCTAGCTGCTTATACAAATCTAGATGTGTATACACATATAGCTGTTTATACCCATCTAGTTGTTGATACCCATCTAGCTGTTTATACCTATCTAGCTGTTTATATCCATCCAGCTGTTTATACCCATCCAGCTGTTTATACCCATCTAGCTGGTTATACCTCCCGGCGCCCTGTGGGAGCCGTCTGGTGGTTTTCTGGGGGCCTCCAGGGGCGCTCCCAAACGGTTCCGAGTGGACCCCAAAGAGGGCTCAATGAGGGCCCCAAGAGGGCCCCAAAAGAGCTCCAAGGGGGCCCAAACCCAACTCTATGGTGATGACAACGACGACGATGATGCTGGAACCTCCAGTCCAGCTGTTTATACCCATCTAGCTGTTTATACCGCTGTTGATACCCGTCTAGTCTAGCTGTTTATACTCATCTAGCTGTGTATACCCATCTAGCTGTGTATACCCCTCGTGCTGGTTATACCCATTTAGCTGTTTATACCCTTCTAGCTGTTTATACCCATCTAGCTGTTGATACCCATCAAGCTGCCCATGCCCATATATACATATATAGACACATGGTTATACCCACCTAGCTGTTTATACCCATCTAGCTGTGTTTACCCATCTAGCTGTTTATACCCATCTAGCTGTTTATGCACATCTGTCTGCTTATACCCACACTGCCCTGATCACCTCAAATCGCCTGGGCGTCGTTTCTGGATGGGCTGCCAGGGATGCGCGAAGCGTCGAGAATTTACGGGCCACTGCAATGTCATCATGCGCCAAAGCACCCAGTACAATAGGCAGCCGTTCGCAAGGGCAAGTTTTGACATTCACGTAGAAACTAAACGTTTGACGTCCTTGTTGGAAATCTCGGTACACAGCAGTTTTCTCCACCTGCCCCTTTGATGCGTGCCCCTCCTACGTGAACATGGGACGCGCTAAACTTCAAAATGCTCAATGCTTGTCCTGCACCCCCCGCCAGACTGCCACCTCCCGGCCGTGCCCTGTCCCGCGCAAGTGCACGACACACGACATAGCCAGAGACGGCTTGGTGGAACGTGTCCCCACTGTTTCATCACTTTCCTCCGTTGCGCTCCTCACTGCCCCAGCCTACCCTGCATCCTCCTCCTCCCGTCGCTCCTCCTGTCATCTATCCAGTACTGCACTCTCCGTTTGCTTCCCCTCCCCACCTCTGGCAGGCCGCGGCACGCGCCCAGCATGAGCTCGTTCTCGGAAGCCGCCCGCACGCGGGCAAGACGCTTACGAAACTCACCTGCGCAAACATGCGGTAGTAAGCGGCCTGCCATCGGACACTGGCACTTGTACTCTCCCGGCTGGTACAGACCAACCTCCTGAGCCCAATCCCGAAAATCGTCGGCTGAGGTATGGCATGCGCAACTCCCGCTCCAACGCATCAAATGCAATATCGTATCTGAAAGCAAGTGGACCATCGATCTGTAGGCCCAGAAGAAGGGGGAACATATTGCGCCATCGAGATCGTTGAGGTTGAGACGGAACTCGTTATCGTCATCTGAATTTCTTATCGGTTTATTGTGGTTGAACTTCAGACCATTCCAATGCTGCCTGAGGGGGGTCTCTAGATCTTTAAGGTCCTCCGTGGCAGAAGCTACGCTTCCCCACCGACCAGTGTGCACAGAGGATTTGAATGATTCGATCTTGTTTGTATAGTATACCGCTGGCGCCTCTTTGAAGCAAGTTTCCAGCAATCTTTCCTTGCTGAAGGTCCGACGCAGGAATTCGCATATCAGTTTTAATTGCCTTGTGAATGAACTGAAGTGTTCTAGACTCTTCGATAACTCCTCGGTCGCGTTGTGCAACGTATGGAAGAGCCCAGGGATCGCCAGCCATGAGCTAGTGTTGATAATCAAGTTGCTGCTCCATGAAGGGTCCACGATGGGGGGTAGCGCGTCTGGAGTCGGTGGTCCCTGAACTGGAGTCCGTGGCCCCTGCACTTCTTCTAATGGGCTGATTGGTGAATCGAACATCGACGGAACATCTGGAACATCATCTGGAAGTTCGGACCGCGCGTCGTCCGGGGCCGGCGCGGGCTCGTGGCCCTGTGGGCCAGCCTCTGGACTCTGATCACCTTCCGCCGCGAAACTAAATGCAGCTGCTTCTCCCATGTCTCGCCTTCGTTCATCATCCTTCGGAGACCCGCCTTCAGGGCAAAAATCAAATTCATGAGCATTGTCTGCACCATCCATTGCGCTGAAATCGAATTCGCCGTCTGGCGCACTGTCGAATGTAAGCCACGTAAACATATCTTGCAAACGAAACGATTTGAAAGATCCGAGGTGCGCTTCTGTCCCGCAGTCCGATGTACTGCTGATGCAACTGTTCATGGTTGAACACACTCTTTGCCACGTAGGCTCCTCCAGCCGCAACTGGTGGAGGAGGGCGTGAAGCTTATGTTTCGCACTGGCTTTGGCCGAGCCCACAGACACGGGCGTTCCAGGTCGCATATATAATATCTTCATCAAGAGCCTCAATGCGCTCACGGCCCACTCCGAGTCAGCGGCCTGAAGATCCTTTCCTCGTAACTCGTAGAGGCCCCTGTGAGCGCAGAACACAATCCAGGGCCATAGATGCATCTTGACGGCGCGCGCCAGCGTGCCAAAATCACAACGCATCAAGATCGAAGTCTGGGAAGATCGAGCCGACGGGCATTGCGCTGGAAGAACCCCGACCATGGCACGCAGCATTCGAACTCGCAAATAGCGCGTGCGCACATGGGCACGCATGCCGCGCGCAGCGCCCGGTGCAAAGAAACCCTGGCAAACTCGAACGCGCAGGTGCCAAAACGAGGACAAGTGCGAAAGGCAATCAACAGTCAACATCCTTCTTGGGGAGGGCGAGGAGGTGAGAGAAGTTCTGCCCCCGCGAGGCGGGCAGAACTTCCCTCACCTCCTCGTCTCCCCCCTCATCGGGGACTTGGGTGCGAAGGAGCGATTGCGAACGGCGGAGCCGAACCGATCGTTTTGCGTTCACTGTCAACTGTCGTGGT
>CAUYUJ010011112.1:716722-856722 GCA_963575745.1 Prorocentrum cordatum
GGCGATCGACGGGCGACTGAGGGTCGATGCGTGCTCCCCTGAGCCGGTCACCCCCTAACATTGCCCCTGACTCTGCCCTGCGGTGGTCGGTTCGGCTTGTAACAGTTGCAGCAGTTGCAAGGTGGTTGCGGCCAACTTGCAGGGCGTCTGAAAATGGGCTGCAACTCCGCCGGAGTGCTCAGAATCTGCGCCAATCGCGTACCCGACTTTGAGCAGCTGGGCGGCCTTGCAACCGCCTGGCCGAATTTTCGGCGTGATCTCCATGCCTCCTCCTCCAACCGCCTGGCCGAGTTTGCGGCGTGATCTCCCGGCCTCCTCCTCCTGCTCCTCCTCCCGCGCTCCCTCCCTCCCTTCCCTCCTCCTCCTCCTGGTCTTCCAGCCGTTCAGTTGAGGGTCAACGGCAGGGCAGGTGGCCCTGGACGGGGCGGGCAGGGCGGCCCACCGAACCCCGCACAAGGCTGCCTGCTCAGGTCCGGTGTGCGCAGCGGTGGGTTTCAGCCCCCCACGTTTGCGGGCCTCTGCCCCCCCGTGGCTCTGCACGGAAGTAGCTGGGCCGCCCAAGTTTGGCGCTGCAATGCGACACAGCAGGCCGCAAAACCGACCTTCAAAAGCTGCACGCGCTAACCGTCCGCAGGGCGACTCGTCGCCATGCACTCGGCGCATTCGGAATAGGCGAAACATGCTGTCCCGGGGCGAGATACACCGTTGACTATAAGCCATGAGCCACTTGTCCCGAGGCACCCGCTAAGTGTGACAATGGCACCGACGCTCTCGACCCACTTGTATAATCAGTCTCCTGTACTCTGTCCGCCACCATGCCAAAGGCTGCCTGGCAGGGACCCCCCCCACGCACCACGTCCCGTTGCATGCACCGCCCCCCCCCTTTAGAGCTGGCCCAGGATGCCTCCCAGACGGCCCAAGGCGACCCCAAGACGGCCCAAGATGGCCTCAGGAGGGCCACAAGACGGCCCAGTGGAGCCATCAGAGGATTCCAAATGGGCCAGCAGATCCCAAACTCCGCTGGCCGTCGGCGTGTGTCACGGGTATACTTATGGGTCCGTCGCCCCCGGTTAGCTCTCATAGACGACCTTTCATTCGACGTGCTCGTCCATACCGGAGCCTCTCTCGAAACACCCCCTGGCGCGCCAAGCACGTCGACTCGAGATGAATCGAGCCAGGTGGTAATCGACGTCGTCATGGAGTCGAAAGGAAGCCATTTCGCTTTGATCACTTCCCCACCCGAAGTGGGGGTTCGGGGTCCCTGGGGGTCGCCCGGGGCAGAACACGATCTCCTACCCTCCATTTTCGGGTCCCCTTCGAGTGAATGTGGCTCTCCGTCGGCAAGTCAGGTCGAAGATAATCCAAGAAGGACCACAGAGGGCCCAAATTCGCCGAGAGACCGCTCAAAGACGCCCAAGATCGTCTCCAGACGGCCCCAACGCCTCCAAGACGTCTCCAATAACACTTCCATGAGGGCCCCGAGAGGCTAGTTTGAATGCCCTCTGATATTCAAACATCTGTTTTGTTTGTACCCTTTCGGCTGCTTCCCGACGCTCTCAGACGGCCCAAGAGGCTCGAAAAAGATCGCCTCCAGACGGCCAAAGATGCCCCCAAGAAGGCGCCGAGACGGCCCGAGCGGCATCCAAGGTCCTTCAGACGTCCCAAAACGGGCCACAAGGGCCTTAAAGAGGGAACACGAAGACGGCCCGAGAGACATTCCAAGGCGGCCCAAGATTCCCAAGACGGCCCGAGAGGCGCCCAAGACGGCCCACAAGGGACCCAAGAACGCCCCACAAGGGTCTAAGAGAGGAAACGCGAACCCACATTGCGAGCTTACCGCCCTGAGAAGCCCCCGGGAGGCGAGGCACCCAAGAGGCCCACAGGAAGCCCCAAGAGGCCCCCAAGCAACACAACTTTCAAACGGCTCCCAAACTGCCACAAAACTACCTCTTGATGGCCTCCAAGATGGCCAAGATGGCCTCCCTCCCTCCAAGACGGGCAAGATGGCCCCAAGCGAGCCCAAAATGGCCCGAAGATGGCCTCCACGCCAATTCCAAAATGCCTCCAAGACCGCCACGATAGTCCAAGAGAGCCCGCGACGGAATTCCTCTAGCTCATCGATGCCGAAGAGCTCTACGAGGTACTTGGTAGCGTCCAAAACCCGGAGAGCAAAGAGAACACACATCGGAAAACCTTTCTGGCAAGCCCACTTGTTAGCGTCCAAAACCCGAAGAGCGAAGACACCTTCGGGGACGGGATCTGCGAGGAACGCTTTCACGCGTGCCTGCACGCGTGCGGGCACGCCTAGACGCTCGCCGGAGGCTCTCCCGGACCAGCTGCCGACTCAGGCGACCTGCTGCGAGAATTCTCGACCGGCGGAAATAGGCTGCTGGCGGGCACCACTACCGTCCGGCTTCCAATCTTAAACCCTTGAGCTCTCAGCGAGCTCTCCGGGAATCTTTCCTTAAGACTTGGTAGCGTCGAAAACCCGGAGAGCGAAGAGACCCTTTGGGAACGGGAAACTGGAAACCTTCCCTGGAAAGCTCCGGAGCGCTCTCCTCAAGCGCTCCTGAAACGCTGCCAGCGACGCCTGCACGCGTGCCTGCACGCGTGCAGGCACGCGTGGACGCGTGCCTGGAGCGCCCCCGGACCCGCTGCAACCTCCGGCAACTCGCTGCGAGGATCGTGGACCAGCAGAAGTGGGCGTGTCCCTCTCACCACCCACCTCCGGCTTCTTCTCTGAAACCCTTAGCTCTCCAAGGAGCTATCCGGGAATTTCTGGGGGCCCCCTGCAACGCTGTTGAAGCGCTGCCAGGAACGCTTCCATGCGTGCCTGTACGCATGCAGGCACGCTTGGAAGCTCGCCAGAAGCTCTCCCGGACCAGTTGCCGGTTCACCGGAGCTGCTGCGAGGAACGTGGACCGCCGTGGAAGAGCTCCTGGCAGCCACCACCACCGTCTGGCTTCTAATCTTGAACCCTTTAGCTCTCAGCGAGCTCTCCGGGAACGGAAGCACGCGTGAAGCGCTTCTGGGGCTCTGGGGAGCCCCCCGGCAGCGCTTCCGAAGCGCTGCCAACTTCCGAAGCGCTGCCAAAAACGCATCCACGCATGCCTGCACGCGTGCAGGCACGCGTGGAAGATTTCCGGAAGCTCTCCCGGACCCGCTGCCGGGTCGAACGAACTGCTGCGAGAATTCTGGACCGGCGGAGATGGGCTGCTGGCCGGCACCGCCGCCGTCTGGCTTCCAATCTTAAACCCTTTAGCTCTCAGCGAGCTCTCCGGGAATTGTCTCTTAAGGTCGGGTCGGCCAACTAGCTCCACCTGCGCCCGAATTGCTCTTAGCTCATCTTGCCGAAGAGCTCTACGAGGTATTCCTCTAGCTCATCGATGCCGAAGAGCTCTACGAGGTACTAGCTCCACCCCGCGCCGGAATCCCTCTAGCTCATCGATGCCGAAGAGCTCTACAAGGTACGAGCTCCATCCTGCGCCCGAATTCCTCTAAGCAGCTTTGAAGAGCTCTACGAGGTACACACCCCAAAATCTTCCTGGCCGGCCCCTCCTCGGAAGCCCCCCTGAAGCTCTTCCGGGGCTCTGGGGAGCTCCCCTGGAGTGCTTCTGAAGCGCTGCCAGGAACGCTTCCCCGCGTGCCTGAACGCGTGCAGGCATGCGTAGACGTATACCGGAAGCTCTCCCAGACCCGCTGCCGGGTCAAAAAAACCGCTGCGGGGATCGTGGAGCGGCGGAGATGGGCTGCTGGCGGGCACCACCACCGTCCGGCCTCTAATCTAAAACCTTCTAGCTCTCTGAGAGCCGTCCGGGAACTTGGTAGCGTCCAAAACCCGGAGAGCAAAGAGACTTCTGGGAAGAAGAAATCGTCTCTGGAGAGAGCTTGGGGGCCTCCCTGAATCGCTTCGGAAGCGCAGCAAGGATCGCTTCCACGCGTGCCTGCACGCGTGCAGGCACGCGTGGACGCTTGCCAGAAGCTCTCCCAGACCAGCTGCCGGGTCAGGCGAGCTGCTGCGGGGATTCTGGAGCGGCGGAGATGGACTGCTGGCGGGCACCACCACCGTCCGGCTTCTAATCTAAAACGCTCTAGCTCTCAGAGAGCTCTCCGGGAAAAAGTCAGCGAAGGGTCCGTCGAGATTTTCTTGCCAACTAGCTCTCCAGCGCCCCGGAATTATTCTTCAGCTTCCAGGAACAACTTGCCAAGGGAAGCTCTACGAATTACTAGCTCCAACCCGCGCCGGAATTCCTCTAGCTCATCGATGCCGAAGAGCTCTACGAGGTATTTCTCTTAAGCTTCCAGCAACTAGCTTAGGGAAGCTCTACAAGTCATTCCTCTAGCTCATCGATGCCAAAGAGCTCTACGAGGTATTACTCTTAAGCTTCCAGCAATAACTTGCTAAGGGGAGCTCTACAAGTTACTAGGTCGACCGAGTCGCGAAATACCTCGTAGAGCTCTTTGGCATCGACGAGCTAGAGGAATTCCGGCGCGGGGTGGAGCTAGTTGGCCGATCCGGCCAGAAAGGACAAAGTGGTGACTTTTGAGTGCTTTTGCAGAAAATTCAAGGATATTCCCGGAGAGCTCGCTGAGAGATAAAGGGTTTAAGATTAGAAGCCCGACGGTGGTGGTGCCCGCCAGGAGCTCCTTTTCGTCGCTCCAGAATCCTCGCAGCGGTTCGTTCGACCCGGCAACGTGTCCGGGAGAGCTCCCGGTAAGCTTCCACGCGTGCTTGCATGCGTGCAGGCACGCATGGAAGCGCTTCTGGCAGCGCTTCCGCAGCGCCCCAGGGGGGCTCCCCAAGGCTGTCTGTCCCCTAGATTATTTTCGCTCTCCGGGTTTTGGACGCCACCAAGTTTGACAATTCATTTTAAGAAAGCAGATTTTTCGCACCTGTAGTGGGTTATGGCGCGCTCGCCAGTAAAATTTTCAGGTCTGTAGGTGCAGTATTACTATCCAAACACTTGGAGGAACCGACGTTTGATATAAACAGAAAAACGTGATTTTTCGATGTTTTCGTTTCTCGCTCCAGAAGCTTTCTTCATGTGTTCCGAGAAGCGCAGTCTGAGGAAAGAGCTCTACGAGGGTCCCGGCGGTAACCTGGTTGACGGTTTACCGCCGTTTCCCAGTTCCTCTAGCTCCTCCATCAGAGCTCTACGAGGCATCACTCTGAAGCTTCCAGCGATAACTTGCTCAGGGAAGCTCTACGAGTTACTAGTTCCACCCGGCTGCGGAATTCCTCTCGCTCATTTCCCGGAGAGCTCGCTGAGAGCTAAAAGGTTTAAGATTAGAAGCCGGACGGTGGTGGTGCCCCCAGGAGCTCTTCCACGGCGCTCCACGTTCCCCGCAGCGCCTCCGGTGAGCCGGCAACGGGTCCAGGGGAGCTTCCGGTAAACTTCCAAGCGAGCCTGCACGCGTGCAGGCATGCATGGAAGCGATCCTGGCAGCGCTCCGGCAGCGCTGCAGGGGGGCCCCCCAGAGCTCTCCAGGAAAGGTTCCCGTCCCCGAGGGTGTCTTCGCTCTCCGGGTTTTGGGCGCTACCAAGTGATAACGAAGAGCTCTACGAGGTACTTTTACACTTCCAGCAATAACTTGCCCAGGGAACCTCTACGAGTTATTACTCTTAAGCTTCCAGCAACTAGCTCAGGGAAGCGCTACGAGTTTCTAGCTCTCCAGCGCCCCGGAATTACTCTTGAGCTTCCAGCAACAACTTGCTCAGGGAAGCTCTCCGAGTTACTAGCTTTCCAGCGCCCCGGAATTACTCTTAAGCTTCCAGCAATTACTTGCTAAGGGAAGCTCTATGAGTTACTCGTAAGCTTCCAGCTGCTAGCTTAGGGAACCTCTACGATTCACTAGCCCCACCCTGCGCCCGAATTACTCTTAGCTCATCTTGCAGAAGGGCTCTACGAAGTATTTTTCTTGCCAACTATCTCTCCAGCGCTCCGGAATTACTCTTAAGCTTCCAGCAATACCTTGCTAATGGAAGCTCTACGAGTTACTCGTAAACTTCCGGCAATAACTTGCTACGGGAAGCTCTACGAGTTACTTTGTCCTTTCTGGCCGGGTCGACCAATTAGCTCCACCCCGCGCCGGAATTCCTCTAGCTCATCGATGCCGAGGAGCTGTACGGGGTATGCCGAAGAGCTCTTCGAGGTATAAGAATACCAAGGGAGGGAGGAGAGAGGAGAGGAATATAGCTCGTCTAAGGCCCCTTCCCAAGTTTTTCCAGAGCGAATGGGATCCAGTTCCTACTCCATTTCCCCGAACTTGTCCTCCGTACGTTCGACTCCGGCTCCACCCGCTCCGACTCCAGCTCCCAGTACCTTACAAGTAGCGGCGGTAGACATATCCTAAGAGCCCATTTGGTTGGGGATACGATTCCGACGCAGGGGTGGTCTGATAACAGCGCGGTTACGATTCCAAGCATGTCGGACGATTTTCCCGGAAAGGTCGCTGAGAGCTAGAGGGTTTAAGATTAGGAGCCGGACGGTGGTGGTGCCCGCCAGGAGCTCCTCCGCAGCGCTCCACGTTCCCCGCAGCGCCTCGCCTGACCCGGCAGCTGGTCCGGGAGAGCTTCCGGCAAGCTTCCACGCGTGCCTGCACGCGTGCAGGCACGCATGGAAGCGTTTTCTGGCAGCGCTTCGGCAGCGCTGCCAGGGAGCTTCCCAGCGCTCTCCAGGAAAGATTTCTCGTTCCCGAAGGGTCTTTTGGCTCTCCGGGTTTTTCCCGGAGAGCTCGCTGAGAGCTAGAGGGCTTAAGTTTAGCAGCCGGACGGTGGTGGTGCCCGCCAGGAGCTCCTCCGCGGCGCTCCCGGCAAGCGTCCACGCGTGCCTGCGCGCGCGCAGGCACGCATGGAAGCGTTTCTGGCAGCGCTTCAGCAGCCCTGCCAGGGAGCTTCCCAGCTCTCCAGCAAAGATTTCTCGTTCTCGAATGGTTTTTTGGCTCTCCCGGTTTTGGACGCTACCAAGTGGACGCTACCAAGTTCCGACTCAAGCTCCCGATTTTGCTTTCGAACCGACCCCATCCGATCGAGTTCCGACTCCGGCTCCGGACTCCGGACTCCGGCACCCGACGGGCCTCGACATGCTTAGCCATCCAGCCCATCCGTCCGACGGCATGGTCTGATAGTAACGCGGCCGACCGACTTCCGATTCCAGCATCCGGCTCCGCCTTCCGATCGACCCCATCCGATCGAGTCCCGAATCTGGTTCCCGACTCTAGCACTCGACGGACCCCAGCATGGCTAACGATTCCCGGGGAGTTCGCTGAGAGCTAAAGGGTTTAAGATATCCCGTAGAGCTCTTCGCGGCATCGATGAGCTAGAGGAATTCTGGCGCGGGATTGAGCTAGTACTTCGTAGAGCTCTTCGGCATCGATGAGCTAGAGAAATTCCGGCGCGGGGTAGAGCTAGTTGGCCGACCCGACCAGAAGAGACAATGTGACAACTTTGGGTCGGTTTTGCTAAGATTTGAAAGATAATTGACAATTCATTTTGAGAAAGCAGATTTCTCGCACCTGTGAACGATTCTGAGGGCCTCTGCGTCTTAATATGAGCTCTGTAGGCGCACGCACATTTACTATCGAAACACTTGGCGGAACCAACTTCATATTGACATGAAAAAAATATCAATTTTGCCTTTTTCGCGAAATGCTTCTAGAAGCTCTCTCTGTCGATTCTAAGCACTCTCACGCGTGGAAGGAGCTCTACGAGGTTCCCGGCGGTGACCAGGTTGACGGTTGACCGCCGGCGCCATACCTCGTAGAGCTCTCATGGTATGAGAGATAGAGGAATAACTCGTAGAGCTTCCCTGAGCAAGTTATTGCTGGAAGCTTAAGAGTAATTCCGGGGCGCTGGAGAGCTAGTTGGCAAGAAAAATCTCGACGGACCTTTTGCTGACTTCTGGTCGGTTGAAAATTTTGTTCTCGAAATACCTCGTAGACCTCTTCGGCATCGATGAGGTAGAGGAATTCCGGCGCGGGGTGGAGCTAGTTGGCCGACCCGACCAGAAGACAATGTGACAACTTTCGGTCGGTTTTGCAAAGATTTGAAAGATATTTGACAATTCATTTTGAGGAAGCAGATTTTTCGCACCTGTGAACGATTATGAGGGCCTCTGCGTCTTAATATGAGCTCTGTAGGCGCGCATTTACTATCAAAACACTTGGCGGAACCAATTTCATATCGACATGAAAAAAATCAGTTTTGCCTTTTTCGCGAAATGCTTCCAGAAGCTCTCTCTGTCGACTCTAAGCGCTCTCAGCCGTGGAAGGAGCTCTACGAGGTTCCCGGCGGTGACCAGGTTGACGGTTCACCGCCGGCGCCAGTTGGTCGACCCGACCAGAAAGGACAACTTTTCTTGGTTTTGCGCATATTTGAAAGATATTTGACCATTTATTTCGAGAAAGCAGATTCTTCGCACCTGTAGAAGGTTATGAGAGGCTCTGCGTCTTAATATGAGCTCTCGAGGCGCACATTGACAACTAAAAGACTTGGAGCAACGAACTTCATTTCGACATGAAAAAAATCAACTGTGCGCCGGCGGTAAACCGTCAACCTTGGTTACCGCCGGGAGACTCGTAGAGCTTCCTAGCTTAAGTTGAGGAAACCGACAGCACCTACCAACATTCCGACTCACAGTGAATTTCTGTTTACCTCTGAATGCGACAGGCGGACGCGTCTGTCCTGCGAATCCTGTCATTACCAGCCCTGCAGCCCCCCTACAGCCCGAATTAGATGCAGAAAACCGACAGCACCTCTCAGGATGACTCGAACAATACAGTAGTCTCGCAGACCTAATTCGGGCAGCAAACCAGTTCCGAGCTCTGGATTCGACAGGCGGACGCGCCTCATGTCTTCAAATCGACTCCTGTGACCACCAGCACTGTAGCCCCCCTCAGCGCGAGTTGAGTGAAGAAAACCGAGAGCACTTCTCAAGATGACTCGACCAATACGAATAGATTCGCGATTCTAGATCGGGCAGCAGACCGAGTTCAGAGCTCTGGATTCAACAGACAATGGCCACTGATGATCTGAATCAGATGCTGTACGTATCAGCTCTGTAGTTGTCATCTAGCTCGAGTTAAGTACAGAAAACCGAGAGCGTCTGTTAAGGTGACTCGAATAATACGAATAGGTTTGCGGACCTAGCTCGACTAACAGACCGAGTTCAGACCTCTGGATTCAACAGGCGAACGCGCCTAATCATTCTACATCGATTAGCTGTGCTCACCAGCTCTATAGCTGTCTTAGAGCTCGAGTTATGTTCAGAAAACCGTCAGCGCGTATCAAGATGACTTGAAACGGCCGATCCCGCCACAGTGCTTTTCGATAGTAATATTCACCCGATCGAGCTGAAATCAAGATGGCGAGCGCCGATAAGATCGAATATCACGGGAAAAAATACTAGAGCTCAAACGAATTGTTGAATTTCGAGAACAAAATTTTCAACCGACCAAAAGTCAGCAAAAGTTCCGTCGAGATTTTTCTTGCCAACTAGCTCTCCAGCGCGCCGGAATTACTCTTAAGCTTCCAGCAACTAGCTTAGGGAAGCTCTACGAGTCATGTGGAATTTTTCGAGAAATCCCTCCAGAAGCTCTCTCTTTCGACTCTGAGCTTTCTCACGCGCGAAATGAGCTCTACGAGGTTCCTCGCGGTGACCAGGTTGACGGTTCGCCGCCGGCGCCAGTTAGAAGCCGGACAGTGGTGGTGCCCGCCAGGAGCTCCTCCACGGCGCTCCACGTTCCCTGCGGCGACTCGCCCGGCCCGGCAACGGGTCCGGGAGAGCTTCCGGCAAGCTCCCACGCGCGCCTGCACGCGTGCAGGCACGCGGCAGCTCTTCGGCAGCGCTACAGGAGAACTTCCCAGGGCTCTCCAGGAAAGATTCCCGGAGAGCTCGCTGAGAGCTAAAGGGCTTAAGATTAGAAGCCGGACGGTGGTGGTGCCCGCCAGGAGCTCCTCCACGGCGGTCCACAGGCCTCGCAGAAACTCCGGCGACCCGGCAGCGCGTCCGGGGGAGGCTCCGGCAAGCTTCCACGCATGCCTGCATGCGTGCAGGCACGCATGGAAGCGTTTCTGGCAGCGCTTCCGCAGCGCTCCAGGGGAGCCCTCTAAGCTCTCCAGGGAAGATTTCCCGTCCCCGAGATTCCCGGAGAGCTCTCCCAGAGCTAGAAGGTTTTAGATTCCCGGAGAGCTCGCTGAGAGCTAGAGGGCTTAAGATTAGAAGCCGGTCGTTGGTGGTGCCCGCCAGCAGCCCATCTTCGCCGGACCAGAATCCCCGCAGTGGTTCGTTCGAGCCGGCAGCTGGTCCGGGAGAGCTTCCGGCGAGCTTCCACGCGTGCCTGCACGCGTGGAGGCACACATGGAAGCGATCCTGGCAGTGCTTCCGCAGCGCTGCAGGGGAGCTTTCCAGAAGGCCGGAAGAGCTTTGCGAGAGCGTTACACGGTTCGCCCGGAAAGCTTTCTGGCGTGTTTGTCTGTGCTCTCCGGGTTTTGGACGCTACCAATTAGATACCGGACGGTGGTGGTGCCTGCCAGCACCCCATCTCTGCCGGTCCAAAATAACTCGTAGAGCTTCCCCTAGCAAGTTATTGCTGGAAGCTCAGAGTAATTCCGGGGCGTTGCAGAGCTAGTTGGCAAGAAAAATCTCGACGGACCTTTTGGTGACTTTTGGTCGGTTGAAAACTTTGTTCTCGAAGTTCAACAATTCGTTAGAGCTCTAGTATTTCTTCCCGTGCTATTCGATCTTATTCCCGCTCGCCATCTTGATCTCAGCTCGATCGGGTACCTTTTACTGCCAAAAAGCACTCCGGCGGGATCGGCCGTTTGGAGTCATCTTGATACGCGGTGACGGTTTTCTCAAGATAACTCGAGCTTCAGGGCAGCTACACAGCTGGTTAGCACAGCTGATGGATTCAGAATGATCAGGCGCGTTCGCCTGTTGAATCGAGAGGTCTGAACTCGGTCTGCTAGCCGAGCTAGGTCCGCAAATCTATTCGTATTATTCGAGTCATCTTGACAGACGCTCTCGGTTTTCTGTACTTAACTCGAGCTACAGCACAGCTAGAGAGCTGATACGTACAGAATCCGATTCAGAATCATCAGTGGCCGTTGTCTGTTGAATCCAGAGCTCTGAACTCGGTCTGCTGCCAAATCTAGAATCGCACAACTATTCGTATGGTTCGAGTCATCTTGAGAGATGCTGTCGGTTCTCTGCACTGAACTCGGGCTGAAGGGGGCTGCATGGCTGGTAATCACTGGAATCGATTCGGAACATCAGGCGCGTCCGCCTTCCGAATCCAGAGCTCCGAACTCTGTCCGCTGGACGAACTAGGTCCGCAAAACTAATCGTATTGTTCAAGTCATGTTGAGAGGTGCTATCGGTTTCCTGCACTTAACTCGGGCTGTAGGGGGTTGCAGGGCTGTTAATCACAGGAATCGATTCAGAGACATCAGACGCGTCCGCCTGTGGAGAGGTCTGATCTCGGTGTGATACTCGAGCTAGGTTTGCCAAACTATTCGTATTGTTCGAGTCATCTTGAGAGGGCTGTCGATTTACGCACGAAACTCGGGCTGTAGGAGAGCTACAGAGCTCGTACAGAAGAGAATCCAGAAGCATAGGAGGCGGCTGTTGCATTCGAGAAGTCAGAAATTGCTTGGGCTGAAAAACAATTTTTTCAGTGTATTTACATTTTTTGTTGTCAGGAAGCTCTACGAGTCCCCCGGCGGTAAGAAAGGTTGACGGTTTACCGCCGGCGCCCAGTCCCCGCAGCGACCTGTAAAACCTCGCAGCAGGTCCGGGGGAGCTTCCGCCAAGCTTCCACGCGAGCCCGTAGGCGTGCAGGCACGCGTGGAAGTCTTCCTGGCAGCGCTTCAGAAGCGCTGCGGGGGAACTACCCAGTGCCCCAGTAGCGCTTCACGAGAGAATCCGGCAGATTTCTGGTGCGTTTGCCTTTTCCTCTCCGAGTTTTGGACGCCGCCAAGTTTCCTGCCTAAGATTAGAAGCTGGACGGTGGTGGTGCCCGCCAGGAGCTTCTCCACGGCGGTCCACAGGCCGCGCAGCAGCTCGCCTGAACCGGGCACTGGTCCGGGCAAGCTTCCGGCAAGCTTCCATGCGTGTCTGCACGCGTTCAGGCAAGCGTGGGAGCGATTCTGGCAGCGCTTCCGCAGCGCGGCAGGGAAGCTTCCGAGCGCTCTCCAGGAAAGATTTCCCGTTCCCAAAGGGTGTCTTGCCGAAGAGCTCTACGAGGTAAGACACCCTCCAGGAGCCCCTCCACGGCGGCCCACGTTCCCCGCATGCGCTTTTTTGAGCCGGCAACGTGTCCGGGGGAGCTTCCGGCAAGCTTCCACGCGGGCCTTTGCGCGTGCAGGCACGCATGGAAAGCGTTTCTGGTAGCGCTTCGGCAGCGCTGCAGGGGATCTTTCCAGAACTCTCCAGGAAAGACTTCCTGTCCCCAAGGGTCTCTTCGCTCTTCGGGTTTTTCCCGGAGAGCTCGCTGAGAGCTAAAGGGTTTAAGATTAGAAGCCGGACGGTGGTGGTGCCCGCCAGCAGCCCATCTCCGCCGGTCCAGAACTGGACGCCGGCGGTAAACCGTCAACCTTGGTTACCGCCGGGAGACTCGTAGAGCTTCCAGCTCGACTGAAGTTGAGAACGCCGAGCACCTGTCAACATTCCGACTCATAGTGAATATTTTGTGACCTCTCAATGCGACAGGCGGACGCGTCTGATGTCTGCGAGTCGACTCCTGTCATTACCAGCCCTGCAGCCCCCCTACAGCCCGAGTTGAGTGCAGAAAACTGACAGCACCTCTCAGGATGACTCCAACAATACAATAGTTTCGCAGACCTAATTCGGGCAGCAGACCCAGTTCCGAGCTCTGGATTCGACAGGCGGACGCGTCTGATGTCTTCAAATCGATTCCTGTGACCACCAGCACTGTAGCTCCCCTCAGCGCGAGTTATATGGAGGAAACCGAGAGCACTTCTCAAGATGGTTCGACCAATACGAATAGTTTCGCGATTCTAAATCGGGCAGCAGGCCGAGTTCAGAGCTCTGAATTCGACAGACAAACGCAACTGATGATTCTGAATCGGTTTCTGTAAATATCAGCTCAGTAGCTGACCTACAGCTCGAGTTAAGTACAAAAAACCGAGAGGTCCTGTCAAGATGACTTGAATAATACGAATAGGTTTTCAGACCTAGCTCGGCTAGCAGACCGAGTTCAGACCTCTGGATTCAACAGACGAACGCGCCTGATGATTCTGAATGCGATAGGTGTGCTTACCAGCTCTGTAGCTGCCCTGAAGCTCGAGTTATGTTCAGAAAACCGTCAGCGCGTATCAAGATGACTCCAAACGGGCGATCCCGCCAGAGTGCTTTTTGACAGTAATATTCACCCGATCGAGCTGAGATCAAGATGGCGAGCGGGAATAAGATCGAATATCACGGGAAAAAATACTAGAGCTCTAACGAATGGTCAAATTTGGAGAACAAAATTTTCAACCGACCAAAAGTCACCAAAAGTTCCGTCGAGATTTTTCTTGCCAACTAGCTCTCCAGCGTTCCGGAATTACTCTAAAGCTTCCAGCAACTGGGCGCCGGCGGTAAACCGTCAACCTTTCTTACCGCCGGGGGACTCGTAGAGCTTCCTGACAGTGTATACTGTGGAAAAAAATCCAAAGAACGACTAGTTTTTCAGCCCGAGCGATTTCAGACCTCTCAAGATGACTCTAACAAAAAATCAAACAGTTTCGCAACCCAATTCGAGTATCGAACCGAGTTCAGACCTCTGAATGCGACAGGCGGGCGCGTCTGATGTCTTTAAATCCACTCATGTGATTTCCAGCCCTGCAGCTCCCCTACAGCCCGAGTTAAGCAGAAAACCGACAGTATCGACTCGAATAATAGAATAGTTTCGCGGACCTAGTTCGAGCAGCAGACCGAGTTCCGAGCTCTGGAATCGACCAACAGACGCGCCTGATGTGTGCAAATCGATATCTTTGACCCGCAGCACTGTAGCCCTCCCCAGCCCGAGTTGAGTGCAGAAAATTGAGAGCACTTCTCAAGATGATTCGGACAATACGAATAGCTTCGCGAACCTAGCTCGGGCAGCAGGCCGAGTTCAGAGCTCTCGGATCAATAGACGAACGCGACTGATGATTCCCCATCGATGTCTGTCACAATGAGCCCTGTAGCTGCCCTACAGCTCGAGTTCAGCACAGAGAACCGAGAGCGTCTATCAAGACGACTCGAATAATACGAATAGGTTTGCGGACCTAGCTCGGCTAGCAGACCGAGTTCAGACCTCTGGATTCAACAGGCGAACGCGTCTGATAATTCTGAATGCGATAGGTGTGCTTACCAGCTCTGTAGCTGCCCTAAAGCTCGAGTTAAGTACAAAAAACCGAGAGCGTCTGTCAAGACGACTCGACTAATACGAATAGGTTTACGGACCTAGCTCGGCTAGCAGACCGAGTTCAGACCTCTGGATTCAACGAGCGAACGCGCCTGATAATTCTGAATGCGATAGGCGTGCTTACCAGCTCTGTAGCTGCCGTACAGCTCGAGTTTAGTACAAAATACCGACAACGCGTATCAAGATGACTCGAAACGGCTGTTCCCCCCGGGACGCTTTTTGGCAGTAAAATGTACCCGATCGAGCTGAGATCAAGATGGCGAGCGGGAATAAGATCGAATATGACGGGAAAAAATACTAGAGCTCAAACGAATTGTTGAATTTTGAGAAGAAAATTTTCAACCAACCGAAAGTCAGCAAAAGGTCCGCCGAGATTTTTCTTGCCAACTAGCTCTCCAGCGCTCCGGAATTACTCTCAAGCTTCCAGCAATAACTTGCTAAAGGAAGCTCTACGAGTTATAACTTGCTAAGGGATGCTCTACGAGTTATTCTCGCAGCAGGTCGTTCGAGCCGGCAGCTGGTCCGGGAGAGCTTCCGGCACGTATCCACGCGTGCCTGCACGCGTGCAGGCACGCGTGGAAGCGGTTTTGGCAGCGCTTCGGAAGCGCTGCGGGGGGGCCCCCCAGAGCCCCGGAAGAGCTTCACGCGAGCTTCCGTGGGCTTGCCAGGAAGGTGACTCGTAGAGCTTCCCTAAGCTAGTTGCTGGAAGCTTAAGAGTAATTTCCCGGAGAGCTCTCTGAGAGCTAAAGGGTTTAAGATTAGAAGCCGGACGGTGGTGGTGCCCGCCAGCGGCCCATCTTCGCCGGTCCACGATCCTCGCAGCGACTCGCCTGAGCCGGCAGCGTGTCCGGGAGAGCTTCCGGCAAGCTTCCACGCGTGCCTGCACGCGTGCAGGCACGCGTCGAAGCGTTTTTGGTAGCGCCTCGGCAGCGCTGAAAGGGAGCTTCCCAGAGCTCTCCAAGAAATTCCGGATAGCTCCTTGGAGAGCTGAGGGTTTCAGATAAGAAGCCGGCGGTGGGTGGTGAGGAGCACACGCCCACCTCCGCCGGTCCACGATTCTCGCAGCGCCCTGCCGGAACCGGCAGCGGGTCCGGGAGCGTGGCTTCCTAGCGTTTCCCAATACTGGGCGCCGGCGGTAAACCGTCAACCTTTCTTACCGCCGGGGGACTCGTAGAGCTTCCTGACAATATATAATGTGGGAAAGAATTTCAGAGAACGGCTAGTTTTTCAGCCCTGCAGCCCCCCTACAGCCCGAGTTAAGTGGAGAAAACCGACAGCACCTCTCAGGATGACTCGAATAATACAATAGTTTCGCAGACCTAATTCGGGCAGCACCGAGTTCCGAGCTCTGTATTCGACAGGCAGACGCGCCTGATGTCTTCAAATCGATTCCTCTGACACCAGCACTGTAGCCCCCCTCAGCGCGAGCTGAGTGAAGAAAACCGAAAGCACTTCTCAAGATGATTCGACCAATACGAATAATTTCGAGATTCTAGATCGGGCTGCAGACCGAGTTCAGAGCTCTGCATTCGACAGACAAACGCAACTGATGATTCTGAATCGGTTTCTGTAAATATCAGCTCTGTAGCTGTCCTACAGCTCAAGTTAAGTACAGAAAACCGAGAGTTCCTGTCAAGATGACTCGAATAATACGAATAAGTTTGCGGACCTAGCTCGGCTAACAGACTAATTTCAGACCTCTCGATTCAACAGGCGAACGCGCCTAATCATTCTACATCCATTAGCTGTGCTTACCAGCTCTGTAGCTGTCCTAAAGCCCGAGCTATGTTCAAAAAAACCGTCAGCGCGTATCAAGATGACTCCAAAAGGCCGATCCCGCCACAGTGCTTTCGACAATCATATTCACCCGATCGAGCTGAGATCAAGATGGCGAGCGGGAATAAGATCGAATATCACAGAAAAAAAAAAAGAGCTCTAACGAATGTTCAAATTTTGAGAACGAAGTTTTCAACCGACCAAAAGTCAGCAAAAGTTCCGTCGAGATTTTTCTTGCCAACTAGCTCTCCAGCGCGCCGGAATTACTGGGCGCCGGCGGTAAACCGTCAACCTTGGTTTTTGCGGACTTTGCGGTCGACTGTGCAGGCTTTCCAGCCTAGTCGGAAGCAAGGAGCGGGCGCATCGGGAGTAGGCGGAAGCCTCACCGATCCAAACGATCAGAGGCGAAAGCCAACTCTTATTAGGAGGATGAGAGGTCAAGCACACACACACACGACAAACAAAGGCATGGCGTGAGTGAGCACAATCAAAATCACATCATATCCTGTCCGAAATACGCTTGTACAACCCGCGGCAAGATCATAATCGTATGCTCAACGGCCGAGACCTCGGCATCAGTCACTGTTGAAGTTGGATCAATCGAGAGTGCCGCACTGTACACCTCCGTCCAAATAATCTCATGGCTGAGTGGCTGCCTTGAGAGCCTCGATACCCGTCCAACATCTATCCAGCACCCGACTCCCACGCCGTCGCAAGAGACACCACCATCGAATCCAGCTCTGATGGCACAAACGCGAAACACCTGTTGTAACTGAGGGGCGTGAAGCCCTATCCTATCTCGAATCACTGGTGGCCCGACACGGGCCGTATGAGTGAGTACATCTGCACGCGTGTTCCATTCCCTATATGTGTGGTCTACAATTTCCCTCCCATGACAGGCAGGCCTAATTCCATACCTTTGACACATGTTGTCGAGTTGGTTTATCATTCTGTTGATCCTATCCTGATAGGTACGATTAAGCACCCTCCAGACACCCTGCAGCCAAGACACCACCAGAAGACTGTCCCCAGAAATGTACACAGGGATCCCAAATGAGTCGAGGTCGTACTCAACCTCCTTCATATTTTGTAACGCAATACGTTTGGCCAGTTTGTCGTTGAACGCCGCAGTGCCCTCTTGGGCCCCATAGGTGTGTAGGTCGTTTTGTGTGATGGTAAGTACCTCCTGCGGGGCCCCACCTGTTGTACCGTACCCTTTTCTTTTCTGAAAATAACTCAGCATCGTCCGTGTACACATGTGCTCGCAGAACTGAACATACGCAGCATCTGTCGGCACAAAGGACTCCCACCATTTGAGCCCGTAGAATTCGCAGAAAGAAAATAGCCAGCATCTCTGGCCGACAGCTCGACCTGAACTAACGTGTCTCCTTTTTAGCTGCGAAGCCTCTTGGAAGTGAAACATACCCCGCAAGCACTCAGACGCATCCGTCCTGAGTCTGTCCCACAGTGGGCCATACGCAACCGTAGTCATGTGGTGATCTCTCCACGTACGTTGCGTCGAAGATATTTCCTCATGAGAAGCAGTACACAACATAGAAATGAAATCAGCAGCATCCTTAGCGGAGTTCCACACCATACGAAGAAATCGCTGCACCAAACTCGCAAATCCATAAGATCGAAATTGCTCTCTGGCCTCGTGGTACCGTCGTCGGTTCCAGTCCGCCATAGTCTCCTCCTCTCTCCTCGGCCGTCGAAACATCGGCACAAACACCATCCCTCGAAGGCATTGAGCATGTGCAGCGAGGAAGTATCAGCAGTACATGTCTCTAGACAATACAACGCCATACTCTGCACCTTGTCTTGATAACGACAAAACTTATCACGAACAGCTACCGCTCTGTTACGAAAGAAATTCGACTGTCCAATGAAACAAGCACGAGCCTCCTTGATGCGATATTCCACATCAGGATGAGCAGGCACTAAGTAGGTGGAGAAAATCTCATGACCCAATACTTTCATTCTGCAAACACGTCGAAGTCTAAAGTCCTGATATCTCGAGCACGCAGGTATACACAAATCCTCGCTGGTAAGTATATGTCCGTCACCGTCCACTTTAGCATTTTTCCCACATGTCATGTACAACAGGCTGCTATCCTTCCATCTCATCCCCCAGTCATGTAGTGGTAGTGTTAGATCGTGCATCATCTGAGCCAACACAGTTGAGGAGGCAGAGACAAGGTAGCAGTTGTCCGCCCACACAAAGTGGTTCACTATTGTCCGTCGCTCATACTCACCACAGACGCCCTCCAGCACATACCCCACTCCTCTACTGTCCCAATCCCGAAATATAGGTCCCCACATGGCACATATGATAAGATTAAAGAGAAGAGGCCCCTCAGGGCCGCCCGTCCGTATGCAGACGTCCCAGCTGATGTCGTGAATGGCCATACCCTCGACAACTAACGACCCCGTAGTGCAAACCAGCGGTGATAGCAAAGCATACTGGAGATAGGCAGGAATATTGGCATGGCACATAGCTCGCTTGGCGTTTTGAAGGCTGCAGTGGTCGAACGCTTGTTTGATATCGGCGTTAGCGATATGGACCGTCTGATCCTTTCCCCAGATGTCCCCATGTTGAGCCAGAGCCTTGAGGGCCCCCACAATTTCCACCGTCTTACGTCCCTCCTGGAAGCCGTAGATGCCCAGGGGTCCCATGAGGCCAGCCCGAGACACAAATTGTTCGACCAAGATCACCACACAAGCAGAATACCAACGGCTGAGACTGTTTTGCAGACAGAGGTACCGTGCATCTGTCAGCGATGTCAAGCTCGGCAGCTTGGGCATGAAGGCGATCAAAATTTTCCTCCAGTCCTGCGGATACTGCCGTGCCAAGCGAAATATCTCATCAAACATCCGAGCAACGCCACGCAAAGTCGCCCACGGCAATGCCTTGAGTATTTCACAAGGCAGCCTGTCGGGGCCAGTGGCACGCTTGGACTTGGGACGTGACCGTGCCTGGCATACCACCGCCATTGTCAGTCCCTCAGTGCAGTACCCGTCACATAGGTTATGTTGTGCATCCCTCCTCAAATCCTCCAACATCGCCATATCCCGTCCTCTGACCTCCTCCGAAGTATACCTCTGTCTGGTATGTGCTCTGATCTCCTCCACCCACTCCTCCCTGTCCTCAGATATCCGTCCCTGAACAATGAGGTGCTCGATACCATGACGCTCTTTGCGCCTGGGGGCAGGAGAGGTCCACGCGGCCAACGCCGCACGATACTCCCTCCGCAGTCCGTTGGCACGTCTGCGCAAGCTGGGCACATCCACTGACGCTGGCAGAGGCTTCCGTCGCAAAATCTCCTGGCAGGCCGTGAGCCCTGCAGGCCTAATTGGCGGCAGTCCCCGTCCCGTGGTGGCAGTCGTGAATTTGATTTCCTCCTGCTCAGTACAGGCCCGAATAGTGGTCGACACAAGGTCCCCTGGAGAACAAGTAGTATTGGCATCTCCCAAGACCCTATCGATTTCCTTTCGCGCCATATTGAGGTCCCCCCAATTCACCGTCTTATAACCTACCAAACTCTTTTCACGAGCTGCCGTCGGGATACTACGTTTGACCAGCTCAGCGCCTGCGTCACTAAAAGTCCCCTGAAGCAGGCCATGGTCGCTGAGACGACTACGATTTGTCTCCCCCCCATTACTCATGATATTTCGACCGTCATCTCATCGATCACCCACGTCCTGGGAACAAAAATGTAATCAAGAACCTTCTTACACGTCCCCCACCGAGATACTCCGTAGCTCTCCCATGTGTGTAGTCGTCGTGGCAAGAACGAATTGGCAGCCTTCATCCCCAGGCGCCCTAGAAAGCACAGAACACGCTCGCGCAACTGTTGTCGTACGTCCCTCCTCACCCGCTGTGCACCACCCTCCTCGCAAGTCCTCCTCTCCTCCTTGGTAGCACTTCCCACCGCCTCATAGACAGTCCCAGTGCGTGAGCACTCCAGCTGAGTTGATGGGGATCGCTCAACGTTGGCATCGAGCAGCACAGAGACAGTCGCTCCCTTCCAGCGGCTGCGCAGAATGAGAATAACTGACTCGAGCGCGTCCAACACCACGCACTGCACATCTACGGCGTTCTCGACGCCGGGGTCGGGAAGATACGCAGAGGCAACTATCACAGGGGCACTTCCACTACCAAAAACCACCACACAGAACCGTTCATATTGACATATTGATTCACGCACACACGTACTCCACTCTTTGTTAAATAATAACCCACACTTACCGTCACAACTCACACGATATGAAAGGCCACACCGTCTGATATCTGCATCGAATTTGCCTCCAAAAAGATTCTGGCATTCCTGAACACCCCATATGCAATCTCGCATTGAAAGACACCTCAGAATCTCATTCCCCTTGAAATTGGCCGACCCCGCCCGATTGAGGTTCCAGCTACCCAGTCGGATCCCCTTGAACGGTGTTCGGCGTCGTCGTCGTCACACCCTCCTGTTGACTTCCGTCTCGATATCAGCCTTCGTCTTAGTAAACGCAGGTATGAGTTGATGCAACCTGTCGACAGTCTCACTCGATACCTCCCATGTCGCCCGCGTCGTGGTAAACTCGGCCAGAAGCATTGGCCTCGGAGCGGCCGTCGTGGGCACTGTCCATATAGTCGATTTGGGCGGTCCCATTTCCCCTCGCACAGCAATAACCTCGATACCAATCTGTGTACACATGCTCCGAATAGTGCCGCAGAATCTCCCCACCGCCTTAACGTGGTCCCTCTTCCACTCTGGGCACTCGACACTGACTTTGATCGACTCAGGGTTGATAACCTGCTTCATATTCTCAATGAGGCACTGTGGTGCAGCGATCTGGATTCCTGGAGGAGGCGCGGGGCGTTTAGCAGGGGGTACCGTCACAAGGTCGATGCACCGTTTGACCCTCCAAATAATATCCCTGTCGGTCCCTGGCTTGAATTTGATTTTGGCCGATCCGAACATGTAACGGCCAGCGTTAATGCGCTCAGTACCGTCAACACACACGTGCACACGATCATCCTCCGAAAGACAATGATTTGTAATGTTATCTATGAGCACCTTCACATCCTCCCACATGAGCATCTCCTGAGACCTCCTATCCCTGTCACTCCAGTTGGTGACCCATCCCTTGAGTTCGACATACGTTGGAGAGAAGTAGGTGGTTCCAGGAGCCTGGTATCTTCCCGTCCTGGTATTATCAGGCCTCGTCGACGCGTCACTGGCAACTGAACCCGCACGAACCTGTCCCTGGAGTCCCTGGACGATCGTCTCGAGTCGATTATGTTTAGTCTCAAGCCCCTGAACGCTCGTCTCCAGATTAGAAATCGTAACACCCTGCTTCTGGACCTGGGCCTGAACGTTGTCGATTTTGGTCCCCTGAACTCCTATGGCATCCTGGATCCTTTCAGTGTTATCATCCATCTTGTGCATCATCTGCAATAGTAAACTCTGCATACCATCCTTCCCCTCCAAGGCGGCCTTCCTTTCAGCAAGAACCTCCTCACGATTGCGCTTCACAGGGGGGGCTCCGCCATCCACCGTCATGTTATCTGCATGCTCGGGCATTGTGTCAATACACTGAGGTCCGTATCCCCACGAGTGCAACCGCTGTCGTGTCACCGTCCGTTCACAGAGAGGTACAACAGATTCACTATCTGGAGTGGAGTCGGCAGTATTCAATCTTCCGTCCAATGGGTAGTCAACTGGGGTCTTCTCAATATCCTGAAGTTGTATTTTACGAGAAGCTCTCTCGACAGCAGTATCTGGCTTCTGACCGTAATCCTGTGAGTACTGCAAATATGGCACTGTCGGTGATATATCCTCCAGCTGAAACCTTCTCGCGAGAACCGAAAAGTCGTATCCGTCCGTCTTCGCACACGTACAACAAAAGACAACAAGCGCAGCAAACAAAGGAAGCAGCCTAGCTGACCTCGAAGATGCCGCACCCGTCGATGGCAGCGATGGCTGCCGCGCCGTCTCCCCGCGACGCCGACACCCCCTGAGCCCCAGTGGGATCCTGGAGCCCTGGAGCCAAGATGTCTTGACCTTGGTTACCGCCGGGGGACTCGTAGAGCTTCCTGACAGTATATAATGTGGGAAAAAATTCCAGAGAACGACTAGTTTTTCAGCCCAAGCGATTTCAGACCTCTCAAGATGACTCAAACAAAAAACAAACAGTTTCGCAACCCAGCTCGAGTATCAAACCGAGTTCAGACCTCTGAATGCGAGAGGCGGACGCGTCTGATGTCTGCGAATCGACTGCTGTGATTACCAGCCCTGCAGCACCCCTACAGCCCGAGTTAAGTGCAGGAAACCGACAGCAGCTCTCAGGATGACTCGAACAATACAATAGTTTCGTGGACCTAATTCGAGCAGCAGACCGAGTTCCGAGCTCTGGGTTCGACAGACGGACGCCCCTGATGTCTCCAAATCGATTTCTGTGACCAGTAGCACTGTAGCCCTTTCCGTGCACGAGTTAAGTGCAGAAAACCGAGAGCACTTCTCAAGATGACTCGAACCATACGGATAGTTTCGCGAACTTAGCTCGGGCAGCAGGCCGAGTTCAGAGCTCTCGATTCAACAGACGAACGCGCCTGATGATTTCCAATCGATTTCTGTGACTATGAGCTCTGTAGCTGCCCTAGAGCTCGAGTTTAGTACAAAAAACGAGAGCGTCTGCTACGATGACTCGAATAATACGAATAGGTTTGCGGACCTAGCTCGGCTGGCAGACCGAGTTCAGACCTCTGGATTCAACAGGCGAACGCGCCTGATCATTCGAGATCGATTAGCTGTGCTTACCAGCTCTGTAACTGTCCTGAAGCTCGAGTTATGTTTAGAAAACCGCCATCGCGTATCAAGATGACTTGAAAAGGCCGATCCCGCCTGCCTGCTTTTTGGCTGTAAAAGGTACCCGATCGAGCTGAGATCAAGATGGCGAGCGGGAATAAGATCGAATATCATGGGAAAAACTACTAGAGCTCAAACGAATGTTCAAATTTCGAGAACAAAATTTTCAACCGACCAAAAGTCACCAAAACGTCCGTCGAGATTTTTCTTGCCAACTAGCTCTCCAGCGCCCCGGAATTACTCTTAAGCTTCCAGCAATAACTTGCTAGGGGAAGCTCTACGAGTTACTCTTAAGCTTCCAGCAACTAGCTTAGGGAAGCTCTACGAGTCACTGGGCGCCGGCGGTAAACCGTCAACCTCCCTTACCGCCGGGGACTCGTAGAGCTTCCTGACAATATATAATGCTGGAACAAGTTGCAGAGAACAAATAGTTTTTCAGCCCAAGCGATTTCAGACCTCTCGATGCAAGAACCAAACGCCCCCGCTGCTTCTGGATTGTCTTCTTTGCGAGCTCGGTAGCTCTTCTACAAGCCCGAGTTACGTGCGGAAATCGACAGCACCTCTCAAGATGACTCTAACAAAACGAATAGTTTGGCACGAGTTCAGACCTCTGAATGCGACAGGCGAACGCGTCTGATGCCTGCCAATCGACTCCTGTAATTAGCAACCCTGCAGCCCCCCTACAGCCCGAGTTAAGTGTAGAAAACCGACAGCACTCTCAGGATGACTCGAACTATACAAATAGTTGGGCGGACCTAGTTCGGGCAGCAGATCGAGTTCCGAGCTCTGGATTCGACAGGCGGACGCGCCTCATGTCTTTAAATCGATTTCTGTGACCACCAGCACCGTAGCTCCCCCAGCCCGAGTTGAGTGCAGAAAACCGAGAGCACTTCTCAAGATGACTCGAACAATACGAATAGTTGTGTGATTCTAGATCAGGCAGCAGACCGAGTTCAGAGCTCTGGATTCGACAGACAAACGCAACTGATGATTCTGAATCGATTTCTGTAAGTATCAGCTCTGTATCTGTCCCATAGCTCGAGTTAAGTACAGAAAACCGAGAGTTTCTATCAAGATGACTCGAATAATACGAACAGGTTCGCAGACCTAGCTCGGCTAGCAGACCGAGTTCAGACCTCTAGATTCAACAGGCGAACGCACCTGATCATTCTGAATCGATTAGCTGTGCTTACCAGCTCTGTAGCTGGTCTAAAGCTCGAGTTATGTTCAGAAAACCGTCATCGCGTGTCAAGATGACTTGAAACGGCTGATCCCGCCTGCCTGCTTTTTGGCAGTAAAAGTCACCCGATCGAGCTGAGATCAAGATGGCGAGCGGGAATAATATCGAATAGCATGGGAAAAAATACTAGAGCTCTAACGAATGTTCAAATTTCGAGAACAAAATTTTATACCGACCAAAAGTCACCAAAAGGTCCGTCGAGATTTTTCTTGCCAACTAGCTCTCCAGCGCCCCGGAATTACTCTTAAGCTTCCAGCAATAACTTGCTAAGGGAAGCTCTACGAGTTACTTGGCTGCGTCCAAAACCCGGAGAGCAAGGAGGACAACTAGGAGCCGGCGGTAAACCGTCAACCAGGTTACCACAGGGAGCCTCGTAGAGCTCTTCTCGTGCGGAGCTGCCCGCTAGACATTAAGAGAGTTTTTTATTTTCAAGATAGCGTGAATTGAATACAGAAACGGACAGAACTCGTCAAAATGACTCGAAGAATACGAATAGATTTTCGGACCTAGCTTGAGCAGCAGACCGAGTTCAGAGCTGCAGATCGAACAGAGGAACGTGCCCCATAATTTCCAATTGGTTTCTGTAAGCATCAGCTCTGTAGCTGTCCTATATCCCGAGATACGTACAGGAAAGCGCCAAAGCGAGTCAAGATGACTCGAAACGGCCGTCGGTTCCAGCAAGTGTTTTGATAGTAATATTGCAGCTACGGACCTGAGAATTCAACTGGCAGTCGCGGCATAAGCTACTATACGTGAGAAAAATACCCGCTCTCAGAACAAATTTTCAAATTCTGCACAAAGATTAAAAACACCTGGTCACCGCGGGGAACCTCGTAGAGCTCCTTCCACTGGTGAGAGTGCTGAGAATCGACAGAGAATCAAAAAATATAGATTTTTCGAACATCTTCATTCTCGATTTTTTCGATGTTCATATTCGCTCAGTTCCGGAAGTCAACTCATGCAAAAATGCATCGGGAGCGCTGAGCTGCTGTCAGAGAGGAGTTTATCTGCCAATGCGACGCGCAAAAATCTGCTTTCTTAAAATAAATGGTCGAATATCTTTCAAATTCTTGCAAAACCGACAAAAAGTCACCAAAGTGACCAACTAGCTCCACCCCGCGCCGGAACTGGGCGCCGGCGGTAAACCGTCAACCTTCGTTTTTTTGCGGACTTTGCGGTCGACTGTGCAGGCTTTCCAGCCTAGTCGGAAGCAAGGAGCGGGCGCATCGGGAGTAGGCGGAAGCCTCACCGATCCAAACGATCAGAGGCGAAAGCCAACTCTTATTAGGAGGATGAGAGGTCAAGCACACACACGACAAACGAAGGCATGGCGTGAGTGAGCACAATCAAAATCACATCATATCCTGTCCGAAATACGCTTGTACAACCCGCGGCAAGATCATAATCGTATGCTCAACGGCCGAGACCTCGACATCAGTCACTGTTGAAGTTGGCTCAATCGAGAGTGCCGCACTGTACACCTCCGTCCAAATAATCTCATGGCTGAGTGGCTGCCTTGAGAGCCTCGATACACGTCCAACATCTATCCAGCACCCGACTCCCACGCCGTCGCAAGAGACACCACCATCGAATCCAGCTCTGATGGCACAAACGCGAAACACCTGTTGTAACTGAGGGGCGCGAAGCCCTATCCTATCTCGAATCACTGGTGGCCCGACACGGGCCGTATGAGTGAGTACATCTGCACGCGTGTTCCATTCCCTAAAAGTGTGGTCTACAATTTCCCTCCCATGACAGGCAGGCCTAATTCCATACCTTTGACACATGTTGTCGAGTTGGTTAATCATTCTGTTGATCCTATCCTGATAGGTACGATTAAGCACCCTCCAGACACCCTGCAGCCAAGACACCACCAGAAGACTGTCCCCAGAAATGTACACAGGGATCCCAAATGAGTCGAGGTCGTACTCAACCTCCTTCATATTTTGTAACGCAATACGTTTGGCCAGTTTGTCGTTGAACGCCGCAGTGCCCTCCTGGGCCCCATAGGTGTGTAGGTCGTTTTGTGTGATGGTAAGTACCTCCTGCGGGGCCCCACCTGTTGTACCGTACCCTTTTCTTTTCTGAAAATAACTCAGCATCGTCCGTGTACACATGCGCTCGCAGAACTGAACATACGCAGCATCTGTCGGCACAAAGGACTCCCACCATTTGAGTCCGTAGAATTCGCAGAAAGAAAATAGCCAGCATCTCTGGCCGACCGCTCAACCTTCGTTACCGCCGGGGGACTCGTAGAGCTTCCTAACAACATATAATGTCGAAAACAAATTACACCGAAAAAATAGTTTTTCAGCCCAAGCAATTTCAAATCTGATGCAACAGCCGAACGCCCCTGATGCTTTTGGATTGTCTTCTGCACGAGCTCTGTAGCTCTTCTACAGCTCGAGTTATGTGCGTAAATCGACAGCACTAGCTCGAGTACACACCGAGTTCAAACCTCTGCACGGGACAGGCAGACGCGTCTGATGTCTCTGCATCGACGCATGTGATTACCAGCCCTACAGCCCACCTAGAGCCCGAGTTATGCCTCTGAGGATGACTCAAACAATACGAACAGTTTCGCAGATCTAGTTCTGGCAGCAGACAGAGTTCGGAGCTCTCGATGAAAAAGGCAAACGCGCCTCTATCTCTGAATCGATTCCAGTGATTACCAGCTATGCAGCCCCCCTACAGCCCGAGTTAAGTGCAGAGAGCCAACAGCATCTCTCAAGATGACTCCAAAAATGAGAATAGTTTCGCGATTCTAGATCGGAGAGCAGGCCGAGTTCAGAGCTCTCGATACAGCAGCTACGTAGCTGTCCTGCAGCTCGAGTTAAGTACTGAAAACAGAGAGCGTTCGGCAAGATGACTCGAATAATACGAATAAGTTCGGAGACCTAGCTCGGCTAGCAGACCGAGCTATGATCTCTGAGTTTAACAGGCGAACGCACCTGCGTCGAGCAGGAATAAGATCGAATATCATGGGAAAAAACACTAGAGCTCTATGTTCAAATTTTGAGAACAAAATTTTCAACAGACAAAAAGTCAGCAAAAGGTCCGTCGAGATTTTTCTTGCCAACTAGCTCTCCGGCGCCCAGCAATAACTTGCTAAGGGAAGCTCTACGAGTTATTCCTCTAGCTCATCGATGCCGAAGAGCTCTACGAGGAATTTTCTCTTAACTGGCGCCGGCGGTGAACCGTCAACCTGGTCACCGCCGCGGACCTCGTAGAGCTCCTTTTACCCTTAAGAGCGCCCAGAATCGAGGCAGAGAACTTCGCAGTAGATTTTCTTTAAATCATGAATTTTAATTTTTTATATCAATCTGAGGTCAGGTTCCTGGTTTCGCTCAGAAGAATTTGTCGACAGAACGAGCTGAGAATTTGAGAGGCAACTTCTGTGATGCAAAGCTTCGATCTGCGAAATTAGCAGCCTAAACGAATGATTAGAGCTGCAAAATCGGCTAAGCCAGGCCGCGGATAAGATGATTGCGTTCCTTTTCGAAATTTCGTCAACTAGCTCCATCCTGTCGCCAAATTCCTCTATCTATCATACCATGAGAGCTCTACGAGGGATGCCGGCCAACTGGCGCCGGCGGTGAACCGTCAACCTGGTCACCGCCGGGAACCTCGTAGAGCTCCTCTCACTGGTAAGAGTGCAGAGAATCGACACAGAATCACAAAATTGAGATTTTTCGAAAATCTTCAAATTCGATTTTTTCGACGTTCATATTCGCTCAGTTCCCGGAACTCAACTCATGCAAAAATGCATCGAGAGAACTGAGCTGCTGCCAGAGAGGAGTTTATATGCCAATGCTCGGCGTTAAAATCTGCTTTCTCAAAATAAATGGCCAAATATCTTTCAAGAACCGTCAACCTGGTCACCGCCGAGACCTCGTAGAGCTCCTCTCACTAGTAAGAGTGCAGAGAATCGACACAGAATCAAAAAATGGAGATTTTCCGAAAATCTTGAAATTCGATTTTTTCGATGTTCATATTCGCTCAGTTCCCGGAAGTCAACTCATGCAAAATGCATCGAGAGAGCTGAGCTGCTGTCAAAGAGGAGTTCATATGCCAATGCTCGGCGCAAAAATCTGCTTTCTTAAAATAAATGGTCGAATATCTTTCAAATTTTCGCAAAACCACCCAAAAGTTGTCGCATTGTCCGCCTCGGCCGGCTGGGCCAACCTGGCGCCGGCAGTGAACCGTCAACCTCGTCACCGCCGGGAACCTCGCACAGATCTTCTCACTGGTTTGAGTGCAGAGAATCGACACAGAGTGGAAAAATAGAGATTTTTCGAAAATCTTGAAATTCGATTGCCGAAGAGCTCCACGAAGTATTTTCGCAAAACCACCCAAAAGTTGTCACATTGTTCGCCTCGGCCTGCTGGGCCAACCAGCTCCACCCCGCGCCGGAATTCCTCTAGCTCATCGAAGAGCTCTACGAGGTACTGGCGCCGGCGGTGAACCGTCAACCTCGTCACCGCCGGGAACCTCGTAGAGCTCCTCTCACTGGTATGAGTGCAGAGAATCGACACAGAGTGGAAAAATAACGATTTTTCGAAAATGATGAAATTCGATTTTTTCGATGTTCATATTCCCTCAGTTCCTGGAAGTCAACTCATGCAAGAATGCATCGAGAGAGCTGAGCTGCTGTCAGAGAGGAGTTCATACGCCAATGCTCGGCGTCAAAATCTTCTTTCTCACAATGAATGGACAAATATCTTTCAATTTTCGCAAAACCACCCAAAAGTTGTCACATTGTCCGCCTCGGCCGGCTGGGCCAACCAGCTCCACACTGCGCCGGAACTGGGATCCGGCGGTAAACCGTCAACCAGGTAACCGCCGGAAGCCTCGTAGAGCTCTATTGTGACGCGGCGCTGCTCGAAGCACACGAAAGAAGCTTTTCCAAGCGTGAAGAAGAAATATCGGAAAATATATTTTTCAAATTTTGGATCTTCGCTCTGTGGACCAAGCTGCCAGACCGAGTTCTGACCTCTCGATGCAAGAAAAATCACGCCGGATGATACTGGGTCGGTTTATATGCGTGCCAGCTCTGTAACTCTTCTAAATCTTCAGTTAAGGAAGCCGACAACACTCGTCAAAATGATCGAAAATTACAAACAGTGTTGCGGGCCTAGACCGATCAGCAGACCGAGTTCAGACTCTCGATGGGACAGACGAACGCGCCTGATGATTCTGAATCGGTTTATGTAAGTATCAGCTCTGTGGCTGTCCTAAATCTCGAGTTAAGAACAGACAACCGTCAACGCGTATCAAGATGACTCGAAACGGCCGACCGTTCCCCCAAGTCTTTGGATAGTAATTGGCAGACGCGGCATAACCCGCTACAAAGGAGAAAATTAGCTGGTTGTAAAACGAATTTTTCAATTTTGTACAAAGATAGAATACCTCACCCGAAGTCGCCAGACTGGAACCAGCGCTAAATTGTCAACCTGGAACGCCAGGAACCTCGTAGAGCCCTCCATCTTACTAGCGATCGTCGGAACATAGAGAAAGTTTCTCAGGCGAGAAACAAAGCAACTCGGAAATTTGTGTTTTTATGTTTTTATACAACCTCAGTTTCTCCATATGTTTTGATAGTAATACTGCATCTATGAACCTGAAAATTTTACTCGCAGACGCGCAATAACCCACTACAGGTGCAAAAATTCTGTTTTCTCAAAATAGATAGTCTAATATCTTTTAAATATTCGCAAAACCATCCAAAAGTTATTACTTTCTCCTTTCTGGCCGGGTCGGCCAACTGGCGCCGGCGGTAAACCGTAACCTGGTCACCGCCGAAAAATCGTAGAGCTCCTTCCACGCGTAAGAGTGCTCAGAGTCGAAAGAAAGAGTTTCTGGAAGAATTTCTCGAAAAGGGAAAATTATTTTTTTTGCGTCAACATGATGGTTCCTCCAAGTGTTTTAATAGTAAAATTGCGGATACGCAGCTCATTATCAGACAGAGAGGCTCTCATAGTCGTGTACAGGTGCGAAAAATCTGCTTTCTCGAAATAAATAATCAAATATCTTTCAAATATGTGCATTGTAAGCGTCCAAAACCCGGATAGCGATGCCAAGCGCGGAACGCCGCACGGGGACCTCTGCCAGCCGCCTGAAACGATGCGCGGGACGCCGGAAACCTCCCTGGAAGACCTGCTGAAGCTCTTCCGAAGCTCTGCCAAAGCGCTTTGCGCACCCTGGAGCCACGCGTGTTGGGAAACGCAAGGAAGCCACGCTCCCGGACCCGCTGCCGGTTCCAGCAACCTGCTCCGGGGACCGGCGGAGGTGGGCGTGTGCTCCTCATCACCCACCGCCGGCTTGCGCCGTAAACAATGCGTGGGGCCCTGCACAGCGCGCAAGGAAGATCTGCCTAGGAGCCTGGAAGAACTGCCGAAGCTCTGCCAAAGCGCTTCGCGCACCCTGGAGCCACGCGTACTGGCGGCGGCGGTGAACCGTCAACCTGGTCACCGCCGGGAACCTCGTAGAGCTCCTTTCACGCATAAGAGTGCTCATAACCGAACCAGAAAGCTTCTGGAAGCATTTCTTGGAAAAGTAAAAAATCTATTTTTTTTTCGTGTCGACATCGCAATGGTTCCTCCAAGTGTTTTGATGGTAAAACTGCACCGAGAGAGCTCATATTAAGAGAAAAAGGCCCTGATAGTCGTTTACAGGTGCGAAAAATCTGCTTTGTCAAAATGAATTGTCAAATATCTTTGAAATATTTGCAAAACCACCCAAAAGTTGTCACATTCTCCGCCTCGGCCGGTGGGCCAACTAGCTCCACCCCGCGCCGGAATTCCTCTCGCTCATCGATGCCGAAGAGCTCTACGAGGTATTTCGAGAACAGCAAAAGTTTCGTCGAGATTTTTGTTGTCAACTAGCTCTCCAGCGCGTCAGAATTACTCTTAGCTTCCAGCATTGACTTGCTAAGGGAAGCTCTACGAGGTATTAATCGTAAGCTCCCAGCAACTGGCGCCGGCGGTGAACCGTCAACCTGTCACTGCCGGGAACCTCGTAGAGCTCTCAGCTAGGAGTACTCAGCATCGAAAGAGAGGGCTTGAAGCATTTCTCGAAAAAGGAAAAACATGATTTTTTTCATGTCGATACGAAGATGGCTGCGCCAAGTGTTTTGATAGTAAAAACGCGCCTGGAGAGCTCGTATGAAGACAGAGAGGCCCTCATATTCGTTTACAGGTGCGAAAAATCTGCTTTCTCAAATGAATTCTTAAATATCTTTCAAAAAATCGCAAAAGCACCCAAAAGTTGTCACATTGTCCGCCTCGGCCGGATAGGCCAACTTGCTCCACCCCGCGCCGGAATTCCTCTAGCTCATCGATGCCGAAGAGCTCTACGAGGTATTGGAAAACGCCACGAAGCCACGCTCCCGGACCCGCTGCTGGTTCCGGCAACCTGCTGCGAGAATCGTGGACAGGCGGAGGTGGGCGTGTGCTCCTCACCACCCACCGCCGGCTTCTTCTCTGAAACCCTCGGCTCTCCAAAGGGCTATCCGAGAAAAACCCGGATAGAGACGCCTGCGAGGGCGTTTTTTACAACGCGCGGGGCTCTTTGAACCCTACCACGACACCTCTGCCTAGGTGCTTGCGGGCTCTGGCGAAGCTCTGCCGAAGCTCTGCCGAAGCTCTTCGCGCACCCTTGAGCCACGCGTATTGGGAAACGCTAGGAAGCCACGCCCCCGGACCCGCTGCGACCTCCGGCAACTCGCGGCGAGGATCGTGGACCGGCAGAAGTGGGCGTGTCCCCCTCACCACCCACCTCCGGCTTCTTCTCTGAAACCCTTAGCTCTCCAAGGAGCTATCCGGGAACTAGCTCCACCCCGTGCCGAAATTCCTCTAGCTCAAGCCCAGACGGCCCAAGAAGCGCCCACGAGGCCCCTCAAGACGGTCCAAGAGGCCTCAAATAGGTCATCGAGAAAGGCCCGAAAATGCAAAAACTATGTTGTTCTCCCCAAAAGTGTTTGAAGGATGTCTGACTTTGCCCGACGGCCCAAGACGGCCCAAGAAGGCCACCAATATTGTCCCAAGATCGCCCACGAGGCCTCCAACATGGCCCCAGGACGGTCCAAAAGGCTCCCACGACGGCCCCCAAAGGCCCTCGAGGCAAACCAAGAGGCCTCCGAAGGCCCAAGATGGCCTTCAAGACACGAACCAGAAGCGCCCCAAGAGGACCCCGAGACGTCCCAAGACGGCTTCCGACGGGCCAGGAACGCCGTAAGACGGCCAAAGATGGCTCCCAAGATGCCCCCAGGGGCCCCCAAGAGGCCACAGGAGGCCTCCAAGAGACCTCCAAGGGGCTCCGAGAAAGCTCTCAAGAGGCCCCAAGAATGACATCATCAAGAAGATTCATCATCCTCTTTTCTCCTCACCCTCCTCATCCTCCCCCACATGTTCCCCGAAGGGCTTCCACAACGGCTGGGGGGAACGCCTGGTCCAATAGCGTGGTCACGCGTTGCCCAACCGTTTGGCCAAATGGGCGCATACTGAAAGGCGGGGGGCGGCGTTGATTCGCCGTAGGCGTCTTCGATCATCCAAGAGGGGCCTGAGATCGACCAAAAGCGCTCCCAGACAACCACTGGTTCTGTCAAGAAGGCGCACAGAATTTCCATGACGGGTCCACAGGGCTCCGAGAAAGACCCGAAGAGAACCCCCGAGACGCAACAAGTCTGGATGGCTCGCTCCTAGATAGCTCAGGGAGGCCCCTTCCTCCCAACAAAAGCACGCAAACAACCAAGCAATGCACAACGCTTCCTCCTCCTCCTCCTCCTCCTCCTCCTCCCTCTCCTGATTTCCTCCCTCTTCCTCCCCCAACGACTGCGAGAACACATTATCAGAGAGCTTGGCCAAGCCGTGTTCTCCGTAAGACGCTTCTTCGGAACCTTCTGGGGAACTCTTCGGGGCGTCTGGTTCCAACCTGCCCGAACACCTCCGGCTGCCAGTTTCATCATGAGGGTCTTCTTCCAGGGGGGGAGTCATGGAGGAGAGTCATGGGGGGGGTCATGGGGCAGCCTCCAAAGGCTTCCGACGAGCCACGCGGCCTACGGGACTTCTGGGCGCCGGTAGCGAGCAACAGTCCTCCTGTCCTACTGTCTCCCCCTTCCGCCTCATAACATGCAAAGTCGGCGGCACCAGCCGTACGACCTTCCCAATCACACACAGACACGCGTACAGACGTATACTTACACATAAACATAAGCACACACATACACATGTCAGCGTGGATCCCACACAGCGATGTCCTGCAATACATGCGCTGCAATGAAGGTGGTGCAATCAGTCTGGTGCAACGCCGACTATGCAATCCTCCAGGCACAAAATATGTGGTGCAAAGCCATGCAAAGCAACGAACAGCGATGTCAAGCAATGCAAACCAATGCAAGAAGGAATGCCAAGCAATGCAAAACAACACCAAGCATAGTAAAGCAACGAAACGCAAAGCAATGCAAATCATTGCACATCAATGCAACATCAACTTCAAGCAATGCGAAGCAACGCACATGAAGCAATGCTAAACAATGCATTGCACACCAAGACAAGGCAATACAAAGAAAGTGGCGCGAAGCAACGTAACGCACTGAAGAGCAACGCAAATCAGCGCCAACACATGCAAACCAATGCATCACAATGCAAAGCAACGCAACGCAATACAAAACAACGCAAACGAATGCAACGCAACGCACAGCAATAAAACAACGACGCCCTGACGACGGGTGGCGACGAGGCGGCAACGGTGGTACAATTGATGTGGTGCAATCTAGGTGTTGCAATTCATATGGTGCATGCCACGTGGTGTAATTCAAAGTACATCAATGCGAAGTCAACGAACAAGAATGCAAAGCAATTCAAAGCAACGCAAAAAAGTGCAAAGCAATGCAACACACAACAATGCAAAACAATGCCTGAGAAAAACAAGCAATGCAACACAATGCAGAACAACTCAAACGGGCGACGGGGCGGCGACGGCGGCGACATAACCGCCAGACCGCCACGCAGGCCCAGACAACGGGCGGCGACGAGGCGGCGACGGGGCGGCGGCAGCGGCTTCATAGCCGCCAGGCCGACGCGCAGGCCCAGTTCCTTGGACGACAGCTAAGAACCCCTGAGTGAGAACCATGTTTCGGGAACTAACGCATACGTCTACGTATGTATTCAAACTGCGCACACGCACACACATATAACTAGACGTAACAGATGCGTACATATACACACATATATTTATGTGTATATATATATATATGTTCACACGTATGTGTTTGTTTTATTCGACGTTTCGACACTGGGCGAAAAGGGGGGATGGGGGGGGGTCTGACTCCAGACCTCTGCTTAGTGTTGCCTCTGGGGGAGACTCCACCCGCCCGAAACAGGCACCAACAAAAACATCCAAGATCCACTCCATGGGGAAGGGAGGGGGGTGCGAGGGCCCGCGCCGATCGGCAAAACAATGAATAACAACGATCGTGTATACAGACTCCACAATTATTTGAAGGATTTGATCGTCCTATCTGGACAGGGCTCATTGGGCTAGAGACGGCCCCAAGAAGGCTCCAAGACGGCCTGAGAAGACGCCGCCACTGCACAATCCGCTGGCACCCTCGTGGGGCCACCAAGCTGTGGGGCTGAGGCGTCCCGCCTCCTGCGCCAGTATCAGTCTCCAATCCCACCAGCCCCCTGGGCGCAGATGGTCTAGAGCATTTCCTGTTCCAACCTCCTTCCGTTCTTTGCTCGGGAGGTTCACCCCCCCCCTCCCTGGGCCTGGAAGGGGGGGCCCGAGGGGTTAAAGAGCCCAATATGGCCCAATATAGCCACAAGGGGGTTTTAGATCGCCCAGGACGGTCTCCGAGATGGGCCACGATACTCCGAGATGGCTCAAGATAACCTCCGACACGCATCCAAGAGGCCCCAAGACGACCCCAACACGGCTTCAAGTGCCACCCGAGCCTCCCAAGGAACCCCCCAAGAGGCCAACATGGCTTCAAACCCTTAGGAACAGCAGTGTGGTTTGACGTTTCGCGGTTTCGCTTCAGATGGGCGATTGCGGCGTCGAAATGGCCCCAAGATGGCCCAACATAGCCCCAAGAGAGGCCCCAGAGGGCCCCAAAACGGCCCCAAGAGCGCCCCAAGAGCGACCCGAGAGGGCCGCACGACGCCCCTTTTGGGCCTCTGAGGGGGGGGACCTACATTGAACACCCCCCTCTTTTTGAGCGAAAACCCCTTACCACGACAGATGCCCGAAGCCCGACGTCTCGTCCTCCTTGCCATCGTACGTCCCTTCCTTGCTTCGTTCTTGCCGCCTCCCTGCTCATCGTCATCCTCCTCGCGCCGCGTTCCTCCAGTTCATCATCCTCCTTCCCCTCCTCATTTCTGTTCCTCATCCTTCTCCTCCCTCTTCGTCTCCACCTCCACATCTACCTCCACCTCCACCTCCACCTCCACCTCCACCTCCACCTCCACCTCCTCCTCCTCCTCCTCCTCCTCCTCCTCCTCCTCCACCTCCTCCTCCTACTCATCGTACCCCCAATATGGCCCCAGGCATCACCAGCACCAGCAGCACCGTTTGCTGTAAGATGGGCCCAAGAGGGCAACAAAACACCACAAGCAGCAACGCCAGCAGCATCGCCACCACCGCCAACATCATCACCATCAACCGCACGCGAGTTGAATCTAAACTTCAGAGCGGGGGCAGAAATCCAGAATGCATATGGGGATGCGACTGTCAACTGTGCGATAACGTCGGCGAGTGATAGATACAGTCACTTGCGCCAGAGGCGCTCACCACAGGGAACGCCCCGGAATATATTGCACTTGCTTCCACATGAAGCCTCGCTGCGGGAAGCTATGTGTGATCCTTGTTTCCCATGGCCAAGGTGGAGAAAGCCACCTGCGCTAGAGACGCTTACCACGGGGAGCGCGTCGTATCGCGCACCGATCTCCATTCTGGACCTCAAAGAGGGGGAAACATGTGTGATCCGCATTTGTTTCTGAAGACGGCCGCGCAACTGCATGTTTCCAGCCGTCCCTGATGCACCAACTCCCCGGCTGATCGTTTCTGGATGGGCTGGTGGGGATACTTGTTGGTACGCAGGCGCGCGAAGACGAGTCGAACACCGAGCATGCTAGGGCGGGCCGCGCCGTAGCGAAGGAACAAACCAGCGAAGCGGCTGGTGGGGATATGTTTTTGTTCGCGAGCGCAAACGGTACGGCCGCGCGCCGTCGCAAGGGTCAAACAGGCCTCGAGCAGCGGCTGAAGACAGAAGCTGCGGGCACACGGTGCGCTCAGAGGCCGAAAGCGAAGAGCAAAAATGCCGAGCCCATGTGCGCAGAGAGCCTCAGAGTTTCAAACTTCTCAGTGGAAACCAGTCCACAACAAACCTTCCGCAAAAAAAGAAACCTGAGACCCCAGGACGTCCATGGATTGTTGGATTGTTGGTGTGGGAACGTCACGGTCCCCATCGCAAAGCCATCGAAACCGGAGAAACCCAGGGCACCCAGGAGGCAACCAGGGTGTTTCTTGGCATGGGCCCGCACTGTATCAGGCTCCTGTCTGCTTCCTGCTGTCAAACGTTGCTGTCCGCGCGAGGAACCGAGAACCAGCCTTTTGCCACGATCCCCCAAGGTTTTCAGACTTCACTGGGGGCTGATGGGACACTTACAAGTACATCACGCTCGCGCTCAGGAGGCGAGTCCTTCGTTAATTAGCATACGCCAGATTCGCGTCCACGAGGCCAGAATCCCCAGCACATGACAGAGCATTCGCCCTCCCTGAGGTCAGAATCGATTGAACGTGTACTAGATTTATGCTCTTGAGGCCCGAATGCCGCGTGGATTATTCAAATTCGGGCTCCCGAGGCTAGACCTCATTGCAACATGCGACAGGTCCGAGCGCTGGGAGCCAGAATCTTATGTGAAGTATGTCAGATCCGCACTCCCGAAGCTAGAACCCGTTGTCAATTAGACAAGATAAATGCTCCCGAGGGGCAGCATCCGTAGTACAGTCGGGCTGCTGAAATAAGGAACACTAAATCAGGAACGAAACCACTTTTTGGCACCCGAAGCGCCTGCGCGCAAGAGGAGGGCTAGAGGAACAGCCACGGAATAATCTAAGGAACAGCGAGCCTCTTCCGAACCCGAAGCGGTCCTTATTTCAGCGCCCTGGCTGCAGATTGTAACAGACTCGCGCTCCAGGGGTCAGAATCCTTCATAACCGACGCCAGATTCCCGCTCCCTAGGCCATAACCCCCACATAATTGCACCAAAATTGCGATCCCAACCAGCTCCACATAGAATTTACACCAAATTCGAGCTCCGGAGGCCAGAATCCGTTGTTAATTAGTCGCGCTCCCGAGGCTAGAATCCTTTTTGTACACTTTTGTGCAATGTGCCCAAGTAGCACTTCCGAAGCCAGATTCCCTAGCAACCTGTCCCAGATTCGCACGAAAAACGCTCCGAACATGCAACGAAAAGTTTCATACTAGCCCCATCATCTCAATACGTGTTGCTGATTGCTCCCAGATGTCCAAGACGGCGCCCAGACACCCCGACGCGGCTCTGACATCTTCCATTGTGATAAGGGGGGGGGGGCTGGCGGCTGATGGCGAAGCCCTCAAGACGGCCTCGAGGCTGCCCAGGTGGGGCCCTGAGCGGCCCAGGACTGCCCCGATGGAGGCGAAGCTGGGACGGCCGAGAGGGCCCCGAGACGGCCCAAGAAAGACCCAGGAGGGCCACAGAGGATCCCAAGACGATTCGAGAGGGCCCCAATGCGACCGTCAGAACTTCCCCACAAGAGGCCAGGGCGGCCCCGGGACGACCCGTGAGCTCCATGAGTGAATACGTAGGATGTCACATGTGACGGCCATCCTCTTCCCTCTCCTGCTCCTCCTCCTCCTCCTCTTTCTCCCACCCTCATCGTTTCCTCCATTATCCTAAGTGCTCTGCCCCAAGACACCTCAAACTAACCAAAGTGAAATCAAGGTGGCCGAAGTATGACATGTGACGGCGATATGACCACGACTCCAACCATCAACGCACTCAGTACCTTTAACACAGCTCCATTCACATGTTACAGCCTCATGTCGCCCCTCGGACAGAAAAATCGCATGTACTGGGCCGGCACGGTGGCGGGACGTCCTGCGGGCAACTGGATCGGCTCCCTCCCCTAAGTTCCCACCTGCATCTTGTTTCGTTGCAACAGGCTGCATGCTTAGTATGACTATCCCTTTGGATGTGTGTCCGTTTCCATCAGTGTGTTCCCCTCGTCTCTCCCTTCTGAGGTATTTGAAATGAGATGCACCATGGCCATGGCTGCGTTTCTTTTTCTCTCGTATGAGTCTGATTATTTATGTAGGTCATGCCCCTTTTGGGCTATGCCTCGATTCATCATTCGCCCAAACTCTAACTTCGAGGTTACTGATTGCTGAGCTGGCATGGTGGCGGGGCGTGCCGTGGGCAGCCGGACACTGCTGGGGAGGGCCCCGAGACGCCCCAAGAGGGCCCCAGGAGGCAAACATAATTGATATTCCATGTGCTGTTGAACGATTCTCCTAGCGTCATCGCCTGACCTGCCTTGAGAACACCCACAACGGCCCGATATGCACCAAAGAGCGGCCCGACGGCGGAAGAGAGCCCTGAATTGGCCCAAGACGGCAAATTTGCCGGCTCGGGGGTCTCTTCGGGGCAACTTGGGCCCTCCGCGGATCCTCTTGGGGACGTCGGGGGCCGCCTGGGGGCCGCTGCGAACCCTCCCAGGGGACGCTCGGAAGCCGGCCTCCCTGGGCGGGGCGCGCATGGTGTCGGAGGAATGTTCGAAATGTAACTGCACTGATTGCGTGATAACAGGTCCGCCGGCCTCCGCTTGCTGGGGATGGACAGGCGTGTGAGACATGTGGCTGTCCCCCTCCTACTTCCCCCTCCCTGGGAGCCCCAAATCCAGTTAGGTTGAGGGAGGCGTCGTCCCCCCCCCCCGTCCCCCACCCGCCCCCTTGAGGCCAGAGATCGTCAACGCACAGCCGGGCCTCGGGAGGGTCTGAATCTACATTCCGTGGCCCCCCAAATGGACAAGGTGCCATCTAAGCTTGCTCAAGCTGGGTCCGGCGAGATGGCGCACGCCACTCGAAATACACATGCACATCTGCATACAAGTGTAGATACAACTACGTAGGTTATGGAGGACTGGCCCGGCACAACTTCAGCATGGGCAAGGGGGGCTGGGACGCGGGCGCCTCTGGAACGACCACAACGGACAAATACCCCCTAAACAACCGAGACGGAACAAAACAAGCCTGGATGGCCGCAATACGGAACAGCAGGCCCCGCCAATTGCTCAAAGGGGCCGAAAAGGGCTCCCGACACAGGTCTCGTAGAGGCATAATTCATGCAATTGTCCTACACGCTCCATGCGAGTGTCGCAAACTCGCCTTCGCCGCTCCCCACATGTTGGAAGATTTCTTCGGGATCGACGACTCGTTGTGCCTGTGTGTTCTCTGACCCTTCCTGAGGTGTGTCCCCCTTCACGAGGAAATCGCCGCTCGCCCAGCGCAGCCAGGCCGACGACCCCAAGAACCCGCGCGCCGCACCCGTGCTCCCGCGCCCACGGCCCCTCGTAAACTGCAGGGGGCCCGCGCTCGTCGTCCTCCTCGCCGTCGCCGCCCTCCTCGTCCTCCCCCCGCGGGGCAAGAGGCTCCCAGGAGGCCTCCAAGAGGCTCCCGGGAGGCCCCAGAGTTCCTCCACAGAGGCCCCCAAGAGATTTCCGAAGAGACCCCAAGAACCATCCCTGAGGACTCTGGCCCACGTCAGCGTCGTCGTCGTTGCCGCCGCCGCCGCCGCCGCCGCCGTCGTCGTCGTCGTCGTCGTCTCCCTTCAGGGTCGGCGAGACAGGCCGTAAGGCCTTCGCAACCACAGGGGGCCCGCGCTCGTTTTCCTCCTCGTCGTCGTCGCCCTCCTCTTCCTCCTCCGCGGGGTCGGGGGCAGCAGACAGGGGGGTGATGACTACATTCGACCCGCATAATCAGGACGCGCGATAAGAAAGCAAGGCCCTTGGAGGGCCATGTGGACACTTTGCGAGCGGGGCGCGGCCAGCGAAAGCGGCCAAGGATGAACCGAAAGGGAAAAATACCGTGGCCGAGACCACGACTTCTCCCAGATTGCACGGCCTCTCCGTCATTGTTGCCAGGGACACGATCTTCCAGAATGCCGATGACAGGTGCGTGCGGGACCCCTTGCGTTGTCATGATGCATGAGATACTCGTACCTCTTTCATACCACTGTTCACCCCGACCCTTTGTCCCCAATATGTCGTCATGAACGTCCTACCCCCTTCAACAGCTTCGCTGAGGCGTGGTAGAAAGCCAAAGGCTGCCTAGTAGGGCTTCTGCACTCTGATATGGGATCCTCCCCCCTCTACCCGCGTTCCCCCGCGCGCCCTCCCCGCCCCCCCCATTCCTGCCGAAGACGCGATCCCTCGTGAGATAAACGATCATGCGGCGTTAGTGAAGCCACTTTCCATCGCGAAAGAGCTGCCTTCTTGCGCACTGGGCTTCCAAGGCGGTCCATTCAAGCTTCATCATATACCAAGATGACTCAATATGCTCAGACGATGGCCTCGGAGGCGCCCCCCAAAGCGGCCGAATTCACATTTGAAATCTTGCAGTGTCTGGCTCCCGCAAGCTCAAGGCGGCCCACGAATTCTCCACGACAAAACCGAAACGGCCCGAACGGCCCCCGAGAAGGCCCCAAGATGGCCGAACACGATCCCGCGATGACGCAAACAGCATCCAAGACAACCCCGAGACGGCTCAACACTGCGCGAAGGCAGCCCCGCGACGCCCCCCAGACATTCACCATGCGGCCAAACGGCCTCTCAAGCAACCCAAGAAAGCCCCCCGGCGGTTAGAACTGAGCCCCAAAACGGCCCAAACGAGCCTCATCGGACCCCCAAGACTGCCTCGCAGGGGGTCCAAGCATCCCCAAGAAGGTCCCAACGATGTCAATAAAACACCTCAAATAATCAAGACGGAATGTGTCGAATGGGACGGCCTTCCTCTCGCTTCTCTTCCTCCTCTTCCTCGTGTCTCATCCCCCTCCTCGTCCTTCTTACCAGCAGCCGCATCATCCTATTGCAGGCAACCAATATGGAAAGGATGCGCGATAAGGATGCAAGGGCTTGGACGCCCATGTCGAAGTTTTTCGGGCGGGGCGCGGCGAGCGAAAGCGGCGAAGGATGGACCGAGGAGGCGAGGATGCAAGGGTACCATTGGCAAGGTTGACCATCATTACTGTCATGGTTGACTGGACTCATCAGCGGCTTCCTCATCATCACCACCACCAACATCACCAGCATCACCACCATCATCCGAATCATCAGCCTCAACATCCGCATCACACCCATCACCAGTGACAGCATCATCATCACCATCATCATCGTCATCATCATCGTCTCCATCACCAACAGCATAGCCACCATCTTTGTCAACATCATCATCAGCAACAGCACCACCCTCAACAACATGATCACCACCATCATCATCACCATGCTAAACATCATCCTCATCACCATCACCATCACCATCACCCTCATCATCCGCACCATCATCCTCATCATCATCACCATCCTCCTCATCCCCACCGTCACCGTCACTCTCACCCTCATCACCATCCTCATCCTCATCCTCATCACGGTCCTCATCATCATCCTCGTCATCGCCACCACCATTATCAACATCACATCACCATCACCACCATTCTCAGCATCTGGATAAATGGGGCTTTCAGGGGGTTCGCCTAACACGTTAGAGTAACAAAGGGCCTTAACACGTGTAGCTTGTAAGTTCGGTGTTTTACATGCCATGAGGGCCTGCAAAGAGAACGATGACCCCGAACGCTGGGCATGGGGGCCCACGAGCGATTCGCGGCGCCTCGCTGATGGGAGACACGAGGGACGCGACGCACCACCGACCTGAGAGGGTATTGAATTAACCAATCCAGCATTCGACTGTGGATGGGGGGAACAGGCGCGGAGGGGAGGTGGGCGAAAGAGAGGTTCTGAGATCCCTGACAGGTCTGAAATCCCTGACACGGGGACTGTTTTTCACTGCGGCTGACGGCGTCGACCCCGCCTGAGAGTCCAGGCCGTCGCCAAACGTGAAGGTGGTCCCTCCTGATGCCCGAGACGTCACAGCACTTACCTGCACTCAACAAGATTGTGCACTGAAATTAGAAAGACACCCAAGGTCAAGCCCCATGATGATGAAGTTTTGGATGTCGCCACTGAGCCAGCTCTCCACAACTCTGAAAGTTAACCAGGCGAGTTGAGGATGTCGCCATACAACCAACTCTACACATCTCGGTCCCCAAACAATGTTTCTTGCGTATTGTGCGTCGTACCGGTACTACCACTTTGGACTGTGCCGCCGTTCGAAAGGCAACTTCCACGGACACCAAGCCTTGCTCAACGAGGGTCAGGGAGTCGCGCACTGTGATTCCGAGTCGTCAGGCGCTGATGGGCATCTAGCCGCACTCGATATACTTCTTCCGCTCGTAGTCGTCCACGGTGGACCCCCCTCCCTGGCGCGAGGAGCGCGCCAGGGGGCGGCTCTGGGCACGCCGCCAGGGGGCTCCAGCGCCGACACGAAGCATCCGCGCTGACCTCCTGAAGTGTAAACTTCTGCCATTCGCTGTTCCCCGAGCTGCGCCTGTGAAAAATGCGGGCACGGGGGAGGGAGAGGGAGGGAGATGAGAACGACGCTGAGGACGAGGAAGCGCTCAGATGAGAACGACGCTGAGGACGAGGAAACGCTCAAGACCCGCGCTGGTCCAGATTTGGCGCCGAACTGGAGCGGGTCTAACTGGACAGTCTCCCTGCAGCGCTGCTGCGCTGGCACGGCAACGGGCCTTGCCGCCTTGCCGTAACGAAGCGAGCACTTAGAACCAAATGCCGCCACGGCCTTACCGTCATGGTCCGCCGCCACGTGATGGCACCCTCCCATCCCTTCCCACCGACCAGCACGTAACGCCCTGGGCAGCACACAATCAAAACTGATGGAAAGGATGTGAGATAATCATGCACGGGCCTTGAAAGTGGTCAATGACAGACCGAAGAGGCAAACAAACAAGGGTACCCTTGGAAAGGTTACACATCCTTGCCATCGGTTTCGACTGTTCGGGCTTCCAGGGGAGCGACTCTGCAAGAAGGCGTGCACATATCAAACGTGGTGAGACCTGTAGACCGGATGCGTCTGAATGCCGGTCTCTTGCACCTTCGAAGCGGCTTGGAGGGGTCCGAGTGGATCGGGTCGGAGGATCGCGCCGCATCGCCGATGCATCGGCGATGCATTTGCGATGCACCTGCGACGTCGGCGATGCAACGGCGTCGCTGGCGTGGAAAAAACCTGGGTCCACATCGAGCCGCATCGCAGATGCAGCGGCGATGAGGCGTGATCCTCCGACCTCATCTGCTCGGACCCCATCTGGGAGGCCTAAAGATAGAGAACTATGAAATGCCATGTGCACCGCCCGTGTGCAACATCGGTGGCAAATGCTTGCAAACGGCTGCTCGTGTCCGCTGGTCCCCATGTGCGGGGGGGCCATCAGGCTGTGAGACCCACGCCTCAGCAGCTGAGCCGCGCAGTCCTCACTAGTGCAACGAAACGCCTGCCAACACTGCGTTTCCCCCATTGACTGAGCAACACAGGAATCATGATGTTCTGGTCACCAGCTCCCAGGGCACATAACTGCTCAATTGCTCGGCAGGTGAGACGCCCCGCCCTGCGACCCACCATTGATTATTTCCATGGTTGTTGAAGGATGTTGGCATGTGCTATGTGCTCTTGTTCTGCATTCCGACGGCTCAAGACGGCCCAAGAGGCCCCCAAGATCGCCCCAAAATCGCCTACGAGGCCTCCAAGATGGCTACATGACGGCCCAAGACGCCCCCAAGAAGGCCCCCAGAGGGCCCGAACAGGCCTCAAAGACGGCCAAGATGGCTTCCAAGACTGCTAAGACGGCCCAAGATGCACCCAAGATGGCCTGATATGGCCTCAACATGGCCCAAGAGGTCTCCAAGAGGCCTCCAAGGCGGCTCAAACGTCCTCCAGGGGGGCCGTCCAACAGCCATTGACGATCTCGAAAGTGTTTGGCATTTCCGCTGTTTCGGCCTTCCTACGGCCCAGCGGCCCCAAATGCCGCCAAGGTGGCCCCAAGATCGCCCAAGAGGCTTCCAATATGCCCGCATGACGGCCCAAGAGGCCCCCAAGACGGCCCCAAGAGGGCACCAAGACGGCCCACGAGACCTCCAAGACGTCCAAGATACTCTCCAAGACGGCCCTGAAGCGCCCCTAGAGAGCCCCAAGTCGGTTCAGACAGGCCCCCAAGACGGCTTCCGACGGTGTCAGACAGGTCGGGAACGCCCGAAGACGGCCAAAGAGGCCCCCAAGAAGCCCCTAAAGGGCCTCCAAGAAGCACCCACGAGGCCCAAGGAGGCTCCCAAGAGGCCTCCGAAAGGCTCCCGAGGAGCTCCGCAGAGGCCTCCCAAGAGGCTTCGCAAGACGGTTCCCGAAGTCGCCTCCTCCTACTCCTCCTCAGTCCCCATCATCCTCATCCTCATCCTCATCCTAATCCTCCTCCTAGTCATCCTCCTCCTCCCTCTCCTGATCCTCCTCCTATTGCCCCCCCACGCGTTCCCCGAAGGCTTTCCAAACCGACTCGGGGAACAACTGGCACGATAGCTTGGCCAAGCTCTAGCCCAGCTGTCGGCCACATAGGCGCTTCCAAAAGGGCAGGGGGCGGCGGTGATTCGCCGTAGGCGTCTTCGATAACGCCGACGTTTCAATCTGCGCTGATGATTCCGATCTGCCCCCGCAGGATGCTCCCGGATGCGCCAAGGCAGCGCCGAGACGCACCGACGCGACTCTGATATATCCCATTATGATAGAGAAGGGGCCAGCGGCTGGGGGCGAAGCCATTTCGCAAAAAAGCAAAATTAAGAATCTGAATCATAGTTGGTAAGAACGAAACTTTTAGTACGACTTATAATCGTGACGATGATAATAATAATGTTTAAACAGCCCTACTACTAGCAATATACAAAACATATCAATGATAGTGATACGAATGACAAAATTTAAACTGCCAATAAGAATGATTAACAATACAGCGGTCACATCCCTCGTACGGCAAAAACTGCAGATCCGCGCTCTCCAAGCCATGGGAATGAACTCCCTAGACCGCGATCCCTCGTAACATAGACATTGCATTCGCGCTCCCTGGCGCTCCCAAGCGCTCCCCAAACTCCCAGAAGCTCACGAGCCAGGCGATCTCGAGCGCCCCCCACGAATTCTCAAGCGCTCCCCAGGCTACGAGGCTTTCCCGAGCGCGCACAGGCGTTCTCAAATCAGGCGCTCCCAAACGCTCCGAAGCGCTCCCTGGCGATCCCGCGAAGGCCACTGCGGTTCTGCGCGTGCAAACACGATCCCTCACGCAACATGCTGGAAGGCCCGCCCCCTCCTCCACCTTTTCTCCTCTTCCATCTAGCTCACCAAAAACCCAACCAACCACCTACCTCTTTAGCCAACGTGCAAGCGAACCAACCAGCTAATAAACATGCCAATCGTCAATTCAGACAGACAGCCAGCCAACTGACATAATTGCCAGCCTGCCAACCACTTAGCCAATCACCTGACTAACCCAACCAACGCCTCCATGCAGGCAATCAGAGGGGGGATAGGGGGGGAGTGTCGGCGGAGGGCAAAGCCATTCGGCAATTAAGAAACAGCCGAGTCACCCCATGCTGGAGACGGCCGGGGTGTCTGAGCTTGATGGGCCTTGAGAAAATCGGTCAAGCGGATGGGGGACAGGGCAAGTCCGCTCAAAATCTGTCCCTGGACCACTCCCAGGGTCCATCTGGTGCAATGGTTTCACCCCTGATCCGCTTCTGACGGTCATGGGGCCCGAAAACGGCTCCTGGAGACCGACAAAGGCAAACCACATTCTCGAACGCAGAACCTCGAACCACGCCCCACCCTTCCTGCACGACCGAACCAATCCTGGGCAACCTCAGACCCCCAGCCGGCGCTCAAACCTCATGGGTACTCAAGCGCGTGTGAGCACACCAAAACTCAGACCAGGATGGAGACATGCAGGTGCCAGCAGCGGCCGCTCAGACTCGCCGGGCGCAAGGCTCGAGCTAAGCAATGCTTTCTGTGCTTCTTCTGCCGTTCTCCTTCGCTCTGCCTTTGCTGCAAAACGAAAGCGGCCCACGAAATCGCCCGAACACCGCTGGGCTGGAGCCCTGGCTGGGCGACCTACTGCAGGCGCCTCCAGTCCGGGCCTCCGCCGCTCGAGCCCGGGAGCGGCAGGGCCTCCCTCGCCAGGGTCTTCACCAGCTTCTTCTGCATCCGGAGCCGCTGCGTCTTCGTCTTCGGCTGGAACGCGGGCGGCTCCGAGCCGGCATCCTCGGAGGCCTCCCAGATGGGGCTGGAGTGGACTGACGAACGAACAGCACGCCACCATACCCACAGGGGGGGCGCAGGGGCCTATGGGTGCGCGTTGTCGGATGTGGGTCCCGCTCGAACTGAAGCCTCCCCGGCCCCAGGGACCAATACCCCGCATCCATACCAATAGCCAGTCCTCTTCCCTCCGATCATGCTATGGGTATGGATGCGTGTTGTTCGTTCGTCGTACATGGGGTCGGAAGATCGCGCCGCATCGCCGATGCATCGGCGATAGATCGACGATGCATCGCCGACGCATCGGCGACGTTGGCGTGAAAATTATCCTGGCGAAGGACCCAACCATACGCAAGTGTGATAACCGCAGGGCAGGTGGGACGAAGCAAGGGGAATTCCCCATGGGGCCACGAACCGTGTGAGGGATGCGCCAAGATTGGGCCGGGCCGCCATGCGAACCCTGCCACTGGGGCCTTCGGTGGAGCTCTCTATGGGACCACGAACCGTGTGAGGGGTGCGCCAAAATGGTGTGGGGCCGCCATGCGAACCCTGCCACTAGGGCCTTCGGTGGAGCTCCCTTTGGAGCCACGACCCGTGTGAGGGTGCGCCAAGATTGGGCCGGGCCGCCATGCGAACCCTGCTACGGGGCCTTCGGTGGAGCTCCCTGTGGGGCCACGAACCGTGTGAGAGATGCGCCAAAATGCGGGGCCGCCATGCGAACCCGGCCTTCGGTGGAGCTCCCTATGGAGCCACGAAGCGCTGTACTGGGTGGGTGAAACGCAGGGAGGAGGGGGAGGAGGGTGGAGGGGAGGAGGAGGGAGGAAGGAGGGAGGAGGGACGCGGGGACAGTCTTCAAATCGAGCCGCATCGCCGACGCCCCGGCGATGCAGCGCGATCCTCCGACCCCATCAGCTCGGACCCCTATCTGGGAGGCCTATCGAGCTCCCCGATCGTCGGTTTCGAAGTGCGGCGTAGACGACCTCGACGACCTCGACGACCTCGACGGCGCACGGCGCATGCGACGCGCGACCGCCTCCCGCGGCGGCCCTGAGGCCCATGGAAAGGGGCCCAGGGACACACAAAGAAATAGACACAGCTCCCAGGCTTCTCACTATTCCCCATTTTCTGGGCCTTCGCCTTCCCCCCCCCGCTTCCCATATGTCATCCTATCCTCCTGGGAGTCGCCGATTCATTGTGTCTGTGTTTCTCCCCTCCTGGCAGAGATCCCCGATCGTTGGCTTCGAAGCGAGGCGTGGACGCCCTCGACGCGCGACCGCCTCCCGCGGCGGCCCCGAGGCCCAGCGATCCTCCTCCGAGGCCGCCGCCGGCACCAGCCGCGAGGGCCAGGGCACATCCTCCGCGCGCGGGAGCCGGGCCGCGCAGGCCAGGCCCGGGGGCGCCGCGGGCCACCGCGGCCCCGCGCCCTCCGCGGGGGCCACGATCGGGGGGGAGGGCCCCTCGGCCTGGAATGAGGTCGGGCATGTCCCGAGCAGGCGGAGTCTGGACGAGACGTCCACAGTATGACGAAACATTGGAAATAGTCAGAGCATGTTCGAACATAGCAGGACATAGTCGAATATCGTCCCTTGACTACGTCTTGACTGTTCTTGAATATTCCTCGTGCAGAGGGACATACCCGACCTAAGGCCATCGGCCTGGAAGCGAAGGGGCCCAGTAGAAGCCTCCTAGATGGGGTCCGAGTAGGGATCGGAGGATCTCACCGCATCGTCGACACATCGGCGATGCATCGCCGACGCATGGGCGATGCACTGGCGACGTCGGCGGTGCATCGGCGACGTCGGCGTGGAGAAAGATCGAGCTCCTCATCGGGCCGCGTCGGCGATGCATCGGCGATGCTGCGCGGTCCTGCGACCCCATCTACTCCGACCCCATCTATGAGGCCTAGATCCAGACCCCTGGGGGTTTACTCAACACACATTCTGGAGAGGCTTGGGTGTCGATTCTGGAGAAGGAGGAGGACGAGGAGGATCAGGGTTTGCCTGTGCCTAGTGAGATCCTTGTCGAGTGTTGTTCTGCTGCTGCTGATGGTGTGGAGGAGGATGAGGAGGAGGGGAGGGAGGCCTGAGCCTGGAAGGGGCGATGCACTGCCGATCGATTGGCGACAGGCACCCGATGGTGGGCGAATCCGCAGGTCCCCGGGCTAGAGGCAGAAGAAACAACGTAAACATAAACTTGTGGCGCTCCGCGCGGACTTCTTGGCTCCGCGCTGGACCCCCCTCCCTGGCGCGCGGAGCGCGCCAAGGGCGGCGTCGGAGGCGCCGCCAGGGGGGGCGCCAACAGTTTACACCGCTGTTTCTTCTTCGACGGGCGGGGGTGGGCTGCCGGGCCCCGATCGGCGATGCACAGACGATTCGGGGTCGATGCGTTCATCCCCTCCTAAGCCGATCCCTCCATGACGTTGCCCTTTGGTGCTCGGTTGGGCCTCGGTTCGTGGGGGGCGATACATGTTGGGGGGGGAAGAAAGGTGCACTCCTCAGGCCCCAAAGGCCGCCTTTTGGACCCTAAGGGCCCCTTTAGGAGCCCTACAAGGGCCCCTTCTCTGCAGCCCTCACTGCCCCCCCCATGTAGGGAATCGAACTCTATCTACACCGACGATTTTTCCGACCCTGCATTGAAATTTGCACTGGAGAGCGGATCCTGGTGTATACGGGACCCCTGTGTATACATTGTTCGTTATTTCCCCGGGACATAAAGGACAAAAAGTATACACCACACCACCCCAGCGTCGTCCCCGACCCTCAACAAGTCCTGGGATTGAAGAACAGCCTACTACTGGTAATGTGTATGTTCCAGTTTCCGACCACGTATCGCCCCCCGTTACGCGACACGCTCTCCGGCCGCCGTTCGGAACGATCCAGGCACCCTCGGAACGCCCTCAGCGAGGCGCAGCTGCCAGAGAGCATATCCGGAGGCTGGGAAGCCGCCGAGTGTCCGAAAGCCTCGAACCTCGGACCTCGAGCCTGCCCCCCCCTGTGCCTTGGACGCCCTGACCCGAGTTACCCCTGATGATTTTTGGGCTCTGGGCGCCCGAATTATCCGGGGTAACTCGGGTCCGGGATAGATCGGGTTCGGAATCCCGAAAAACGAACCCGAGTTAGCCCTGACCCGAGTTACCCCTGATGATTCGGGGCTCTGAGTGCCTACCCCCCCGATCGCTGCCCCTGACCTCGAGGCTCACCGTGGCCATGCCGCCGCGTGGCGGCGCTCGCTGGGCCACGCTGGCGGGGGGGGGCGCTGCGGGGGGCCGCCCTCGGGGTCGGCCGGTGCAGGGCCCAGACCTCCTCCGCCGCGGGGACAACGGTTCGGTCGGCCATGCCCCCCTCCCTGCAGGCGGATTCCCGACGAACATCCAAAAATAGTCCCAAAAGACCCCCGACTTGACAGAAGCAGTGGAAACAAATCGTCCCCCGAGCATGTTTTTGATAATTTTGGAAAATTCCTCCTGTAGAGGGACGTGCCCGACTGAACCTCGGGGTCGGCCAGTGCAGGGCCCAAACCATCTCTCCCGCGGGCACAACGGAAAGAAGACCCTCGCCATCGCTCGGACGTCCAGATCTTTCGTGCGTCGAACTGCTTCGCAAGAGGGAAGACGAACCCAGGACGAGGACAAAATCGGGTGAGGACGAATTGGGAATCTCTCGGATCCAGCGGCTCTGAAGAATGCGTCGGGCGCCGCGGCCTTCTCAGAGCGTTCTGGAACGCTCTGAGAGCGTTCCGGAACGCTCTGGAACGGATTTGTCCCCGTCCTAGCCCCGTCCCAAGATGGTCCAAGCTGCTCCTCGATGGTCCTCGCCGAGGGAGGAGTGCACATGTCCGAGCGATGCCGAGGACACGACGGGCGCGTCTGTTTTGCAACATGTCGGCCTCTGGGGGCCCTTGCCAGGCACCGGGACCGTCCCAGAACGACTCGGCATGGGAAAAGGACCCTAGGTGAAGGGGCCAGACCTCCTGAACCCTAGGTGAAGGGGCCAGACCTCGAGGTATCCACATTGTGAGAGAGCCACGGCGTCGGAGGTCTGGGAAGAGGCAACTTGCACCGGGATCGGCTTCGAGCCAGCCCGGGTTGGCTTGAGCAACAGTCTGCCACGTCGCCGCTGTGCAACGGCTGGTAGCGAGCGTCATCTTATTCGGCGTTTCGACACTGGGTGAAGCGGGTGGTCTGGCTCCAGACCTCTGCTTAAGTAATGCACCTGTTTGCAGCAGCAACAATGCGTCCTATGGGGGAGACCCCACCTGCCTGACAAAGGCGCCACAAACAGCCAAGATCTACTCCATAGAAGGGGGGAGGGAGGGGTGCGAGGGCCCGCGCCGATCGGCAAAATCGTGAACCAAAAACGATCACTATCTGTCAGGACCCTTGATATTTCATCAAGGCTGCAGGCTCGCTCACTGCGAGGCAGCTCCTGGCCGCTCGGCGCACCGACCCCCCCTGCAGGTCCGTGAAATGTGGCATGCCATGCGGGGGCGATGCCGCAAGTCCCGATTCTGCTGGAGGGGCCGCTGTACCCCCCCCGAAATGGAAATATCGCGCCCGAAACGGCCGCTAGGACCACCACAAAAAGCCCCCAACAGCCCTCCAATATTCACCCCTATGAGGACCTCAAGAGGCCCCAACGATGCCCCACATAAGGTTCCAACGCGTGTTTTTTTCTTGTTTGTGTGTGCGTGCGTGTGCGTGTACGTGTACGTGTACGTGTACGTGTACGTGTACGTGTACGTGTACGTGTACGTGTGCGTGTGCGTGTGCGTGTGCGTGTGCGTGTGCGTGTGCGTGTGCGTGTGCGTGTGCGCGTGCGTGTGCGTGTGCGCGTGCGTGTGCGTGTGCGTGTGCGTGAGTGTGTGTGTGTGTGTGTGTGTGTTGTGCGTGCGTGCGTGCGTGCGTGCGTGCGTGCGTGTGTGTGTGTGCGTGTGTGTGTGTGTGTGTGCGTGTGCGTGTGCGTGTGCGCGTGCGCGTGTTTGTGTGTAGTGTTCGTGTGTGTGTGTGTGTGCGTGCGAGAGAAGGTAAATAACGAGAGAAAACGATAATGAGAGAGACAACGAACACATACAGAAACAAAACATGTTTGTGAGGGAGAGAGGGGTCGAGAAAAAGAAGAGAGAGAAAGAGAGAGAGAGAGAAAAAAAAAGAAACACATAATATATATATATATATATATATATATATATACATATATATATACATACATGGGCGACACAGCCGCCATGAAACGATGAGCGCACGCGGCGCACCGCACGAAAGCCATCAGCAATATCAAAACATGCAAAATTGCGAACAAAGCAACACTCGGGGAAACGGTCTAGTTAGATCCGTGTGTGGCGCAACCCCACGAAAAAAATACCCCGCAAGAAGGTGGGCACGTTGCGCAACACCCCGGGGAGCTAGGCCTGCGGAGTCGCAAACAGACAACAACACTCCACCAGACCCCGATGGGCAAGGTGGGAGCACGTGTACATTTGGCAGCTGGCTGGGGGAACATCTAGCTAGACCCGCGCACAGCGGCACTCATTGAACCACCACGGGCACAGGAACACTGCGACAACTGTACGTACATCGTTGCACAAGTTGCAACGCCCAAAACGTCGAAGTCTCGTTTGATTAGCTAAATAAAAAACCCCGCTGGACCTCGCAGGACCTCACGTAAATGGCGGCAATTTCGCAGTTGGCAGCACCCGGAAACGGCGAGGGACAAGAAACGCGGTGGCCGCGCAGGGAAAAGTGAGTAGGCGTAGGCGGCGGGGAGGAGGCAGGGAAGACGCCGGGGAAGAGCAGCGGTGTTCTTGTCAAGATATTTGACTCGAAACGAGAACGTACCCAACATACTGAAAGGCAGCAGCGTGGAATGGGGATTCCCCGCTGCAATGTCCCGGCGGATAACCGCGGGTCACGCCCGGAAGCCGCGAGGAGGACATCCACCTCCACGCCCATATCCCCCTTGACGTCCACCACCTCAGCCTCCTCTGTCCTCCGCAACAACCACCTGCTCGTGCGCCTTCTCAAGCAACGCCACCCTGGCATCCCCCTCCTCATCCTCGTCGTCGTCGTCCTCCTCCTCCTCCTCCTCCTGTTCGTCCTCCTCTTCCTCCTCCTTCTCGTCCTGCTGTTCCTCTCCTCCTCATCCTTTACCTCCTCCTCGTCCTCTCGCCCCCACCCCTCCTCCTCCACTTGTTCCTGCGCCAGATCACGAATAAGACGCGGCAGACTGCGTGAACAAGACGGCGCCGATGCACCTACTTCCGCGGGCAGCTTGCGCGCGGGTGAACGCGCAATCGAACCCCGCGGCATCGCCCCCCCAACTTCGAGGTAAGCGGTGCAACGGACCGCTTCTGTCAAAGCCTCGTCTCCCCCGTTCGGTGGCGGTTAACCCGCCCATCCCGCTAGCAGACCGTGGAGGCCTTGGATAATGAATCCGAGGTCTGGCGCCTTGTGGGAATCCACTTGCGTGGCAGGGGGGGGGGGGGGGGGGGGGGGGGGGCAGACGCTGCCCCCCCCAATCATTGTGCGCTCTCTATCCTCCCTCCGTCTCCACTCCCCCCCCCGCACTTCCCCCCCCCTCCCCCCCCCTCCCCCTCCCCCCCCCCATCCTTCCCCCCCTTCCTCCGCCTCAGATCCCCTGGAGGGGGGCGGCAAGTGAACGGCGCGGTTGCGGTCGCGCGCCCCGGCGGGGGTGGAAATGCGTCGCCCAGTTGGGGTTGCGGTTGCGCGCCCGCGGGCGGGTTGAAATGCGTCGCCAAGGTGCGGTTGCGCGCCCGCGGGCGGAGTAATGCGCGTCGCCAGGCTGCGGTTGCGGTTGCGCGCCCGCGGGCGGGTCGACATGCGTCGCCCAGGTGCAGTTGCGGTTGCGCGCCCGCGGGCGGGTCGAAATGCATCTCCCAGTTGCGGTTGCGGCTGCACGCCCGCGGGCGGGTTGAAATGCGTCGCCCAGTTTCGGTTGCGCGCCCGCGGGCGGGTCGAAATGTGCCGCCCAGTTGCGGTTGCGGCTGCGCGCCAGCGGACGGGTCGCGATGCGTCGCCCAATTGCGGTTGCGCGCCCGCGGGCGGTTTGAAATGTGTCGCTCAGGGGCGTCTGCGGTTGCGCGCCCGCGGGCGGGGTTGAAATGCGTCGCCCAGTTGTGGTTGCGCGCCCGCAGGAGGGCTAAAATGTGTCGCCGAGGTGCGGTTGCGACTGCGCGCCCGCGGGCGGGTCGAAATGCGTCGCCGAGGTGCGTTTGCGGTTGCGCGCCCGCGGGCGGTTTGAAATGCGTCGCCCATGTGCGGTTCCGGTTGCGCGCCCACGGGCAAGTCGAAATGCGCCGCGTAGTTGCGGTTGCGGTTGCGCGACCGCGAGCGGGTTAATACGTGTCGCCCAGGTGCGGTTGCGCGTCCGCGGGCGGCTCAAAATGTGTCGCCCAGTTTCGGTTGCGCGCCCGCGGGCGGTGTGAAATGCGTCGCCCAGTTGCGGTTGCGGTTGCGCTTGCGCGTCCGCGGGCGGGTCGAAATGTGTCGCCCAAGTGCGGTTGCGGTTGCGCGCCCGCGGGCGGGTTGAAATGTGTCGCCCAGTTGCGGTTGCGGTGGCGCGCCCGCGGGGAGGTTGAAATTCGTCGCCCAGTTGCGGTTGCGCCCCCGCGGGAGGGTTGAAATGTGTCGCCCAGGTGCGGTTGCGGTTGCGCCCCCGCGGGCGGGTTGAAATGTGTCGCCCAATTGCTTCTGCGGTTGCGCGCCCGCGGGCGGGTTGACATGCGTCGCCCAGTAGCGGTTGCGCGCCCGCGGGCGGGTCGAAATGCGTCGCCCAATTGCGGTTGCGGTTGCGCGCCCGCGGGCGGCGTCGCCAAGGCGCGGTTGCGCGCCCGCGGGCGGGCTTGAAATGTGTCGCCCAGTTGCGGTTGCGGTTGCGCGCCCGCGGACGGGTCGCGATGCGTCGCCCAATTGCGGTTGCGCGTCCGCGGGCGGGTTGAAATGCGTCGCCCAGTTGCGGTTGCGGTTGCGCGCCCGCGGGCAGGCTGAAATGCGTCGCCCAGTTGCGGTTGCGCCCCCGCGGGAGGGTTGAAATGCGTCGCCCAGGTGCGGTTGCGCTTGCGCGTCCGCGGGCGGGTCGAAATGTGTCGCCCAATTGCTTTTGCGGTTGCGCGCCCGCGGGCGGGTTGACATGCGTCGCCCACTAGCGGTAGCGCGCCCGCGGGCGGGTCGAAAATTCGTCGCCCAGTTGCAGTTGCGGTTGCGCGCCCGCGGGCGGGTTGAAATGTGTCGCCCAGGTGCGGTTGCGGTTGCGCCCCCGCGGGCGGGTTGAAATGTGTCGCCCAGGCGCGGTTGCGCGCCCGCGGGCGGGTTGGAATGCGTCGCCGAGGTGCGGTTGCGGATGCGCGCCCGCGGGCGGGTCGAAATGCAGCGCCCGGTTGCGGTAGCGGCTGCGCGCCCGCGGGCGCGTTGAGATGCGTCGCCCAGTTGCGGTTGCGCGCCAAAGGGGCGTTTTGAAATTTGTTGTTCAAGGCGCCCTCCTGACGCTCAGTCAATCAGTCAGCCAGTCAGTCAGTCAGTCAGTCGCCGGCGGGCGCGAAATTTCACTCGGCTCCGCCGGGAATGATGCCTGGAACTCGCCATGGGCGCGCGCCAAGAGGCAGCCTCATTCCAGGTGGCGACAAAGTAAAGCACAAGCGCAACGCCGAGCATAGCTACTCACAAATATTACGCGCAATACATCAGCAACTGATCCGAAGCGCGCGCGCGACGCCCCACCAACGTGAGCGCGGTGAAGTTGACTACGCGCCATAACAATAGCCAGGCGCCTAAACAAAACAGCCAGCGACGCCGACATGACGACACCCGAGGGCCCCGGGGAGTGCACAGACGCCCCAGGACAGCCAATGAAGGCCCCGAGAGGGATCCAACAAGCCCTCGATCGGAGGCCCCCAACACGGGGTGCAAGCTTCCCGCGACAACTCCTGGCGCTTCCCGCAGGACTTTCCTCGGGGCCCGTGACGCGTGGCCGGTTGTCCACGCCTCCAACGTGTTTCAAGATTGCCTCATGGGGCTGTCGCGCGCCTCTCCTAAGGGGCTCTTGGGGCGTCTTGGAGTCTCTTGGGGGCTGGCCCAAGAGGCGAAAACCACTCACGCCCCTTCGTGTTTTGGCATGATCCCGTCTTCGAATTGTCCTGGGCGGCCCAACAGGCCCCTCGATTAATAAAGGCCCCAGAGGATCCCAAGAGGCCCCCCGAACGGGTCGCATGGAGCGGGAACCCGAACTGCGATTTGGGGCCCTCCACCTCAAGTTGGCTCCCGAGCCTGCCCCAGGGCCCCGACGGAGCCCCCGCGAGGCTCCAAATGGCCTCCAGCAGCCCCAGGAGGCCCCAATAGGTCCCCAAGTGGCCCCGAAAGAGGCCGTCCAAGAGACCCCGAATTCCTAGAGGCCTCCGGGGCGCACCTGGTCCTACCCAGGCCTCGAACTCGCTGGCTTTCCAAGCGCTCTTGGGATTCACTGCGCGGCGCTCCCAGAGGCCTCGGGAGCGCGCCAAGAAGCCCCCGCCTCCAAGATGCCCTAAGATGGCCCCAAGGGCCCTAGTCGGAACCCCCCTCGGAGGCCGCCTGGAGGACAGTCCACGAGGCCCAGGTCGAAGAAGAACAGCGTGCTGCATCACGTGGATTTGATATTGTCAACGCGCTGCGCTCGACCATGGCGACCCAAACATCCCCCAATATCGCCCCGAGAGAGCCCCCAGGCCCTGGGGCCCAAGAGACCTTCAAGACAAAAGCAACATCGGAATACACATTGACCGTTCGAGCCCTACCTGGCCACCCCAGGGGGGGTCCGAAAACGCAAGCAAGCACCCAAGAATAAGAGGCCCCCCGAGGCTCCCAGGGCCCACCTTACAGGCCCCCCAGAGGCCGTGAAGATACCCCCGGGGGCTACGACGAGGCCCCCCAAGAAGCCTGGTCTGTAGGAGGCCTTTGGCCCCGAGACCCCAACGCGGTGGAAACGTGGGATACGGGGCAGGGGGGCAGACTAAAACACGAGCGGCGACCGCGCGCCAACGAGCCCACTGTGGACGCATTGGGGGCTACCCGCGCGGCACGAAAGGCCGTTGCATCCGGCTCCCAGCTAACGCTTCAGATGGACGAACGAGCAGTGCACGCACCCATGCCAATGAGGGGGTCGAGGTGGGAGGTCTAGCTAACTGGCTATGCGCGGGGGCGCGGGCTGTCGGGCGCCGGGGGAAGCCCCCGTTCGAGAGGGGGGGCCCATCCGACAACACGCACCCATGGCCTCCTCCATCACCCATGTGGCCCATATGGGCATGCGTGGGCGCGCGCGCGCGTGCGCGTGCGTGCGCGCGTGCGCGTGTCCTGCACGGACCCGTCAGCCACACATGCTAGGGAACCCCTAGACTCCCGATGGGGAGCCCGCCTTGCACGCGCAGCGGTCGGTCCCCCGCCGCCCGGCTCCCTCATGACCATGAAACAAAGCGGCGCGCGGCGCGTAGCGAGCGCCGCGCTCAGAGCAGCCCTGGCAGAGGCCGGTCTTCCCCCGGGGCGATGCCCGAACACCTTGTGGTCTCTCCGCAATAACCACCCAATTCCACGGCGGGCGACTTGGGGCGATTTATGTCGACAGCATTGCCTCTGCGACCTCCGCCGCGCCCTGGCCGCCGCCCGCAACTCCCTTCTGCCCTCTTTCCTCATCTGGAACGTTCGATACCTATGTGGCACCTTAGCGCACAAGAGCCGAGCCAAGCTGGCCACCATCGCCACAGGGTCCGCCCACAGGCGCATTGCCTTACTGCAGGAAACGCACTGGTCCGACCATGACGTGGGGGCGTGGACGACCACGTTCCCGGCGAGACGCGTTGTTGCGCCCTCGGCCTACCCAGGTCCGGGCGGCGGATGGGTCGGGGGAGTCGCCATCATTCTATCGCAAGAATACGAGCTCATCGACTCCACCATCCTGGTCCCCGGGTGCGCCATTTCAGCCACCATGCGCAAGCAGGGCCACACGCTTCGCGTGGTGTCGGTTGATCTTCCACTAGACCGGCGCTCCGACGTCGCGGTCGCCCTAGCAGACGCCCTAGCTGAACTGAGCGATATCCATACATACTGGGGGGGAGACATCAACATGGAATGGCAGGGCCCACGGGACGGCGAGATTGAGGACGTCGCCGCATGGGTCTCCATGTAGAACAGACACGCCTCCCACCCTGCCCCCACCGACGGCCCCACCCGCATCGCTGTTAGCGGCGAGTCCCAAATCGACACGTTCGCCTGTCCAGCTACAGTAGCGGGGTCATACCGCATTTCCAGACCCGGAAAACATCTCTTTCCGATCGCGCCTTGATCTACGCCGATCCGTGCGCGCTTCCCGCAGTCGAGAGATGCGACGCGATTACATCTTGGGCCTATAAAGCGCTCCCTGGGGAGGCGCACGACGACTTACGACGACGCTACACCATCTTGGAAATGATGTTCCAGGTGCCGCAAGTGGACCTGACGGGCCTCGTGCAGCCCAGCGACTCGACCTGGCCTGCCCCCCTCTGGCTGCCTCCCAAACGATCACCCAGCCGATGACAGACAAGACCTGAACCACGAGGACGACAGCCGTGACGACCCCGTCCCGCTTGTCGCGGACCGCGCACCACCCCTGCTCTGCGCTCTGGCTGAACATGGGCGTGACGCCCTCAGTGCCATGACCACTTCCTGGTGGAAGTACTGGGTCAGACGGCGCCTGGTTCCCATGATGGGCGTGCAGCTGCGAAGAGCCGCAGCCGGCACCACGTCGTTCAGACCAACCGGGCCCCTGGCAGCATGGTTGACAAGTGCTGGATGAAATGGCAGCGACTCATCACCAGGCGAAGCGGCCACGCGGATGCTCAAATTGGAAAATTTAAATGGGACCCACCGTGAAAGCTCAAATTAGAATATCTAAATGGGACCCAGGGTTACACACATACATATACAGCAATCCCAGATAGTTCCTATATTTTTCCATATTTTATGTGATATCGTCTTCCCCCCCACTTCCCATGTTTTCCCACATGTTCCTGGGAGGCGACGGTGAACTGTGTTTGTGTTGTTCCCCTTCCCTGAGTATTACACTCCGCGAGCTTGTCTACATCATATTATGAATGTGCGGCGTTCTTGTTTGAATAATATGCTCATTAACGCGTCGGTGCAACCTCGACCGTATATACTCCCCTCCCAGTGGGGTTTCTCCAGTTCGGATAGTGAGCAGCAGCATCAGCAGGATTAACAGGAGGGCGCGAGAGGGGAGACATCAGGACGAGGAAGAGAGAGAGAGAGAGAGAGAAAAAAAAAAAAAAACAGAGACATAGACAGAGAGAGAGAGAGAGAAGGGAGAAGGGATACAGCACCCCACCAGAACGAGCGCTGGCAACACGGCGTGCTGCGGCTTGGTCAGCGCGCCGCTGAGCTTCATGCAACGGGCGAGCGCGAGGATCCCGCAGCCGCCTCCGCCCATTCAGCTCCTCATGGCTCCTCCCGCTCACTTCCTATGCTTGTCCACTGGCCATCTGACCGCGCCCTGATCGGCCGTTGCTTCATGGTGGGCGATAAACAAGGGCGGCGGGGGGGAGAACCATGCACCTTTCGTGCCCCTTTTGGGCCCCATCATGCCAACAAAGAGGGCATGTTCCGAACCCCACCCCACGTATCGCGCCCCCCCCCCCCCCATCCATCCCCCCCCCTCGTATCGCGCCCCACCTGAAGTGCGTCGGGCCTCCCCGCATTCCGGGAAAAAACCTCGACCCCATCGTTCGAACTCGCGTCGCGCGGCTTGCTGTCTCGCCTGTGGACCCTGCAAGGCCCGAAACCTGCGCCGCATGCCCAACAACCGGCCGCCAGTACTGTCTCGGGACGCCGGAGGCCCAGGCTCTCTTCCACCAGCGTGCTCCGATGGGAGGAAGACGAAGAACGACGAGGGGGGAGTGGGGATGGGGGGGGGCAAAGAGGAGGGGACGGAGGAGGGTGAGTGGTGACGGGAACGGCAGAAGGGGGGTGGGAGGGGGGGGAGGGGGGGGTTGGAGACCCCTGCCTTTCACCCCTCTGGCCCGGCCTTCGGAAGAGCGCCCCAACCACTACCAAAACCTCCGAGGTCGTGATGTCCTCAGTGTACGAAGTCCCTGGACGGTGCACAGTGAAGTACAGTAGGAGCTCGACAACAAGAAACCTTCCATAGGACGTGCAACCCCATCCAAGTACAGAAGGAACCTCGACAACAACCCCAACCCTGAGACCCCAGGACGTCCTCTGGTCTTTGGTGTTGCAACGTCACGCTTTCCATCGCGAAACCATCGAGACCCAGGAAAACCAGCCATGGAAGCCTGGAGGCAAGCAGGATGTTTCTTGGCATGGGCTTCCACTGTAGCCCGCCTCCAAAGAAGCAGGTCCCGGAGAAAAATGGGAACAGTCACAGGCAAGGGAGCCCCGATCGGTCCATGATCACGGGCTGGCCGCGCTCTCCCTTCAGTGTAGGATTGCGATCAAAACATGCCCCCCAGGGGGGGCCTTCCATTCCAAGCCTGCTCGTGGGCGTCGTCGTTATTTGGATTGTGTTCCCCCGCAGAGTTTTTTTCTCAACGAAGAAGAAGCTATGGTGCTAATTGTTAGCCCCGTGTTTGGATTTTTGACACTGGTCTGAAATCACTTCCCAGTGGACAGTCGGTTACTCCGCATCGTCACTGCAAGGTCCTGGATCCCGAAGGCGACCCAGAACGACGAACAACAGCGGCGTCTCTGATCATTTCCCAGGCGGGGTTCTGGTGGTACTGGGCCATGAAACCTGCTCATGGGTCCCCGATCCCTGCTGAGTATTAGCGTGGACGGAAAGCATATCCGTATCCGCGGCCTCGCGGGCCAAGCCGCAGGGCGGCGACCCCGTGGAGACGACAAAGCGTATTTTTAGCAAATGCCCCGCGCGGAACGTATCCGTGCTACGCGTATCCGCGGGATCGCGCCCCAGAATCCAAACCGCGAGGGCGGGAGACGGATATGCTCGCCGCTCATGGGATGGAGATTTCGTCCCTGGGGGACGCTCGGAGCGAGTCCCCTGGGGCAAACTCGCCCCACTGACCTTTTAACAGTCTGGGGGGCCGGGAGGACCGCGGAATAGCCAGAAGAGAGCGAGAGACTTCCAAGGACCTCGCTGTACCAGGACCCGTTTCCTCCTAAAGGTGACCCCCCCGCCCCAGGATCACGACGCGGGTGATGCAGACTTGCCGAATGTCAGGAGGCAGCTCCTTGGAGGTCTTCGTCTTAACGGTTGCAGAATAGGTCATAGCCGGACCAAGTGGGATTCTGCCAGATTAGGCCATGCGTCGACCAAGTATATACCAGCGACAATTCGGAATTTAACCTTACAGAAGTTGTATCCTACCGAGTGGGTCGTCGCGACATTGTGAAACTCCCCTCCGACTTCACCCGTGGAACTGCCCCGGCTAGATTGCACCGGTGCAATCTCGGGGACTTCAGAGGGCTGCGCGTGCCGACGTGCAGTTTTGCACGCCCCTGGCACGCGAGGGGAGGGTGAAGAGGAAAGGATGGGAGAATGGGAGGGGGGAGGGTAGGAAAGCGGGGAGGGGAGGATGGAGGGGAGGGAGCAGGGGAGGGGAGGGAAGAGGAGGGGAGAGGAGGAGAAGGAGAAGGAGAAGGCCCGACAGCCTGAGGCAGAACATCGCGATCCATGGCCGCGATCATGCGGCTGCCTCCTTGGCCCGAATGCGCTCAGCCAGGGCCCGCAGCCGATCGTTGTCGACCAAGCGAGCCTTGCCTGCCGAGGCGGGGCCAGGAGGGGCAAGGAGCACCGACTTAGGCGGCGGCCTGCACGGTGCAACAGCATCATCACCCTCAGGATTCTTACGATAATGAGGGTGGAGGCCATCTCGAATGCACTTGATCGCACCTTCTCCTGAGGTGCTGAACTCTCCGAGACACATCTGGCCGAGCAAGTGGCAGCGTCTGATGGTATACGCACCGCATCGGGTGCAGAAAAAGAGCGGCTTGCAGGTCTCCTTTAGCACAGCAAAGCCCAACCGATGGCGCCTCTCTGTCTCAGCACCTTCGAGGCGTCTGAGAGCAGTAGGGGGCCCAGAACAACCGTTCATAGGTCGGGCATCGCTCTCGAAAGAGACCAGAAAACACCTGCTACATCGAAAAGCACCTCCATCCTCGAGCTCCTCCCATTCGTGCAAGTCTGGCGGTGGCTTCACCTTCGGGAGGCGAGCCGCAGGAGGGGACCGAACAAAATCTAACTTGGGAAAAAGCGGGAGCACCGCCCCGAACATTTTCGCACAGTCCAGAAGGAGCTTCACCCGCCTATCCAGCTCAGCCAGATCAGCAGCTGACGCCTGGGGGTGAAGGGAGAGGGCATGCTTCGCCAATCGGTCGGCGTCGGCACTACCCAGAGCAATCCTGCGCTCCTCTGGTGGGAGCTCTTGAATTACTTGTTCCGATCTGTGGGCTGGCGTGTAAAGGGCCTCTCCAGCAGCATCGAAACCAGGGGCCTGCTGCGCCGCCCGACGCACTGCCGCAAACATATGCTTGGGCCCGAGCTGGGCCGCATCCGCCGCATTGTGCAAACGGATGGCACCTCTGCAATCACTGTGAAGGGTGCTCAAACCAGACGCGAACGCACAAACAGTGGCAAGACCAACGTTTTCCGCAGCCTGGGGAGCTTGCGGGATCGTTGGCCAACTCGGGGCCATGAGTCGGGCCCTGATCTTGCACTCAGGACCTGGCTCCAGGAAAACCGCGGCAAAACTAGCTTGGCGTAAATCTTTTATGATGCACTGCGTGGCCGAGCCGTCCACGACTACGTCGCAGCTCTCGCTCAGCTCTACAAAATCTTGGAGTGATAATGGCCTGCCGTCGCCGTCCTGAAGGAGAGGGTCCGTCGCCGTCGAGGGGAGAGGGAAGGCCTCTGGTTCTGGCCGGGCCATCATCAGGCGAGACCAGAAGACATGTTCTTCTGGAGGGCTCGCTCGTGCAGCATCTATGATACCCTGCGGGGTCGCATCGGCACGGGCCTGGGCAACCTCCGAATCATCGCAGAGCCACTGACGGTGGAAAATCGAATCTGGCTGACCACATCGTGGGCATTTGCCGTCTGAGACATAGCCTGATTCAAGTAACCGATCGGCCGTCCAGCAGCCCTTGGAGAAACACGCGCACACCCAGTACTTGGCTTGCGGAGAGGTTCGCTTCGAACGGAGGAAAGAGCGAATGGAGTCGACCGACACCCGCTCACCGACGAAGGAGGGGGTGGACTCCGCGAGCCTACGTTCATGGTCACGCTGCACGCCTTCTTGCAACAAGCTGGAGATCATGGTAGGGGAAGTATACATTAGGTCTACAGCTCTACCTAAATCATCACGCCAAAGGTTAAAGTTAAGAGCCTGCCAACCTATCCGGTGCAAACTCAGAAGCATTCGATGTCCAGGGCCTCGGGAGTATCTCCATTGTTGGGGTCCCAGAGCTAGCTGCTGTGCCTCCAAAGACCTCCAGGTCCTGATGTGGTCTCGGAAGGAGGGGGGGCTCGTGCTCGGAGTCGTCAGACTACGCCAGAGACTGGATGCCCACTGTCTGGCAGGAGCCGTCGCCTGCAGCCAGGCGGGGTCGCCGTGAATGCAGACCTTCGCCAAGATCGATACACCACGGTGTGCTGGCGTAAATCCTGATAGAAGAACAGTCCTGAGCTCAGCCAGTTCCTTATCTGACATCCCCAAAATCATTGAGCCGTAGCCGGCCCCAGGTCGAACTCCCGAGATGAAAATTTTGCTCATTCGAGACCGATCCCGTGGAAGCTTCTTCCTGAAATACTTGATGAAACCATGGCGTTTTTTCCATAGCTTGAACTTGAAACCGTGTCTTACGCTGGGTGAGCCCGCCGTTGCAATCCCTGCGCTGTCCTGGGGCCAGGTCGCAGCCCAACGAGACGACGGCATTGATGGGCACGGACGGGCAGTGACGGGCAATCCTCCTGGCCAAGCGACGCGCAACACGTTGATTCGTCGCGAAGGTGGTGGCCTTGTCAGCGGCCAACTTCACATCAAGACGCTCCTCAAAGACCCACTTCAAATCTGCAGCGGCCGAGGTAAGCGTGCGAACTACTGTATCAGGAGAGCCAGACATCGTCACCGTGTCGTCGTCGATGTATGATCCGAGCGATGTCTGCTGGTTGCGAATGCAAAACTGATCAAACTCAAACATTGAATATACCTTGACAAACTCATTGTTGAAAATGTCACCTGCTGGCAATCCTGATTCTGCAAATTGCGGCAAGGGACTGTGATGGGCCCCAAGGCGGAGGATCCTAAGGCTGCGCCATAAATTGCACAGGGTCTTGGTGAGGACTCGCGGGGTGCCCCAGTACTCAGCTCGGGCCCTCAACCAAGCCAACCGAAAAGATTCGTAGTATTTTTGCCCATCCCAGATGAACCCCGCCGCGATGTCCCCGCACTGGCCGCTTCTTCAGACAACAGACATTGTTTCCAGACGGTTGCCTCCGAGGACTGCCCAGCACCGAAAGACCAGAAGGGCCGATGAGCCCGCTCCAGAAACTCATCAACCTCAGGGCGCCTCAAACGCTCCCAGATACGAACTGGTGCAGCTAGAAGTAGAATAGGGCGCAATCCTCCCTTGGGCATCTCCAGAAGCGGCAGCAACATCCAAAGCAACTGCGACGGGAACAGGCCGAGGCGCTCGATCGCCTCGAAAAGAAGCGACATCGCCTCCAGGGCGCTGTCGCTCAGGAGGCAGAAATGGCGCACGTGCAAGGAGTCCAAAGACTGTGCCGTGTGAGTGCTGAAAGACCTCGATGCCATCCTTATCTGATCAAGGGTCGCTCGTTCGAAACACCTACGGTCTGGAATCCAAGCCTCTGGCGGGGTCAACGTGGCCTTCCAGAAGCCCCCCAGCTTAACAGTTTCGGCCTCCAGGAGCTTGACGGGGCCCGCGGAGTATATCCCTGGAGCTACCTGCACAACTGTTGGTTGCCATTTCCGTTGCAGTTTCGTGAAGCGATGCATCATCCGAGCCGACCCTGCAAGGGCCTCCTTTTGCCAGGTATCCCACGACTGCTTTTGGAGCTTGTCCCCTAAGTCATTGGCATCTGAGAGGTTCTCGGCAATAACATCCAAGAACAAATCAGCCCTCGCGCGCCACTCGTGCAGGCAGGGAAGGTCTGAACGCCATTCAGACGCAAGTTGCCTCATCTCACGGAGGGGGGCATCCAATCGGATGTTGAGACCTTCCCCTGGGCATGGGTGCTGCAGCGAAACCTTGAGGATCGCTGCCCGGGACTCGCCATCAGCGAGGCTCTCGGTGGCCAGCAACAATTCAGCAAAAGCATGATAGAGTCATCGCCATCCTGAACAGACCTGGAGCGGATCATCTGCAAGTTTCGGCCTGTAGAACACTGGGGCCCATGAGGCCTTGATGGCATTCCCACGCTCCCCCAAGACCTTGGACTCCACTCCCAAAAATCTCACCAGCTCAAGTTCTGCACAATCGACGAAGAAGCGCCACGCGGCATTCAGGCATGCCCAAGCCTCGCCAGCAGGGCTGCGACGCGCATGTGCAACTGCACGCGCTGCAAGGTGACGGGCGCCGCCCCAGCATCCCTCAGCAGGGCGAGGCCCAAAAGGTAGCTCTAGGGGTAACTTCTGGAAGCTGCGGTAGACCAGCTGCTTGACCGTCAACGCATCTGGACGCATAGCTAGAGACACGGGGCGATGAGGCTTGATCCCCCAAGATGCGTCAGCAGCAACCCCTTGGACCAGCCGAGCCACTCCAGGACCTACCAAGAAGAAATCAAACATCGAACTGGCAGTCGGGGACCTGAATGTGGGCATCGTCGGGGCCATCGTGAGCATACCTAACTTCTGAACGAACCCAGATCCTTCCAGAACCTCTGGAGACATGTTGAGATCGCCGGCCACGATCGAGCGGGTCGGGTCCGAGATAGCCGGGCCCAACTGGGCCAGCAGAGCCGTGTTGATGGGCCCTAGGCCTTCCGCCGACTTAAGGTAAACCGAGAAAAGCGATAACGCCGGCCATCCAGGGAAATCAACCAAAACTTTGAGTATACGATGGGGCGCCACTGGAGTCTCACCTTCAGGAGGCCATCTGATACCAATACTCAATCTTCCAAAAATAGCAACACCTGCAGAAACCTTACCTGTCTCTGGGTTGAGGTAGCTTGGGGCAAAAAGCGCATGCCAGCCAAGACGTCGTGCCTTGTCGCTGGCCCTGCCGATGAAGTCCACACTGGTGCCGACCTCCTGCGCGCAAAGAAGAATCGCCGAGCTCTCGCGCAAGCGCCGCTTGAGCGTGGCCCAGCAGGAACCGTTGAAACTCTCAACCGAATACTGCCCAATCTCAGTATTGGACCTGGGCGGGGCCCCCTTCAGAGCTGGGACGGGAGCACCTGTGCAGGAGAGAGGAACGCCGCAACACTTGGGAGCTGGGCCGTCGAACATAGTGCCACCCACACTTTTGTTTCTTAGCCTGAACACCCAGCTGCTTGAGAAGATCCCCAAAGGCACGCTTATTCTCGTCCTCTGACCTGGCAGCTTCGATAAGTTTGTCAATGCCTTCATCCGAAATATCTTCCAAATCCGTGTCCATGGGAGTGCGGATATTCTCACCCCAAGCATTTCCACGGGCCCCTTGAGCACCAGGGCCGCCAGGAACCCCTCCCGAGCCCTCGGGGGCCGAAGGGGGAGGAGGAACTTGGGCTGCCCGAGCCTGGCACTGCTGCTCGAACAACTTTTGGTATTCGGCGAACTGCGGGGAGGCCATGAGCTGCTGCACCTCAGGCTTATCCTTGACCGCGTCCGCGTCCAAGACACATGTTGGCATCGCACTGGGCGGGGCCACCTGCGCCATGGTAGACTGGAGCTCCAACTTGGTGGCTTCAATCTCCACTCTGACCGGCTTGGCTTTCTCCTCCATTCTCTGCAGCTCAGCCTGAGCCGCCTGGATGAGGGCCTGCTGGGTCTTGATGTCCTCGTCGAGGCGCTCCAGCTTGGCGCTGGACCTCTGCAACTTATGGCCCAGCGCCGTGTGAAGCGACAATGAAGGCTTGGTAGAATTGAGCTCCTTGCGCGCATCAGCCAACTCCTTCTCCATGGCTTGCTTGATGGCGGCAGGGAACTGCTCATCACTTCGAATCCCTTGGAGGGTGCTCTCCAAGGACTTGATCTTGGCCGACAGACCTTTGGTGGCCTCGTCACTGGCCGTGTCAGCGCCTCCTCCGTCTGCTGCATCTGGTGGTGCGCCTGCGGCCTGTGGGCGGCTGCCCGCCTGCTGGCCGAACTGCTTGACGAGGGATTCCATCTGCTTCTGCAGGGCACTGATGGAGCGCACCACAGAGTTGGGAGCATCATGCGGAGGGCCACGAGCCCAAACGCCACCAGGAGCACGAGGTGGCTTGCCATGGGGGCCCGACTGGAGCCCCGCTGCTGCTTTCTTAGCCTTGTCGATGATTGCCTGCGGAGCCTTCTTTCCGCACAAGCACTTGATGCGGGACGCGAAGTTGCTGCTGCGCCCGCAGGAGGGACAGCCCCACATAAGCGCCTTCGGGCCTGGTAGGACATCAGGGTCTTGCCCCATGCGGCTGCACAGGGGCACGTGGAAACTGGAGGGATGAGGTCCCTCGGCCTGAAACCGAGCCGTTGGCTCGCAACTGCGATTACCGCTCTGAAGACGGCAGCTGCAAGCCCAAGAATCACTTGGGCCAAAGCGGCTGAGAAGGAGAAGGAGGAGGAGGAGGAGGAGGAGGAGGAGGAGGAGGAGGAGGAGGAGGAGGAGGAGGAGGGAGGAGGAGGAGGAGGAGGAGGAGAAGAAGGAGGAGGAGGGAGGAAAAGGGGCGGAGAAGAGGGAAGAGGAGGGGCGGGGGAGGGGGGGGAGAGTTTAGGGAGGAGGAGGGGAGGGAAGAGGAGGGGAGGCAGGAGGGCAGGGACGCAGGCACACAGGCGGGCACGGACGCAAGTACACAGCCTCGACGGAGGAGTGCAGCGAGTCGGCGCTGCGACTGGGGGCGGGGCGCGGGGGAGCAGCCCGAAGGGCCGCCGAACTCTCGGTCCCCCCCCCCGGGCCCCGCCCCCCGCCCAGCCCCTGCCGGGGACAACCGCGGTGGCCGTCGTCGGGGGAGAGAGGGGGGCGAGGAGGAAATCAAGCTGGGCCGCTCCTCGGAGCCAGGTCCGGGAACTGATTCGCGGCAGAGGCTCGTCGTGGCCAGTGGCCAGAGCGGAGACTTCGTCCCAGTGGCCAGTGGCCGGGCCTATAGGTACACCCCGAATGCCCCTTTCGTTGACACGCGCGAGAGCACGTCACGGCCAGGCCCCCCAGCACCGGCCCCCAACTCCGCCCATATGCCCCCCCCCCCCGTGCACCGGCGCGGACGCTCTCAGGCCGCCCACCCCCATGCCAACCCCGAAGGCACTTGATCCGAACATTAAGTCGGGCATGTCCGTCTACAGGAGGGATATTCAAGAGTAGCCGCAAATTAGAATGAGGACACCTGTTCACCTATATGTGATCATGTTTGAAGATGTTTTGGCTTTGCTTTATTACTTTTCCGAAATCCGCCTGTAGGAGGACATGCCCGACGTAATCCCAACACCCCCCCTACATACCAGCATCCCCCGGGCAGACAGCGAGCACCGCCCCTCCCCCTGCGCCGACCCCACGAACACGCCCAAGTACAGTAGAAGCTCGACCTCAAGAAACCTTCCACAAGAACCCCTACCCTGAGACCCCAGGAATTCGGTCCATTTTTGATGTTGGAACGTCACACTTTCCATGGCAGAACAATCGAAACCCAAGAAACCCAGGGCACCCTGGAGGCAAGAAGGGTGTTTCTTGGCATGGGTCTTCACTGTAAGTCATCAGACCCATACGGGGCAGCGTCTTCGCCAGAGAGGGGATCCCGATCGCGGCGACAAGGGGCCTCCCCCGTGGACAAGGGATAACCAGCCAGCACATGAAGGGTCTAAACCTCCGGGGGACCACGTCGAAAAAAAACCTGCTTGCCGTAGACACGGTGATCGCGTCAATCGGACGAAGAAACAAGGCGGCTGCGAATTCCAAACTGGTACCCAGAGACACGGGAGGGTGGAGGCGGCGGCCGTGGGAGGAGAGGGTGGAACAACGCAGTCCCTCACATGATGCACGGCAGGTTCGTGTCGTGCCGATCGGTCAGCATCGATCGAGTCTGGCTCGCCAGCGGCAGTCAACGTTGTACGCCAGCGGCGGGGTCGCCGCTGGCCGACGCGACACGAACCTACCGTAGATTTTGTAGCGGCGTGTTGCGGCGCGGGGCGCCGCGACGCGGTGCAACACGACGGTGAACAGCCAGGTGCGCTCTGGAGGAGGGCTGCGCCAGGAGGCGGGCTGGTGGCGATCCGGGGGGCCGATTCAACACCAGGTGGGATTCACCACGCGGGCCCCAAGAATACACCACCGCCACCTCCAGTCCCCCTCCCTCCTCTACACCCGGCGAAATGCTCAAGAAATCATGGGTTAAGAAATTCATGGCCTCAGATTTGGATAAAAAAGACAGAATTTCTATTGAACTCGTAGGATTTACATTGAAGCATTAAGAATAATCGAGACTCTGGTCGAAAACTTAAGTTTTCTTAAGCATCGCCTACGGTGTACTTTCCTTCTTCCCTCTTGTTTCTCTGGGCGAGGGAAGGGTTGGGGAGGTGGTGGTGGTGCATATGTTTGGGCCCCATATTCCAGGGCGGCGTCACGCGCGTAGCACACGGCCTCGCAAGGGGTCCGGGGGAAATGAACGATGCTAGAGGCCCGGACATCGCCACGAAGGTACTGGTCGTGAGGGAAGCATCCCGAGGCTTTCCAGAAGACCGAGCCTTTACCCTCCTGCGCCGTTGTTTGAAGAACCCGGCGCGGAGGCTCAATGTTTGATTACATACGCCTCCGTTCCAGAAGGCCTTCCAACATCGAGATGCTTTCCAACGTCGCGCCTCTCTGAGAACGTTCTCCTGGTGCCAGGATCCTCCCGGAAGGCTACTGGAGACCCAAGCTATGGCCCGCGGGCATCCCCATACACTCTCTCGTCGCGATCAAATCACTTTGGAAGAATGCATCTCGTTTCCAGCATTATGGGGCGACCTTCGGGTTCAAGACCATCAACATATGATTATTATTAGGCGCCGACGAGGGACAGGAAGCTGGCAACACACAAACACACTGGCATACAATGCGCACGCGCACACAGCATCACGCATGCTCTACCCAACGGATCGGCCTCAGTCTCACCCGCCTTGTGCCGAGGCGCCCTGTCCCCCTGCCGCGGATGAAAATCTCTGTCCGGGTGATGACGCGAGCAGTAGCCAGCCCGTCCGCTGCTGCGAGCGCCTTGGCGGCAGGCGTGCGCCAGTGTCTCTGGAGATGGGCGCGCCACGTCCTGGCCAAGGCCTGCCACCGCTCGCCCCACGGGCCACCGCGCTCGGAGATCAGCTTGCTTATGCCCTTGTGGTACGCCGCCGCTGCCTCCGCGGGGGTCGGCTGCTTTCCCGGGGGCGCGCGAATAGGCCCGTGCAGCATGCCGACCATCTTCCGCCAAGCGTTTCCGCAAAATCGGCGCGGGCGCTATCGGTGAGAGGCGGTACCGGAGGCCCGCCCACACTGCCCGGGTCATGTTCCGCATAACCAGCCGCACGGGGAGCCGGCCGGAACTGCGCATCCTCTGCCTCCAGAAACTCTTCCACGCCTTCGCCACGGCAGCGACGATCATGGCGTGGTGTGACCCGTCGACGTGGATCGTGAAGCCAAGAGCATCCAGGCAGTCTGCCCTCACCTCCCACTCGCCGAGCTGCTTCGCGCTCGGTGAGCTCAGCAAGGACGAATGGACTAAAATCTCGCGGGAGGAGGGCTTCGGCTCCAGCTTCCAATACCGCTGCAAGCTCGATCCGACTGCTTGCAGACCATCAACATAACTACTCTGAATGAAAAGCCAACCTCGAGCCTTCCGGGGGTCCACATCTGCGAAAACAGCAGAAAACACGACGTCGGAGGTCTGGCGTTCGAACACCTCGACCCTCGGTCGTCCTCCGACCCGGGTGCGTTCTGGCCAGCATTCCGACGGGAACGCAGCCGTGGCGACGAGGGATCTCGCGGTCGCATCGGCAAACGCGAAAACCCCGCCTTGGATCCTCGAGGCTCCAGCGCCAGCCCACGACATCCGCGCGGACCCCCGAACAAGTCCTGGGGGGGCCCGGAGAGCCCGATCACAGCGACCAGCCGCAGGAACCAGGACCCATTTCATCTGGGACGCCTCTCCTTCCTTGGAGGCTTCCAAAAAAACCCAGGATTGCAAAACAAAAAAAAAGGATTGCAAAACAAAAAAACAAAAAAAAACGAAGGATTGCAAACAAAACCGAAGGATTACAAAAAACCCGAAGGATTGCAACAACAAAAAAACAACAAGTTGAGGTCGGAGGGTCGCACCGCATCGCCGACGCATTGCCGAGACATCGGCGATGGCGGGATGGAGAAGAGACTGCTCCAGATCGTGCCTCATCGCCGATGCACCGGCGAAGCGGCGCGATCATCGTGCGTGGTGAGCCTTTGGAGCACCTTCGGGCCCCAGAGGGGCCCTTTACCGCTCCTTTCTGGCAGCCCTGAATCCCCCCTCCCCCTGATCGCCCCCCAAGTACAGCTGTCGTGCTGGCCTTAGGAATATCGAATAATGATACAAACGGATTTCTGGCCTTGGCGACCCTCGGCCACGAATAAGTTCCTCGACCCAGATCTACGGGATGGCGCGAAAACCAAAGCCCCTCCTAAACCCAAAGCGGTCCTTATTCCAGCGTTTTGCGGGGCAACCGCGTCCGACGCGAATCCAGCTCAAGTGAAGAAACAATGTTTGCTGCGGCACTTTCAACAAACAAGAAACACAAGACGACTCTGGAATGTACGGAATGCCCGATATCCTAATTTGGGAAGCCTCGAACGGTGGCGAAATACGACGCAGGTCCAAAAAGGGTACGGAAAACGGGGTACGACGCCAAACATCAAATGTTGTCCCAATCCGACAACGGCCTCCTGTCTGAAATGGGCAACGTCCGCGGCAACGTCGGCAGCGAACCCCGTTCAAAATAAACGGAACGGGCTGTCGGTTCTAAGGCCCCCGACGTCGTGACTTTTTCGTAACGTCGACCCCCAAAAGTCTGGACCCTTCCACAGGACCAGCTTCCCATCCCGAATTGTTTTTTGACGACCCCGGGGTTCGGTAAGGGCCCCCAGAGGCAGAACATAGCGAACAAAAACAACCGTCGCGAATTGTCACCACGCCAATACCTCTGTCGGGGGGCGTTACAACATTCCGAAGCGAATCCAACGGTGGCGACGAGGGCCTCCCAAAAGGCCCAAAACGTGGAAACCGGGCGAAGGTTACCGGTATATATTGAGCAGGACCGACCGGCCAGGCATTCCTACAGGCCTGACACGATATGTTTCAAGAACCCATAAATGTTCTAAGGGCGAAGAAAGAGTGTATCTAGAACGTAAGCACAATGCGTCAAAATAAGACAATCTCAGCCATACGTGCTCTAAGGACAACCCATGCATCTCACAAGAGGCTCTCAGAATATTTTGTGGTCGCCCTGTAATGTCTAAAAACGGTTTGGACAACTGTGGGGAAACAGTTGAAACATGGTTTTTCCCAGCGGTGCAGTGCGCTGATAAAAAAAAGGGAGGCGGGGCAAACTGGATCGCTGGAAACGTCCCCGCGACCGCCCTGGCGCCCTGCGTGCAGGGGCTGATTCCTGCGCACCCCTTCTTGGCGTCAGGCCACGCCTGCCACGCCCTGCGACCCCAACGTGGATAAAGACTGTGCTCAGGGACCACACCCCGCGCACCGCGCGCCCCGTCTGGGTTGCGAAGCGGCACTGAACACGCAAATGCGGCACGCCGCCGATAGATTTTATACAACGGGGGCGCTGTTGAACTCCAAAACCCAATGGCGAAAACCCAACGTAAACATTTAATTCTGTCATCGGAAGACGGGATCATCCCAATGTGGATATACGACACTGAATGCAAACATGCCACACGCCAGCGCGCGCGCAATAGATTTTGCACAGCGGGACGAAAATTCGCGCGCGCGGCGGCGGGATGCCGCTGATAGGTTTTATACAACGGGACGAAATTAGATACCCAAAACCCAATGGCGAAAACCCAATGTAAAACAATTTTCTCTGATCGGAAGACGGGGACATCCCCATGTGGATATACGACACTGAATGTGAAACTGTCAATCGCCGACGAGCGCGCGCGGCGGCGGCATGCCGCTGATAGATCCGGTGCAACGGGAGCAATGTTGCACTCCAAAACCCAATGGCGAAAACCCAGTGCAAAAACTCATTCCCTGATCGGAAAACGGGAACATCCCGATGTGGACATACGACACTGAATGCACAAATGCCAATCGCCAACGCGCGCGCGGCGGCGGCATGCCGCTCGTTGATTTTAAACAACGGGAGCCATGTAGAACTCCAGAACTCAGTGGCGAAAACCCACTGTAAAATTCATTCTCTGATCGGAAGACGGGAACACCCCCATGTGGATATACGACACTGAATGCACACATGCCAATCGCCAACGCGCGCGCGCGCGCGCGCGCGCGCGCGCGGCGGCGGCATGCCGGTGATAGATTTCTATATAACGGGAGCCATGTTGAACTCCCAAACCCAATGGCGGAAACCCAATGTAAAAATTCATTCTCTGATCGGAGGATGGGGACCTCCTCATGTGGACAGGCGACACTGAATGCACAAATGCCAATCGCCAACGCGCGCGGCGGCGGCATGCCGCTGATAGGATTTTATACAACGGGAACAAGGTTGAACTCCAAAATCCAATGGCACAAACCTACTGTAAAAAATGATTTCCTGATCGGAAGACGGGAACATCCCAATGTGGATATACGACACGAAATGCAAACATGCCAAGCGCCGACGCGCGCGCGGCGGCGGCATGCCGCTGATAGATCTTGGCACAACGAAACGAAATGTCGCGTGCGCGGCGGCGGCATGCGGCTGATACATGTTATACAACGGGGCGGGAGCTGATCTCCAAAGCCCAAAAGGCGAACACCCAATGTAAAACATCATTCCTCTGATCGGAAGACGGGGACAACCCCTGTGGATATGAGACGCTGACTTCAAAACTGCCAATCGCCGACGAGCGCGCGCGCGGCGGCGGCATGCCGCTGATAGATTTGGTACAAAGGGAACGATGTTGCACTCCAAAACCCGATGGCGAAAACCCAGAACATCCCCATGTGGATATACGACACAGAATGCACAAATGCCAATCGCCAGCGCGCGCGCGGCGGCGGCATGCCGCTGATAGATGTTTTAAATAATGGGGGCCATGTTGAACTCCAAAACTCAATGGCGAAAACCCAATGTAAAAATCCATTCTCTGATCGGAAGATGGGAACATCTTCGTGTGGACATGCGAAACTGAATGCGCAAATGCCAATCGCCAACGCGCGCGCGGCGGCGGCGTGCCGCTGATAGGTCTTATACAACGGGAGCGAGGTTGAACTCCAAAATCAAATGGCGAACACCCAATGTAAAATTCATTCTCTGATCGGAAGACGGGAACATCTCCATGTAAATATACGACACTGAATACACAAATGCCAATCGCCAGCGCGCTCGCGCGCGCGCGCGGCGGCGGCATACAGCTTATAGATTTTATACCACGGGAGCGATGTTGAATTCCTAAACCCAAATGTAAAAAAATCATTCTCTGATCGGAAGACAGGAACATCCCCATCGGCATTATCCCTGGTACCAAGGTATATACAAGTGGCATCGATCGGCATCCATGGATTTTTTCCAAGGGGACAAGTCAAAAAATAGTTATTCGGATGCGAATTAATGGCAGTCGGGATCCGGGGGGGGGGTCATAATTCTTTAAACCGGTTTTGGACAATAGGCGAGCCAGGACGCTTCGCCATTGCTCGAATGCGTCCCTTTTCCTCCTCCGATCTCCTCCCGATCTCCGCCCCCAGTCTCCGCCCCATCTCCGACCCATCTCCAACACTTCCCCACCCCGCCAGCAGCCGCCCGGAGCGAGGCCGCCGAGGGCAGCAGGCAGTGGACCGCCAGCGCCGACAGCGCGCGCAGCGCCTCGCTGGCGGCGGCGGCGCCAGCCGGCGGCTCCTTGGAGGTGGGCTGGCCGGCGCAGGAGCCGACGCAGACGCCGACAGCGACCAAGGCCCAGGCGCCATCGCGTTGCGTGAGCAGGAGCCGACCGTCCCGGCCTTCCTGAGGCCTGCCACGACATGTTCTCAGAACGACAGAAGGCTTGAAGGACAAAACAAATGGTTCTCATAACGAAAGGCCGAAGACGCCTCCAAGAGCACTCCTGAAAGGGGCCCCAAGAGGCCAAATTAATTGATTTTTCGCTGGTTGTTCTTTAAAGACTTGGACGTTCTCCCCTTTTCCACTTCCCGCCGCTCCAAAACGGCGCCCAAGGCCCCCGACGGCCCAAGAGGCCTCCAAGAAGGCCCCCAAACAGCCCAAGAGGACCCCAAGACAGCCCAAAACGCCTCCAAGACGGCCCCAAATGCCTCCAAGACGGCTCCAAGAGCGTGCCCAGAAGGGGGACCCGAACGGACATTTCGAGCCCTCGGCCCCACGAGTCTCCCAGAAGGCCCCTAGAGGTTGCCCAGGACCCAAAGGGCCCACACGAGGTCCCCAGGAAGCCCGAAGAGGTCCCAAGACTTCCGAACAGACCCCAAGAACCATCCCTGAGGACTCTGGCCCACGTCCGCGTCGTCGTCGTTGCCGCCGCCACCGCCGCCGTGGTCGTCGTCGTCGTCGTCGTCGTCGTCGTCGTCGTCGGTGTCGTCGTCGTCGTCGGCGGGACCGACCGTAAGGCCTTCGCAAAAACATAACAAGTTGCTCTTAAAACGTAGACCCGATTTAGTGAAACAAGACAATCAGCCATCAGTGTGTTAAGAGCACTTCGAGCAAAGCACACAAGGTTCTGAAACATCTCTTACTTGGCCAATGGGCAGGCCAGGAACGCTTCGCTACTGCTCGAATGTGGCGACGGGAGGTTTTAATCGTTTTTAAGCCTCCGGGACCCTCGCCAGGCCCTGGGACCGTCAAGGAACGACTCAGGATGAGACTGAAGGGGCCCAAGGACACACAAATAAATACATAAATACACACCAACCCCAGGATTCCCCATATTTTCGTTCTTTGATTTTTCCCAACCCTCCTTGGTTCGGTATTCGTTTTGAATACACGGATGTGGTCGCGTCTCTGCTTCTCCTCCTCCTCCCGCCTCCCGCCTCATCTCGCCTCCTGCCCTCGCTTCGCCGTCGCTGGGGGGCTGCGATCTGCGAAACTGTCGCCACTTTCGAGGGCTGCTGGTGGGTCCTGCGGAGTGAAGCGCCGCGCAAATCTGAGGTACACCTCGCCGTCCCTGGGGGGCTGCGATCTGCGAAACTGTCGCCACTTTCGAGGGCTGCTGGTGGGTCCTGCGAAGTGAAGCACCGCGCAGATCTGAGGTAGACCTCGCCGTCCCTAGGGGGCTGCGATCTGCGAAACTGTCGCCACTTTCGAGGGCTGCTGGTGGGTCCTGCGGAGTGAAGCACCGCGCAAATCTGAGCCAGACCTCGCCGTCCGTCTGGGGGCTGCGATCTGCGAAACTGTCGTCACTTTCGAGGGCTGCTGGTGGGTCCTGCGGAGTGAGGCACCGCGGAGAACTGAGCGAGACCTCGCCGTCCCTGGGGGGCTGCGATCTTCGGAACCGTCGCCACTTTCGAGGGCTGCTGGTGGGTCCTGCGGAATGAGGCGCCGCGCAGATCTGACGTAGACCTCGCCGTGCCTGGGGGGCTGCGATCTGCTAAACCGTCGCCACTTTCGAGGGCTGCTGGTGGGTCCTGCGAAGTGAGACACCGCGCAGATCTTAGGTAGACCTCGCCGTCCCTGGGGGGCTGCGATCTTCAAAACTGTCGCCACTTTCGAAGGCTGCTGGTGGGTCCTGCGGAATGAGGCACCGCGGAGATCTGAGCGGGACCTCGCCGTCCCTGGGGGGCTGCGATCTGCGAAACTGTCGCCACTTCCGAAGGCTGCTGGTGGGTCCTGCGGAGTGAGGCACCGTGCAAATCTGAGCGAGACCTCGCCGTCCCTGGGGGGCTGCGATCTACGAAACTGTCGCCATTTTCGAGGGCTGCTGGTGGGTCCTGCGGAGTGAGGCACCGCGGAGATCTGAGCGAGACCTCGCCGTCCCTGAGGGGCTGCGATCTGCGAAACGGTCGCCACGTTCGAGGGCTGCTGGTGGGTCCTGCAGAATGAGGCACCGCGCAGATCTGAGGTACACCTCGCCGTCCCTGGGGGGGCTGCGATCTGCAAAACAGTCGACAGTTTCGAGGGCTGCTAGTGGGTCCTCCGGAGTGAGGCACCGCGCAGATCTGAGGTACACCTCGCCGTCCCTGGGGGGCTGCGATCTGCGAAACAGTCGACAGTTTCGAGGGCTGCTAGTGGGTCCTCCGGAGTGAGGCACCGCGCAGATCTTAGGTAGACCTCGCCGTCCCTGGGGGGCTGCGATCTTCAAAACTGTCGCCACTTTCGAAGGCTGCTGGTGGGTCCTGCGGAGTGAGGCACCGCGGAGAACTGAGCGAGACCTCGCCGTCCCTGGGGGGCTGCGATCTTCGGAACTGTCGCCACTTTCGAGGACTGCTGGTGGGTCCTGCGGAGTGAGGCACCGCGAAGATCTGAGCGGGACCTCGCCGTGCCTGGGGGGCTGCGATCTGCGAAACTGTCGCCACTTCCGAGGGCTGCTGGTGGGTCCTGCGGAGTGAGGCACCGCGCAAATCTGAGCCAGACCTCGCCGTCCCTAGGGGGCTGCGATCTGCGAAACTGTCGCCACTTTCGAGGGCTGCTGGTGGGTCCTGCGAAGTGAGGCACCGCGCAGATCTGAGGTAGACCTCGCCGTCCTGGGGGGCTGCGATCTGCGAAATTGTCCCCACTTTCCAGGGCTGCTGGTGGGTCCAGCGGAGTGAGGCACCGCACAGATCTGAGCGAAGCCTCGCCGTTCTTGAGGGGTTGCGATCTGCGAAACCGTCGCAACTTTCGAAGGCTGGTGGCGGTTTCAGCGGAGCGAGGCACCAGGCAGATCTGAGCGAGACATCGCAATCCTTGGGGGGCTGCGAGCCTCACGAATGCCGCTCGCAGAAATATATGCGCCCATGTCACGTCATCACCTCCGTATAACGTCTCCCGAGCTACTCATGCCCAGCATTGCGCAGGGGTTGGGTACGTCGCCAGGGTAATTTTGCTTGGATTTTCGTCGTCCCTCCTACTGCCCATATGTTCCCATATTTCCGGGGAATAGAAGATTAATTGTGTCTGTCTGTTTCTTCCCCTCCTGGCAGACACCCGTCCCGGGGGAAGGGGTCGAGGCATCTGGGGGTCGACGTTGAGAAACAAATCGCGATGTCGGGGCTCTGGGAAGCCGACGCACACGCCGACAGCGACCAGGACGACCCAGAAACCCGGGATCTGCCATTCTGTCACGCCGGGCGTCTTCGCCTGCCTTCGGGTCCCGTGACCTTCACAGGTCGATTTGGCTCGAAACATGCAGAAAAAAGATAGGGCCTGGGGTCCGGTTGGCGATTTTCTGCGTGTTTCAAATTCTTGCGCCGACGCCGACGCCAGTCAGATCTGACGCCGACGCTGGCCACGACGCCGCCGGCAGCCACGACGGCGACCGACACGCCGACGCCGGCGCCACGACAGAGGCTGCTGCGGCATCTGGGCTGCCCAGGCTTCAACCTGATCAACCATCGAGGCTGCTTATGTTTATGCCTCCACGTGCCATGATTGAGCACAGAATCACGGAAGAGATGTGCGCACGTCGGGATGAAGGAAACAGGTCCTGACAGAAACTGTGTCCTGGACCCCCCGCTTCCCCCGGGATCAGCATCTGGCCCTGAGTAGTTTGTTTGACGGTCCTGCAGCCTGGGGAGGGCCCTGGGCCAACCCGTGCAGTCAAGACGCACGACAAGGATTCCAGGGCCTTTGAAGGCCATGCCGGCTCTTTGCGTGCGGGGCGCGGCCAGCGAGAGCGACCAAGGATAGACCAGAGGGGAAGGATGCCCGGGTGACCGTGGGAAGTCGCTCATCCTTGCTATGCGGGTTGACTGAATACTTTCCAGGGGAGCTGCGCTTTCGGGGAAAGATGATTCGGCATGAAGGAAACTCTAACCCTTTGGGAGGGGACCTAAGTTAGGAGGGTCTGGACAATTAGGGATAAGGGGGTATGTTTTTCTGCAGATGTATCGAACAAGACTGCCCAGAATGATTATCCCTACTGCGAAAACGGGGACCGCAGAGAGGCCCCGTCTTCGTCGTAATATTGGGGTCAGGTGTTCTCTTATCCTCCATCGGCGGTGGACAAACCTCCCTTTAGTAAACCTCCCCTTCGTGAAAACGGCCTGGGACCGAAACCGACGGACCTGGACCCGCAAAAATGACGGCCGCGACGCCATCTCGCGAACCGAAAACGGCTGATTCCTTCATCGACGTGTCAGGGTAGGAGGTCTGTCAAACTCCGACTCCATGAAAAGAGGCGCCTGGGTGCCTCCGTGCGTACGGCGCAGGCGCTGTGGCTGCCTTCCACGGTCGGGGCGGTCGCCGTCCCCGCGCCTCCGAGGGCTTCAAATTCCCAGGGCGCATGCCCCCCAAGTGCTCGTTTGCGCACACGTCGGACGGCCGAAGTAGGTAAAAGCATGAAGTCGGATGGCGAATACAGTAGATTGGGTTCAGGCCCTCCCAGAGAATAGCAAAAGACAGCCAAACCGTATATCGATTCTTGAAGTAAGAAGGCACTTGAAGTGGATTAGGATCTGGAAATCCAAGAACACCTGATTTCAACGACCCGCGTGTAATTCGCACGGCGTACGCCCCAAAACTTCTCGTCTGATCCAATGCTTGAGCGCATCCCCTCGGTCGCCAGGCCATTCTCACGGCCACATCTCTTAGATGCTCGTTTGATCCGGTGCTGGCGCGCAGTCCCTCGGAAGCCAGGCTACCAGTCTCAGGGCGCACGTCCCTCAAAATGATCTTTCGATATGGTGTTTGCGCGCATCCCTCTGGCCGTCAGGCGGTGAAAGGCTTCCACGATGTGGAATATGTCGCCAATGTCAGATGCCAGATATCTGATCATCGCGCCTCCTGTCGTCTCTCCTCATCCTGCCTGCACTGCGCCGTGACCCTGCGCGCGCCCGCCGCCCTGGCAGCGCGAAGGCGGCCAGGAGCGGTGGTCGCAGGTCTGTTGGCCTCAACCTGGGCCAGGGGCTGCGGCCCGCAGGCCGGAGGGGAGGGGCCGAGAGTGCTTCCGGCAGGGCGTGCAGACTCTGTTGGACGGAGGCGTTTGGGGCGATTGAAGGAGGATCGAGGATGGAGGAGCGACTCGGTGCCGCTGGGGAGGCGACCCGAAAGGCTCCCAAACTTCCACGAACAGAGGCGCGCAGACTTTGGTGGGCATACTCCTTTACTGAAAACTCAACCTCTGCGTAAGCAGCAGGTCTCGAAGATCCGCGCATATCTTTCGGATCGGCGCTGGCCCCCCAATCCCCAGCGCGCAGAGCGCGCCAGGGCCGGCGCCATAGGCGCCGCCAGGGGGTCTGGCGCAGATGTGGAAAATCCGTGCGGACCTCCGAGCGTTCATGTTTCCGCTTCTGCAGTACTCCCTGAAGACTTGAGGCCCCTCCCCCTCTTCCCGAGCGTTGACATATTGAACTCGTTCGTCAGACCAGCCGCCAGGCTAGGCCTACCGCGCAATTTCCGTCTAAGCTTGGACGCACATCATGGCAGGAACTATCCGCTGCAGACAATTCGTGGATGCACAATGCCATGAGACGTATCTTGCGGAGGGGGAAACTCCCATCCCTCCTCCCTATCCAGTCTCGCTTCTCTCTCTCCACCTCGATGCTCCTCCTCCCTACTCCTCGCTCGACCTCCTCCTCCTCGCTCCACCACCTAATACTCCTCCTCCTCCTCCTCCTCCTCCGCCTCGCTCTTCCTCGCTCCTCCTCCTCCATCGAGCTTCGATCTGCGGACAGGTGTGCCGTGTGCCCTTAGGGCCTCCTCTTCACGATCCTGGGTCGTCCACCACCACTTCAGAAACACACAAATGCCCAAACACAGACTTTCGGAACACCGCGGAATTCCTGGATCTGCGCTGGACCGCGCCAGGGGCGGCGCCGGAGGCGCCTCCAGGGTTGCCCAGCCCAGATCCAAGAAGGGAAATCCACGCGGAACTTTGAAGAAAGTTTATGTTCACACAGACTTTTCTTCTTCGAACCACCTCCTCCACGATAATCTTCCACCGCCCCTGTACATCCACCTGTTGGAACTCATGGAGGACTCCCATGCCATCTTGCTGGCTCTTGCGATTCGACGCCAATTCACGCTAATCGACCCCAGTCGAAGCACAACGACGCTAAATCGACGCTCATCGACGCTATTTCGGCACTTTCTCGTCGATTATCACACGCTAGCGCATGCTGATGCAATTTAAAGACGGACTTGCGAGCACATACCATTAAAGTCTTCTATTATTTGCTACCGAAGTTTGGTTCAACAGGTCCCACAGGTGTCGCAGGTCTCACAGGCCTCACACGCCAGAGGTCCCCCAAGTCGAACCGGTCCCACACATTTCCCTCTCCCGACTGCGCACAACCCGATGGGGTCTTTATGTTGGAGTTCCAGGTCGGCTACAACACGCGTCCACGGATAGAGAAAACATAGGCGCAACGGAGGGGATGGGAGGGAGGGATAGGACATCGGATATGGCACGAGCGCACCCAGCTCCCCTACCTAAACAAGCGCGCTCCACTACTCGCAAAGCATCTGCGCGCAATTGGCATGGATCCGCCGCGGGGGCTTCACGATCCACTGCATCGAGGCAAGCATGCGTTTGTTTATGACGTTTGCGAATAGGCACGTTTCGGGTGTTGCTAGAAATGCGCCTGGCCCAAGGCCCACACGGCCTCCAGAACACTCCTTACGAGGCCCAGGGAGCCCAGGGGCTCCGAGGTGGAGCGGAAAGCTGGGGGCATCTTAGGCCAGGGGCACCTGCAGCAGCACCCGAACTTAGCGAGTAGAATGCGCTCGGTGACTCCCACCCCTCCTGAGGGTCAACGGTAATGGGGAACTGGCATAATTAGGGGGGACGCGTCGACCTGGAATCGGCGATGCATCGCCGATAGATCGGCGAAAGGCCACCGATAGCGAATCCGCTCCTTCCTGGGCGAGGCGGGGCTACCAGCCCATCTTGGATACCCATGAACGATTGGGGGTCGATGCATCCCCCCCCGTGCCCATCTCCCCGATCGTTGCCCTTGACCTTCCCACCCTCGACGCCGTGATTTTTTCAGCGTCGATCCCCAGAGGTCTGGCCCCTTTCCCCAAGACCCGTTTCTCGTCCCGAGTCGTTGTGTGACGGTCCCGGGGCTCCCCTATGGGCCGAACAAAGCGAAAAACCTCCCGTCGTGATTGTTTCATGACTCGAGTAGAGGACTCCTAGATGGGGTCGGAGTACATGTGGTCGGGGCATCGCGCCGCATCGCCGATGCATCGCCGATGCACCACCGATGCATCGTCGACGTCGGTGGTGCATCGGCGACGTCGGCGTGAAGCAAATCGGCCCCCGCATCGAGCCGCATCGGCGATGCATCGGCGATGCGGCGCGATCCTCCGATCCCATCTACTCAGACCCCATCTGGGAGGCCTAGATCGGGGGGATCCGGGCCCCCTGGGACATTTTTTTCGTCCTGGGTCGTTTTTTGACGGTCCCGGGGCCCCCGAATGCGCCGAACACAGCGACAAACCTCCCGTCGTGATTTTTTCATGACTCGAGGGTAGGCGGCGTGCCGGGGGGGGAAGTGAGAAGGGGCGGGCCTTCTCAGAAGGCTTGGAAGTTTTCTGGCCTTGAGAAGGTTTCTAAGCCTTCCCCGAAGACACAAAAAACCCTCAAAGTCGCGAGGGCTTCTGAGAAGTCCCGCCGCCTTCCGAGAAGGCCGTCTCCCTCTCACGTCCCCCCCCCTCGCTCGCCGCCGCGAAGGGGGTCTGGGCCCCCTCCCCGCCCCCGCGGGCGCCGGCTGGTGCCTCCACGGGGCACGCCTTCCGCCGCCCTGCCTCCAGGCGCCGCAGGAGCGGCCGCGACGCCACGAGGGCCTCCCCGCCCCCCACTGCTAAGAGATTCGCTCCGACCACCCTGGCGGTTTGCTGTTCATGCTGAGCTTTGCCCCCCGCCCTCATCAAGGATCGACGAAGGCTTTCGAACGTTTTCGGACGGATATAACACACACTGTGGAACAAAAGACGCACTGTGTGTGTGTTTGTTGTCCAGTGTGTGTGTGTGTGTGTGTGTGTGTGTGTGTAAGTGTGTGTGTGTGTGTGTGTGTTCCACAGTGTGTGATTTTTTGACCACAGACGTTTGCGGCCCTTTTCGGGCCTCTGGGGACCTCCTGGGGTCAGGATCCGGGGCGAGAGCAAAACGTACCAGCTGTTCATGGTGTCGTTGCTTCCTCGATCCTTCTCCTCCTCCTCCTCCTCCTCCCTCCTGCTCCTCCCTCCTCCTCCCTCCTTCGCCGTCCGTCCCTCCTCTTCCCCCCGCCCGTCCCTTTGCCTCCGTCGCCCCCCTATCGGAGGCGACGATGGAGGCGAATAGCCCAGGGACGGGCACTACACCGGGCTCGCCGAAGACGTGGATAATCAGCGCCCCTGGATACACGTACGGCTCCCCCCATGGGTTGTTCGCCCCCCTCTTCGCCTCCGATTCCAGGAGGGCCCAGAATTGAATCGATAGTCGGGTCGGCGATGGCAAAGAATCGGATCGGCGGAAATCGGCAGCCAAGGCAGGAAAAGTCTAATCGGCGGAGATCGGCGGGCCAATAAGGCCTCCACTGGAAAACCTGATTCAAATCAGAATCAGAAGTCGAATCGAGTCGAAATCGGAATCGATCGAAGTCGAATCGAGTCGGAGGAGTCGAAATAAGCCCTGCGAGCACCACAAAATCTAACACACTTCAGCACGTCAATGTTTAGTTTCATGAACAATCGGGATGAGGGAACTGAGCAAACAGTTGTACGCCGCTGGGGGCACGAATCAAAGCTCGATCACCAAACCACGGTGGGAGCATAATCTGGCGGCGCGGGAAATCAGAGGGGGCAGGCCTCCTCAGAAGGCCATGGATCTTCTCAGAAGCCCCTGTAGCTCCGGAGGCAGGAGGAGGAGGGAGGAGGGAGGAGAAGGAAAAGGAGGAGGAGGAGGAGGAGGAAGAGGGCTTCAGAGACTTCTGGGAAGACCCGCACCCTCTGCCTGCCCTCCTGGGCGCGTCGCCGAAACATGCAGTACGACCACCTTGTGTTCAACGAAACATCGGGTGGGAGCTGAGCACATTGTCTCCAGAGGGCAGAAAATCCCCCCCCCCCCACGACCCCCCCCACGATAACCACCCCGACACGCGAAGCCGATTAGTAAACGCACACGCAGAAAAACTCGAACAGGGCAGGGCTGTTCAATAGACGCCCAGGGCCCTAAACGCCGATTATCGGGTCCGGGTGTTTTCCCCCATATCCTAAGATGGGGTTCTTGTTATTACTTGGACGCCTCCTACTCCTCCTCCTTCCTCCTCCTCTTTTCTCCTCCACTCCTGTCGGACATACTCAGACTTGCTCATACACAGACTTACTCATACTCAGACTTACTCATACTCAGACCTACTCATACTCAGACTTATTCGCACTCAGACATACTCATATACAGACTTACTCATACACAGACTTACTCATACACAGTATTAGTCATACCCAGACGTACACATACACAGACTTACTCATACACAGACTTACTCATACTCAGCACCCCTAAGGGGAGCCGCCAGGGGTGGTTGCACGGGCTCGTTCGCGGCCATTTTGTGGGGATGTCTCAGGCGGTTTGCCTGTTTCTGTGCCCAACATCCTTCGCTTTCGGAGCAGATTTGGAGGATGTCTCGAGCGAGGCGCTCATTTCAGCACCCCTAAGGGGAGCCGCCAGGGGTGGTTGCACGGGCTCGTTCGCGGCCATTTTGTGGGGATGTCTCAGGCGGTTTGCCTGTTTCTGTGCCCAACATCCTTCGCTTTCGAGCAGATTTGGAGGATGTCTCGAGCGAGGCGCTCATTTCAGCACCCCTAAGGGGAGCCGCCAGGGGTGGTTGCACGGGCTCGTTCGCGGCCATTTTGTGGGGATGTCTCAGGCGGTTTGCTTGTTTCTGGCCCAACATCCTTCGCTTTCGGAGCAGATTTGGAGGATGTCTCGAGCGAGGCGCTCATTTTCACCCCCCAGGTGGGCCAGATTTTGAGGATGTCTCGATCGGTTTGCTTGTTTTGGTGGCCAGGCTCGTGGGCGCAGATTCTTCTCAGGATGCCACAGGAGGCTCCAACAGGCTCCAGGAGGCCCCAGGAGACCACATGAGGTCCCAGGAGGCATCAGGAGGCCACAGAAAGACTCAAGAGGCCACAGGATGTCCCAAGAGGCTCCAGGAGGCCCCAGGAAGCTCCAGAAGGCCTCAGGAAACCACAGGAGACCCCAGGAGGCAACAGGAAGCGCCAGGAGGCCTCGGAAGGCAACAGGAGGCCCCGAGAGGCCCCAGGAGCAGGAGGCCTCAGAAGGCAACAGGAGTGGCTCCAATCCCATGTGTTTTACGTATGCTCCTATCGATTGGGCCTCACCTGGAGCACGATTCTTTGATGTTCTACGTATGTTTCTATAGATGGTCCTTCTCCTGTGTACACAATCCTAAATGTTTTACGCATGTTCCTATGTATTGGGCCTCTCCTGGGGCACGAGTCCTTGGTGTTTTACGCGTGTTCCTATAGATTGCCCTTCTCCTGTGGCTCTAATCCACTATGTTTTATGTACGTCTGTTGCTGTAGATTGCGCCTCCCCTGGGGCACGAAACCTTCCTAGGAGGTCCCAGGAGGTCCCAAGAGGCTCTTGGAGACCCCAGGAAGCCCCAGTAGGTTTCAGGAGGCCCCAGGAGGCCCCAGGCTCATGCACAGAGACGCGCTCGTACTACTGAGGCTCATTCACACTCCAATTCATTCGCAGTTAGATTGATGTCCAGACCGTCACAACTGAAGCCCGTTAATATTCGAAAGCTCTTGCGCCTAGACATTCACGGCGGACAGGTCCATGCGAGTAGATGCACATATGGGGAGCTCCACGCAGTGAATCATTCCTCCATTGAGCCTCTGCCGCCGGTGAATAATTTCAAAACGCGCGATCCCGGAATCCCAACGACGACGGGCCACGATGGGAGGGACCTGGTCGGGGGGGGAACGTCGACCTGGAATCGGCGATGCATCGCCGATAGATCGGCGATAAACTCCCGATAGCGAATCCGCAATCCTTGGCCGTGGTGGGCTGTCGGGCCCCAGTCGGCGATCCATGGGCCTGGGCGGTTGGGTGTCGACGCATTCCCCCTGAGCCTGATCTCCCGATCGTTACGTACCCCTCACTTTGATGGTCGGCGGTGAGTTGGAGTTGGCTGCACCAGCGATAGAGCTAAACGGGGGCACCGAGAAGCGAATTGACCAGCGTGCAAGAGCAGGAAGAGGGCAGAGGGGGCGGCCGCGGAGGAGTGGTGAAAAAACACTCAGAGGAGGAAGAGGTCTCGCGTCGTTGCCCCTCGCAGCCAACCTCAACCATCATCGCCCAAGCCGCTGCGGCGTGACGCTTCCCCCCCCGGGCACTATCGGCACGTTCGGCCACACGCAGTAGCGGCCCTAGGCAAGATCGACCTGTGGTGCGCGCCTGGGGGCCGTGGGGAGGCCGAACCCGAACGCGCAATGCGCTGCTTTCGCACCGCGCTCGGTCATCTAGAGGGCCCCACTGCGCCTGCACACAAGGTCACTCCGGCGAACGGCCACTCTCACCCGTCAGCCGGACGATGCGGGTCATAGCATGAAGTAGGAAGTCGGGCAAAGTACAGTGGGTTCAGGGCCTCCCAGAGAATAGCAAAGCACAGCCCACGCGCATCGGTTCTTGGAGTACCTAGGAAAGCGCTCGAAAAAGACTGAGGTCCAGAATGGCAAACAATACCTGCTTTCAACGACCGGCGTGCCCGTGTGGCCGACACTCCTTGGTCGTCAGCCTGCAGCCAGAGGCCCGGCCCGTCTGCACGACTGGCCCCCTTTAAATTGGTGTGCTCACGCCCTCACCGTTCCCTCGGAGGCGCCGCGGAAGCATGAAACAGGAAGGCGGGTCAAGTAGACGGGGTCCAGGCGCACAACACACCCTCTCGCAATCTCTGTGCACGCACAACTAACGGAGGTCACGCCGACGCCGACGCCCGCGGAAGCGAGACGGCCGCGGCGCAGGGCTGCGACCGCGCGCGTGGGTGTGCGAAAGTCCCGAGCGATTTATGACCGAGATTAATTAATCTCGGTCGCGAATTTTGCGCGACATCCCCAGAAATCAAGGGAGGGGAGGACGGAGGGGAAAAGCGGGGCGAGGTCCCCGAAGAGAGGGGGGGGAGGAGGAGGAGGAGGAGGAGGAGGAGGAGAGGAGGGAGGACGAACAGCGGCGGCGCCAAGCTCGATGGATATAGGCCGGTACGCCCGAAAATCGACGCATGGGCCGGTACCGACCAAATCGGATCGACCGGTACCGGCGCGACCGAAAATAGACACTGCGCACAACGCGCGGCGAAACCTCACTGGGAGAGGGCGCGGCCGCGGGGTGCGAGCCACCCGGCCCCGCCGTTAGGCGCGCGCGCCCGCGCCTTAAAACGAGGACACGGAGAGGACGGGGGGGAGGAGGAGGAGGAGGAGGAGGAGGAGGGGAACGGCGGGGGAGGAGCCCCCAGGGCAGCAAGCGACCGGGCGCCACCGCTACTTCAGGATGCCCTGGGCGCCGGCGGGCGGCGCGCACAGCGGCGCCGGGCTAGAGCCCGGGAGGCCTGCCCCCCTCGCCGGCCGGCGCCTCCTCGGCCACGGGCCAGCATGCCAGGCTCATGCGCGCCGCGCGCCTGGCGATCTCAGCGCCCTGGTTGCGTAAGAACTGGCGCAGCACGACCTTCTGCGACGCGTGCCCGCGCCGCCTGGCGACCCGCCTCGCGATCGCGCGGATCGCGGTGAGCGCGCCTGGGTGCGGGCGGCCGAAGTTCGCCCATGCCACTGGCATGTAGACGATGTTCTGGGACGCCAGCTCGTCCGCGAAAGGCTCTCGTTCCCTTGTTTTCCGCTGGTGCATCGCCTCGGCAGCGTCTCCGCCACTCGCGGCCTCCACGGAAGTGATTCCTACGTCCAGCGCCGCCGCGCGGCCCGACAGGGCCGCGGGAGACAGCACATCAGCGGGGCGAAGCGCTGGACGGGAAGGGATCACCCCCTGAGGCTCCTTCTCAGTGGTGTCGTCCGCTGTCAAGGAGAAGTCGTAGAGCAGGTCGCGCACGGCGTTGTGGCCTCGAGTGGCCTCGCCCACAGCGCAGCAGGAAGCGTGGCTGCCACTGGAATCAAGCACCACCTGCCCGCAAGCACCGCATACGCCTGCATCCGTTGGCCCCCCAGCTCCGAGGCGGACCCGCACGGCCTCCGCGAACTCGTCGTTGTCTAACACCCGCCCGTGCGCGTGGGAGAGGCACCACAGCCGCGCATGGTCCACGTCGGGGTGGGCCAGGTCCTCGAGGCGGCGCGCGTGGCTGGAGCCGCCCTCCGCATCCTCGCAGTGCTGTTCCACGCCCGCGGCGACGCACCTGTCAACAACTGCGGCAAGCAGTCTCTGCACCCGGGGGCCGCGCGCAGCCCCCCGTGCATCGGGGCGCTCGTCGTCCTCGGCGCCCGCGTCGGGCAGCAGGCCGGCCGCGGGAGACGCCATTGCTCGCATGGCGTCTGCGCGGGGCTCGGACCCATCATCCGCCCGCTGGGAGGCATCGCCCCCGTCCTGCAGCCGCTGCCACGTCAGGGCGGCGCTCTCGAACCCGTCCCGCACGTGGCCCCGGATCTCGTCCGCGCACTCCGGCGGCATCTTGGCGAGGACGGCGTTGATCGCAGCCTGTGTGCGCGCGTCGCACAGCCGCAGGAGGTCCGCTGCGCGCCCGAGGGCAGCCTCTCCCAAGTGTCCGAACATGACCCGTACTAGCGGGCGCGCTGCCACTCGGCTGGCCACCGCGCCGCGTCGGGCAGAGACCCACCCAGTGCGTCCTCGTCAGCGCTCCGGAGGTCTCTGTCGAAGGCTACCGCTGGTGCGCCATGTGCCTTGTCACCGACGCACCGTAGAGCATAGGGCAACTTCGAAACGTCAGCGCACCTCCTCGTCAAGACCAACTCTGTGCCTACGTGGTCGATCTCGGAGATGGCTTGCCAGGCCGCGGCGACTTTCTCGCACGTCGTCTAAACGCCGTTCTGGATCTCGTCGTCGGTGCCGAAGGTGACGCCCGACATGACTGTGGCGCTGCTCGGGTCAGCCACGCGGCACGTGTTCCTGACGTAATACGTCGCCCAACCCTGCGTCGAATCCTCCTGGCCCGGGCGGCAGATGAGGCGAACCACGCTCTTCGCGTTCTCGCCGCGCCCACGCGACGCCCCGAGGCGCGCGATCCTCTCGTCGAAAAGACGGAGCCACGGGTCGAGCAGGCGCGGGCTGCAGAACAACTGGCCGTCGCCCACGAACCGCTCGTCGCACGCCCCGCGCCCGTGAGACGCTGCGAACTCCACGTCTGCGCGGCACCTCGCGTCGCCAAGCGGGAGCGTGGCCTTGATGGGCCCGAGGGGCTCACCCTGCTCCGCGCCTCGGTCAAAGTGGAACTCGAGTCCGCATCGTCAGGTAGGACGGAGGTGCCGACCTGTTGCTGCCCCCAATTGACCGTCGCATCCGCCTCCTGGAAATACTCGGAGATCGATTCCCGAATCGCCGGCCACTCGGCGCTGTTGAATAAATTCTGCATGTCGAGGTCTGCCGCCACGATGGGCTCGATAACGCCCGCCCGGGCGGCCTCCTCCACCGTGGAGCGCCAGTGACATAGCGCCTCGGCACCACCTGGGATGGCCACTCCCCACTGCCTCATCTCCAGGAGCTTAGGCCGGAGACGACGCTCGCAGCCCCGCAGCGTGCGTTTCGCAGCGGCGGCACGCAAGGCCTCGCCAACCTTCAACGGGCGCGGCGCGTGCCCGTGCGGCCTCGGAGGCTGGGCATGGCCAGGCGTTACCTTCTTCTCTATGAAGATGGATCGGGATCGGGCGATCCAGCGCGCCCCCCTCGCAAAGGCGCCCGCCTGCGATGGCGTCAAGCAGGCGGCCTAGCGCGCCGAGCAGCGCATTCGCCAACCGCCTCCTCCGAACGCCGAGCAGCTCGGCGATGTGCTCAGGGCGTAAGCCTGAAGGCCCCGGGGCCTTTAGCGCAGCGAACCGGACGCCCCGGAGCGGGTGGCCAGGCTCGCCGTCGGGCGCTGCCTGCAGCGCCTGTCCACCCCCCCGCGGGCCGGGGGCGGCCAGCGCGGAAGCGCGGTCCCGCGCAGGCGGGTGCAGCTCGCGAGCCCAACGCATGTTGCTGTCAGCGCTGAGGTCGGCGACGTTGCTGGTTATGGTGCCCCACCGCCTTCCGGTAGGCGCCCTCCGCTGCCTGCCTAATGGCCTGTGCTTTTCTCATGTCTTGGGCCTCCTCGCCAGGCGCCCCGCGCCTCCGGCGGCGCCCACCTCCACGTGCACTCGCAACCTGCATCTCCACGCGGTTGAGCAAATCGCCGAAGGCACGCGTCCAGAATAGTTCGATGCGATGGGCGACCCCCCATTGATGTGAGTGCCCTGGGGGATGGCAGCCAGGAGAAGCTTGGGCCAGCCCTCCTCCAAAGCAGACCAGCCGGGTTTGCCCGCCGCCATGCCGGCCCAGAACTCCTCTGTGATAGCGGCGGCCCGCTCGCGGCAAGCGACCGGGAAGTGCACCAAGGTGGACGGCGGTATCCTCCTGACGTGTTGGGGGAAGCCCTCCTGCAGGAGCACATCACCGATGCGATCGGCAGTGGGCTCGGCCGATGGGGGAGGTTGCACGGCGGCCTGGGCAGCTCTGAGCGGCACCCCCCGCCCTCCTGGGACTATGTCTCCGATCGCCAGGGGCCGCGCGGCATGCGAGCCTGCACACCGGTGGCACTGCCGAGTGCCTACGCGCCTACGCGGCATGCATCCGCGCCCCGGGCCGATGCACACAGCCCGCTCGAGGCCGCGAAGGACGGTGAGCATGGGCTGGTCGATGGGCGCGCCCTCGTGGCAGGTCGCGACGTGCCTCGCGAAACCTGCGGCGGTGTTGAAGCGGGCGTCGGCGCACCAGGGGCAGGCGCATACCCCACCAGCAAACGGCCCGGGCGGAGGCTCTGCCTCCGGTGCCGCGGGAGCAGCCAGAGGCGGGCGCGGCGGGCCACCAGCCGCGTTGTCACCGGGAGCCCTTGCGCGGCTGCCCGCCCCTGAGGCGGCTGCCTCGCGAAGGCGCACCGGCACTGGCCGCGGGCGGCGGCGGCGGTGGCGGGCCCTCGACCCGTGCAGGCTCTCGCCGCAGCTCTGGGAGTGGGATCCCCGCGTCCTGCTCCATGAGGTTGTCGGTGTCAAGCTGCATCTCATCGAGGCGCAGGTCCAGCCCTGCGGCGTCGGCGCCGGCGACGACGCCGTCGCCTTCACTGTCGGCGCCCGCCACGATGTGCGGCTCGTCTCCAACTGTAAGATTACGCCGCAGCTGCCTCCGCGGGCGCCGATCGTCGGCGACGTCGATGAAGGTATTCCGCACTTGCACGGGGTCTGCCTCGCCGCAGGGCTCCCCTCGCGCAGGGCGTGGCCCCCGCTGAGGGCCGAACCCGTTCGGCACGTGCCCTGGAGCTCTCTGCAGCGGCCCGCGCCCACTTCTCCTCCGCCAGACCCGACAACACTCTGCAGGGGCGCACCCTCACCCGGTGGGGCAACAGCCGGTGGACCCCCGTCTGCAGCTGCGGCGAGCTGCACGGCCTGCACCGCCCGGTGTTCGCGGCATACCTCCCCGCCCGGCTCGGCCTGGCCATCCGCTCCCTGGGCCAAGCACAGGCGGCACCGCATCGCCCGCAACGCCTCTCAGCGGCGGCGGCGGGACATGGCGCGCGCCCGGTGGGTGGGTGGGCGGGGGTGAGAGAAGGGGGCCTGGAAACCCTTTTCGGATGCTTGAGCCTGATCCAACCTTGAGCCAGACGCAGACGCAAGCGCGCGCAGTACGCAAGCGCCAACTTTGGGCCCAGGCCCGCGAGCGCAGACGCAGTAAAAACAAGTCGATTCTTGAAGTAGGAAGGCACTATCAAGTAGGTCGGGGTCAGGTGATCCAAAAATGCCCACTTCCAGCGTCGACGCGGCCACCGGCACTGATGGTCCACGTCTTAGGCGAGCTGCCGGCGAATGCATGTGATGCTCGCCCCTGGACTATATTCGCCCGTATCGTCGCCTCGAATATTCGTGTCCTACCACATGGCCCAGCAGTGGTGACGGCTCCAACCGACCTGCAGGCCTGGCACCTGGGAGGCCATCCGCCCCAACGGGTGGGTGGTCACGGGGAGGAGCGGAGAGGAGTTCCAGAAAAATCGGAGGGCGACAGGCCAGAGCCACCCGTCCCCGCTCTGGGGACGCTGCCCACCACGATCGAAGCCTCTCTCGGGGCGCTCTCTGGCCCCCGAGGGCCAGTGCCATGGCCGATGATGGCGCGCTGGTCCCTCCACGAGGGGAATAAATCACGAGCGGGTATCCGCGCCATCGCGCACTGGACTCCGGGGCGCGATTCCGCGCGGGGAGTCCGCGGACACACGCCCCGCATCCGTGAGGTCGCGGCACCGGAGCCTGGCCCGTGAGGCCGCGGATGCGGAGATGTTTTCCGCCCACGAATAAGGAGTGATGATGTTCAGACACCCATGGGGGCCTTGGTACCGAGTATTCCATGGGGGAACCGCGGGACCGATGAGGAAACTCAGGGGACCAATTGGTCCCCTGAGTTTCCCACCGCCACGAAGAGGAAAGCAGGCACCAAGGAGCTGCCCGAAACAACTATTGCCCGGGGGGGGCCAGCAGGAGCCCATGCGCCGCAGGCACCGGATAAAAGCGAGAAAACAGGGGTGGGCCAGGGATGAAGTCAGGAGGGAGGAAAGGAGAAGGACGGCAGAGACTCGAAGGAGGAGGCGGCGGTTGCGGAAATACATGCAGAGGTATTGGGGGAAGGGGGGGAGGCAGGGGGCAAAGGAAGGACGAAGCAGAGGTAGGAGGCATATCTGGAGGATGGGGGAGGGGTAAACATGGAAGAGGGGTGCACATGGAGAGGAGGTTAATGAAGAAACGTGGATGGGCGAAAATTGTCTCAATGGGGGTTCTGGGAGGGGGCCTGGCGGCGGGCTCGAGACTGTCCTCCTCCCTCCTCCACCCTTTCCCGTCTCCCTCCTGCCTCCTGCTTCCTCCCTCTTCCTTCCATCCTCCTCTCTCCTCCCTCCTCCAGCTCCTCCTCCTTCTCCTTCCATCCTCCTCCTCCACCGCCTCCCCCTCCTACCCTCCCGCTTTCCCCCTTTTCCTCCAACGCGCCCTCTTTCCCTCCCTCCCTCCGTCCCTCCCGCCTCCCTCCCTCCCTTTTTCGTCCCTCCCCCCTCCTTTCTCCCTCCTCCTTCCTCCCTCCTCCTCCCTCCTCCCTCCTCCTCCCTCCTCCTCCTTCCTCCTCCCTCTTCCTCCCTCCTCGTCCTCCCTCCTCCTCTCCCCCCTCCTGCGGCCCCCTCCCTCCTCCTTCCTCCCCCTCCCGCCTCATCCCTCCCTCCTGGCGCCTCGGCTCCTGGGGCCCCCCCCTCCAGGAAGGACCGGCGCCCCAAGGGACCCCAGGAGCAGCCGGAAGGATCGGTCCGCCCCTGGGGCCGCGAGCTCTGGCGTCGGCGCCCGCAGGCCGCTTGAATTCCAGGGGGGGGGGGGGGAGGAGGGGGGGGAGGAGGAGGAGGAGGGGGGCACTGTCGCAGGGGCGGCCAGGCACAAGGAGAAGGAGAGGAGGCAGAGGCGAAGGGGAACGGGGGGCGGATGAGGTGGCCGCAGAAGTCGTGGTGGACGTCGACGTCGCGGGGGCGGGGGCAGGGGCCGAGGGAGGGGCAGGGGCGGTCGTCGTCGTGAGGCCCTTGTCGTAGTCGAGGTGGTCGTGGCAGCGGTGGTCGTGCTGGTGGCGGCCTCAGGGCAGTAGTCTGGCCCTTGTCCTGGTCGTGGCGCTGGCGGCGGTCGCCGCGGCGGTGGTCGAGGTGGCGCTGGTCACCGCCGTACTGGTTTAGCGCCCGAGGGCGCTCAGCAGCATCTCAGCACTCCCCCTTTGGAGGGTCCTGCTGATCTGCCGCCAGAGGCCGCTCAGCAGCTCGGAGCGGTCGGCGTCGTCTAAACCGGCTCCCTTTTTCCACCTCCTCCTCCTCCCTCCTCTTTCCATCCTCCTCCCTCCTCTCGCCTCCCTTTTCCACCTCCTCCTCCTCTTCCTCCTCCTCCTCCGCCTCCCCCTCCTTCTTCCCGCTCCCCCACCCTCCCGCCCTCTCCCCCTCTCTCCCCGCCGCCCTCCCCCCCCTCCCTCCCTCAACCCTCCCGCCTCCTCCTTCCTGTTCCTTGACTGTACCCGGACAGAACACCTGGGCGACACAACCCGAAGGTAGGTACCCAAGATGCCTGCGTGAACTCACATGCAGTCGGACCTCGCAACATGAACGGCGGCACAGAAACGCCCAGGCGTCACATCTGTGCCGCCGTTGCGAGGCGCCTCGGGACGCCACCCCGAAACACGGCCACCGGCACCACCCCCGCTTGGCCGCATGCCTCAAGCAGCGGGGACCCCGCTGCCCAAGGACTTAAGTTCCCGCACCCCCCACGTCGGGGGACCCCTTCGAGTAACCCCATCGGGCCTGTCAAGGGTGGACCGACGGGCCCGCACCTACCCTGGCTGGCCAACCACAGGGCGAAACTCTCACCCACAGCCCCGTCGAGCTGTGGTGACGATCGGGCTGCCAACCCGCCTGTTATCCTGGCGTCCCCTCCTCCCTCCCCCTCCCCCCTCTTCCGTCCTCATCCCACGTCCTCCCTCCTCCTCCCTCCTTCATCCATCCTCCTCCCTCCTGACGCCTCCCTCATCCTCCACCTCCTCCTCCCCCTCCTCCTCCTCCTCCTCCTCCTGTTCCTGTTCCTCCTCCTTTTCCTCCTCTTCCTCCTCCTCCTCCTCCTCCTCCTCCTCCTCCTCCTCCTCCTCCTCCTCCGCCTCCTTCTCCGACCCTCCCTCCCTCACTCCCTCCTGCCCGCCCTCTCTCCCTCCCTCCCTCCATCCTTTTCTCCCACCGTCCCTCTTCCATCAACCCTCCTCCCTGCTCCTTCCTCCCCCTCCTCCTCCCTCCTCCTCCTCCTCCTCCTCCCTCCTCCTCCTCCTCCTCTCTCCTCCTCCTCCTCCCTCCTCCTCCCTCTCACCCCCTTTTTTTCTTTCTCCCTCCTGCTCCCTCCCTCCTCCTTCCTCCTCCTCCTCCCGCCTCCTCCCTCCCCCCTCCTCCTTCCATTTTCCTCCCTCCTCTCTCCTCCCTCCTCTCCTTTTTCCTCCTCCTCCTCCTCCTCCTCCTCCTCCTCCTCCTCCTCCTCCTTCTCCTCCTCCTCCTGCTCTCCCGCCTGCCTCCCCTCCCCCCCCCGCCCTCCCGCCTTCCGCCCTCCCTCCTCCAGCCCTCCCGCCATCTCTCTCCCTCCCTCCCTCCCTCCCTTCCCTTCCTCCTTCCTCCCTCCTCCCTCCCCCCTCCATCCTCCCTCCTCCCCTCTCCGTCTTTCTCCTCCCCCCCTCCTCATCCCCCCTCCCTCCGCCTCCCCCCTCCTCTTTCCTCCTCCTCCTCCTCCCTCCTTCTCTCTTCTCCCTCCTCCTCCTCTTCCTCCCCCTCTTCCTCTTCCTCCTCCTCCTCCTCCTCCTCCTCCTCCTCCTCCTTCTCCTCCCTCATCCCCCCCCATCCGGCCTCCTCCCTCCTCCTCCTCCCTCCTTTCCCTCCTCCTCCGTTTCCCTCCCTCTCCTCATCCGTCCGTCCCCCTCCTTTTCCCTCCCCCCCTTCTCTTCTCCCCTCCTCCCTCCTCCTGCTCCTCCTGTGCTCCTCCTCCTCCCGCCCTTCCTCCTTCTCCACGTCCTCCATTGTCACCTTCTCCTCCGCCTCCTCCTCATCCTCCTCCACGCCCTCCTCCTCGTCATCGTCCTCGTCCTTCTCGTCCTCCTCGTCCTCCTCCTCCTCTTCCTCGTCCTCCTCGCCCTCCTCGTCCTCCTCGCCCTCGTCCTCGTCCTCCTCTTCCTCATCCTCGTCCTCTTCCTCCTCCTCGTCCCCCGTCCTCCCTCCTCGTCCTCCTCCCTCGTCTTCGTCCTCCTCGTCCTCATCCTCCTTCCTCCTCCCTGCTCCCTCTTCCCACCTGTTTCCAGTTTCCAGTTTAAGGGGGCCTGGTCCGCGCGCGCCGCGGGCCCACGCCTCGAGCCTACTGTAAGGGCTCGACTCCTGCACGCCCGGCGGCTCCTTCTCGGAGCATCGCAATCTCTCCTGAGGGCCAGGCAAGCAACCCGTGGGGCAGCTGGCACGAAGTAAATCTACGGACGGCCTTGCATCCTGCGAGGGTGGCTGGCAAGCACTCTGCTCGAAGCTTCTTGCTCCGATGAGCCGACCACCCCCCGCATCTCAACCAACACGTCACCCCTCGGTAGGCACGGAGGTGGGGACGGTGGGATTCATGGGTGTTAAAAAACTCCAGGATGGGGGCAGCAGGGTAGATTAACCCAGCGAGCTTCGCCAACAACCCCAACCCGATCACACCGCACACATTGGATTATGTTACCACGCCGCTCAATCGAATGTGGGCTCAGTTGAGCCTCCCGAAGCCTACGAACTATAGCATTGTGGGGGGCCTTTAAGGCCCCCAAGTTGAGCCCATGGGCCCAAGCCAGGGATTGAATTACTGCTAGGCGTTTTACTACAAGGCTCATTTCATCATCTTGGTTCAGAACATGTTCGAGTATCTCTTCAGGAAGAAGTTCATAGAAGGCTGCGCCCCGTTTAGCAACCGCATCAGCAACATGGTTGGCAACGTACGATACGGGGTATGCCACGCCAGTCTCAAGATCTTCCAGAGATGCATGGGCCTTTACCTTGTCAAGGGTGAAGGGGTGGGTCCGCTCCGAGAGAACCTTCCAGCACACACTCCAGAGGTCAGTATTGAATATGTGGCGCCATTGTGCCCCATGTCTATACCCTCGGACAACGCATATACGATCCGTCATTAGATGGAGAGGCCCTGCAATCGGAAGGCGTTGATGGCGGCGATGAGCTCCCCTCGGTTGATGGTCTGATTGCCTGGATGGCTGATGGCGGCATATTGAAACCCCCCCAGGATGAAGGGCATGCTCATCTGCCTGATGATCGTAAGAATTTCACGGATCATCTCCTTATTCAGGCCAGCGTAGCCGATGGAGTCCCAGAAGTAGGCGCCCAGAACGAGGATGTCGACCCCTTGAAGACGTAGGATGCAGCTGGTCCACTGTGAACCCGAGACAACAGGAACTGGTCGTCCTCGGGCTCCGATGAGTCTAGAATGCGCATGGTATCGTGCTTGCGCTCCAATCAAAACTCCCCCGCGAGTACCGCCTCCAGGAGATTGCAGCGCTGGGCACACATATGACTTCGAAGAACGTTTCTCCCACTTCTTCCGAAGCGCAGACAAGTCACCACCTGACTTGTGAACTTCAGCGACGATGAAGAGGTCAGCATCGTGGGACTTCTCAAAGAAGAAATCCTCAGCCTTTTTCCCCTAGGTAGTGAAACTGGCGAGGTAGATCTGGATGCTACCCCGATGTCGGCTGGCCAGGAGGTTGTGCCACCGCTGCTGCTGGCTGGCCAACTGCTCGATCAGCTGCTCCGTTGGCTGCATGTTGAATGTCAGCGGGCTGCCGAGGTCCACCAGGAGCGAAAACCTGCGGAGCACCCGGTTGTGGTGCCTAGGCTGGGGAGGCGCCTGGGGCTGCACGCCTTGCCCGCTTGTTAGCTGGCTGCTCGACCTTGTCCAGGAACCTCTGGAACTTGGGCTTGCCCTGGACGAGGCCCTTGAATTCACCGATGTCCTCCGCCGTGAGGTCGCCGATGTCGCTCCCATCGGAGACGTCGGACATGCCGTCATCATCTGGCTCCTTATGTGCCTGCACGGCCGCGGCGTAGGTCTCGGCCAGCGGTGGCCGCTTGGGCCATGGCCTTGACCAGGGCCTCATTTGCTTGGTTCTGCGCTGCCCGTGCATCCTCAAGCTGGGCCTGAAGAGCTGGGACACGCTGCTGTGCTTCATCGGCATGCTTGGCTGCCCTCTCGACCGCCGTCTGCCGAAGCTGGAAGATCGCCGACAAGTCTTTTGCCGCCGGCTGGGGTGCCACTGCTGCTGCTGCTGTCTTGGCACCCTCCGTAGCTGATGGTGGTAGAACATGCCCATACTTGGCGAACAGTTCAAAGAGCTGCTCGAGGGTAAACTGCTGCTGTGGTTGACTGCCTTCCCCACTAGGAGAACAAAGAAGCTGGCCGCAAAGACAAAGCGGATCCTTCTTGAGGCGGTCCTGCCACTTCCACTTGCCACATGCATCACAAACAACATAGCTGCGTTCCTTGTTGCCCTTGGCGCGCTTGGGCTGCTGCCGGGACTCCCACTGCCAGTTGCGCCACCCGCCTGGCAAGGCAGAGACCTGGAGTGCGGCGCGTGCGTGCTGAAAGGCCGCTCCGACCGCGAAGCCCTCGAGCCTCGCCTTTCGACTGCAGCAGGTTCGAGCACCAAGACGCAAGTGTTCGAACTTGAGCCAAAATGGTTACGGCTCCCTCTTCCCACCTTCCCTCCTCCCTCTTCCCTCCTCCCACCTTCCCTTCTCCCTTCTCCTCCCTCCTCCCTCATCCTCGTCCATTCCTTCACCACGTCCTTCTCCCTCCCTGCCTTCTTCACTCCCTCCATCCTTCCTCCTCCTGTTTGACTCCTCATTTCAACCAAATCAAAAGCAGCCTGGCCTGGAGTCACAGCACCGCTGTGCGACACAGTATGAAGACCTTCGGGCTCGCTGGGCATCTGCCCGAATAGAGCACCCAACGCAGAATCGAATATCCGACGCAGCAGCAGAGCACCTACCAGGGTTTCGCGAACCAGCGGCGCGGCCGTTGCAAAAGTTGTTTTTAAGTCACAGTCGCGAAATAGCTCAGCCAACTGTGTAGCCAGCTCACCTCGCTGCTCCCCCGGCCCTCCTCCTCCCCCCCATGCCCCGCCAGGCCTCGCAGGGGCAACGCCGCCTGCATGCTCAGGCGAGGCTTGCGGTTGCGACTGAGAACGTTGAAGGGGCCCGGCTGCGTGTCTCCACGTCATCACTCAGGAACAAACGCTTGGCACATTCCTCTGTAGGGGCGATTACGTCGTCGTGGTCGTCTTCGCCAAGTAGACCTCCGACGGCAAATCCTGACCGCTCCAAATGCTTCACGTATATATTCAAATACGCGAGGCCACTGCCCGTGCGTCCATGAACGACTTTGAGCCCGACCTTGCCAAAAGTGACCCATCCCAGAGTCTCGACGTCACTTTGAGATCCACCACAGTGCCCCATGCACGTTGAGGCGTGGAAGAATGACAAGGGCTGTCTGGCAGAGCTCCTGCAATCTTCTAAAGGACCCTCCACCCCTCGAGCAGCGCCCAACCGCATGCACCACCCCTCCTCCCAGAGGTCCCAGGGCGGCCATGGCGCCTACCTGGGGTTTTCCAAGGCTTCCAAGACGGACCAGACGGCCACCAAGGCCGCCAAGACGGCCAAACATGCCCATAAGACGGCCCAAGGTGGCTCCAGAGATTCCAAGATGTTTCCATGACGACCCAAGACGGCGTCAAGATAGTTCAGAGAGGCCCCACGCTCAAGAGGGCTCCAAGAGGAGCCTCCAGAAAACCCCCAAAGGCACAACCCCTTGGTTGCCCTTAGGTGATATTTGGATTCTCACGTTCGGGGCTTCCGCCAACTTGATACAGCCCAGGGGGCCTCCAAGATCGCCTCAAATAGGCCCAAAGGAGCTCCAACATTAGCCGCAAAGCGTCGAAAACGACATCAAGAAGACCCACGAGGGCCCCCGTAGGGACCCAAACAGCCCCAAGAGACCCTCCAGACGGCCAAGAGGGCCCCAAGACGGCCCAAGAGAGCCCCAAGACTGCACAAGAGGGCCGAACACAGCCCAAAAGGGCTCCAAGGGGCCCTCAAGACTGCCCCGCAGGAGCCCCAGACAGCCCTAAGACGGCTCAGTTGAGCTCAGTGAACCCTAAGGCGCCACATGTGACGGCCTGCTTCCTTCTCCTCCTCATCCTCCTTTCCATCGTCACCGTCGTCGTCGCCGTCGCAATCATCATCAACACCACCACCATCATCACTACGCCAGTCGCCACCCAAGGTGCTGGGCTGGCACGGTGGCGGGACTTGCCATGGCCAGGTGGATACGCTGTAGTGATGCCTTCCAACTTGTTGTGCCTCCGCCCAAGACCCGGTGACGTTCAGTTCTTGAAAGTATATATCCGCGCATTGTCCACCTAGCCGTCGCGCGTCGGCCTGCACGCGAAGCAGTGCGGCGTCAGCGCTCACACCACGAGGGATGTTGATCAGAACATGCACGCCGGGCTTCATCAAATCGAACCGCTCACCATAAATGTTCTGCAGGTGGGGATCGCCAACGGCAGAAGCTCCAGGGCTGGCAGTCGGACTGGCCGTAGGGCTGGCTGTCGGGCTTGCCGTTGGGCTGGCCGTCGGGCTGGCCGTGGGGCTGGCTGTTGGGCTGGCCGTCGGGCTGGCCGTGGGACTGGCCGTCGGGCTGGCCGTGGGACTGGCCGTTGGGCTGGCAGTCGGGCTGGCCGTGGGGCTGGCCGTGGGGCTGGCCGTTGGGCTGGCAGTCGGACTGGCCGTTGGGCTGGCCGTGGGGCTGGACGTGGGGCTGGCCGTGGATGTGTCGGCGCATTCGTAGGAGCTACACAGCTTGAACGTGTTCCCGCTGATTGTATTCGACGACAAACCAGTGCAATACGAATCTCCGCAGCCGATAATGTGAGACGACGTGAAAACACTGGATTGCATACCGTAGTAATACACCTCGTCACCTAAATAAATCGGAGTACCATCGCTGACAGCTGAACCACTGGATAACTTGGCTTTCTGCCGGGGGGGCTGCTCTAGAGGCAACGCCCCAGCGCCGATCCCCATCTACGCAACCACTGTTAAAGTGTATGCCCTAGCGGCGGTGCGAATCATGCCCCCGCGAGTAACTCAAACACGAACGAGGAGGCCATATTATATAGAAAAGCAAAGCAACTCTTCTGATAAGTGGAGGAGATGGCTGAAGGGATTGACAAGACAAATCAAGGATTATACCACGTTGGAGGGGCGGATTGGGGGGCGGCGAAGATGGTAGCGAAGGGATGTACGGATGAGGAAAACGAAAACAAACGAAACGATTCACCGCTAAACAAGGGCAGAGCCGCCCCCCTATTTGCACTCTGCGTCGTCATCATCCTTCTCTGCTCCTCCCCGCCACACGCCGTTCCCATCACCTCTCCAACGCCTTCGCTACCATCCGTGAAACCCTTGGTCTGCGCGGCGGGCACGGACGATGGCCTCCAAAGGTAAACGATCGCCGACGCAGCAGTCACAAACACAAGTATGGAATCAATGTATCTCCACCGCATCGTCGCCTCGGCTTGCTCGCGCCACCAGAGGGTTGCCCCGAGGCGCCGACCGACTCTGGGACATTTACCAAACGGCCGTGCTAGATTATTCAATGGCGAACTGGATGCGGTGATGCCATCAACCTGCGCTGCCCGAGCGCGGCTCGAGCCCCCCAAGATGACAACGGACCCGCGAATGGTCAAGCTGCAATGCATGTCGGCCCTGACGCGGCCAAGAGGGCCCATTCACAACATTTTGGCCCACAACATCTTTGGCGCGCCTCGATCGCAGTCCGACGCGCCACACCAAGCGGGGCCGATGGTGACAACATGGGAGGCCGTTCGTGATGAGGTCCCCGATCAACAAGGACATCGAGGACAAACGATCCACATCAACCAGTGTGCCGTCTGATCGTTCGGGTGCGGACGAGCATTTGCAAATCGCACCGCATGGCACGCGGGTATAACATGCGCAAACACACCACGGAAAATAAGCCGATGGCACCCTGGGGAAATTCGAAGGCAGCAAAAGCAGCCAGTCTGGCAGCCAAATTCCACCCTCACGCCCATGCGCCGTCGAAAACCCGAATCCGTCACTGAGGGGGGGGGGCCCAAATGCCACCATGAGCGCCCGAACATGCTTCAAACGGGGTTCTAGACAGAAACATCGACGGACAACGGAAATTGCAACTCGCTGCGAATCCAAACCCTCAGGGCGCAGGTGGCGCATCACATTAATATTCATCATTCCCCTCTTATTTTGCGGGCAGGGGTAAGCCCCTCCCCTTGCCCCCACCATTGGGCCCGAATGGGGGTAAGGAGGGGGGTGGCGCGGACCGTCGAAGTGGCCACGGTATGTCTGGATGCTTCTAACAAGGCCTCAGAGAGACCAAGGTGAACTTCACGATTGCTCAAGATAGCGGAGGATGGCCCATGATGGCCCCAACGATACCGCAAAAAACCCAATACCGTTCCAAGATGGCCCCAAGCAGCCGAGGAGCCCCATCCAAGGAGGCTTGCCAGACGCCAGCATCTTTCACAACACAAAATAACATCAATGGTTCTGTTGTCTCGCATTGTCTTTTTTATGGCCCCCCGAAGCCTCAAGGTAGCTCAAAGAGGCACAGGAGAGCACCAACGCAGCCCCAAGGGTGGCACAAGCGATTCAATTGCCCAAGACTTGAGCTCCCAAACAATGGCCTCAAAACCACTTTCGGCATTCTTGAAATGCAGCACTAATCATCCCCATCCTTACATTATTTGATCAAGTTCCTCCGACATTGCTCCCAAGACGGCCCGAAAGGCCCACAGGATTTCCCCTGCAGGGCCCCGCGCGCGCCCAGGAACCCTCCAAGAGGCGCCCAGGAAACTTCAAAGAGACAAGCAAGATACCCCATTAAGCTCCTCCGAAACACCCAGCGCGTCCCAAGACGCTCTGGAAGCCGCCAAGAGACTCCATGACGTTCAAATGTGCTCCCAGGGAAACTCCCACGGACCGTCCAAAGAAAAATCGGGAGGCATCCAAACCTCTTGCCACTCTGTTTGCCAATGGCCTCCTCCTCCTCCTCCTCCTCCTCCTCCTTCGAGACATCCGCCTATTGGCTCTCCTCCCTCCTTCCCCCTCCCCCTCCTGCACGTCGCCTCCTGGTCGTATTTCCCCCCGTCGTCCTCCGCAACATCATCCTCCAAGTCATATGCCAACCATGTTTTGGACAAGACGCATTTCTCGGCCCTATGCATTTCCGCGCATTCTTGCTACAACGATTGAGGCAAATCGTCCGGACAACATTGCTGGAAGGGCTGGTGGGGACACGCGAAATGTCGAACCAAAATGCGGCCCCTAACTAACATGTTTTGGTGCTTCGCAGAATGCCATTGATAATCTAGCGGCTCCCAAGCGGCCCAAGACGGCCCCGCCAAAATCAGAACACGACTCGATCGCCGAAGAAGGCGCGCGACCGCCAACCCTCAATTCCCAAACAACCCTGGGTGTGCCCAGAAACTTGCCTGCACGGCCCCTGCATGGTTATACAGCGCCCCGGTGGGGAAACTCTGATGCTCGACATGGCATCGAATGCCTCGGAAGTTCCCAGAGCGCCACCAAGCCTCCGCTCAAATCCCACCAGCCCTCTGGGCGCAGGTGGTTTGGGGAGTTTCCTCTTCCACCCCTCCTTCTCCCCCTTCGGGAAGGGGTTTACCTCTCCCCCTACCCCCTCCCCTGGACCTGGACAAGGGGGGCCGCTGGTCGGCAGAGCGTCCAAGATGGCCTCGGCGAGGAAGCCAAAATCATTGATTTTACAAAGGTTTTGGCCTCATTTTGGCCTCCTGGGGGGGCGACGCTAATTCCCACCCACCCCTTCTTTGATAGATCTCCTCCAAGATGGCCCAAAAAAACGCCCAGGAGGCCCCAAGAGGTCCCAAGATGGCCCCAATATGGCCCCAAGAGACCCCCAAGAGGCCCCAAGAGACCCCCAAGGAGGCCCCAAGAGGCTCCCCGAGATACGCAAGAGGCCCCCAGGACTGCCAAGAGACCCCAAAGACGGCCCAAGAGTCCCCCAAGCTCGCCATTGTCCTCCTCCTCCTCCTGTTTTTCTTCCTCCTCCCTCCTCCCCCTCCCTCTCCTCCTCCTCCTCCTCCTTTTCCTTCTCCTCCTTCTCGTCCTCCACGTCCTCGCCCTCCTCCATCTCCTCCTCCTCATCTTCCGTCTCCTCCTCCTCTTCCCCCTCCTCCTCCTGCTCCTCCTCCTGCTCCTCCTCTTCCTCCTCCTACTCCGACGACGACGACTCCTCCTACATCCTTCCCCTCTCGGGGCATATGGCGGCTGAACCCGCCCTTTGTTCTTTTGCATGCTCCCCCGCTTCCCTCATCACCTCCACTCCCCTGAGGCTCATTTCTGGACGGGCTGGTGGGGATACGCGAAGCGTTCAGACTTCGTAATATCTCCAAGGCGAAGCCGCAACACATCTAGGATGTGGCCGGTTCCAAGATTCACTCAATGCAGACCGCAGGGACCATATAACCAACGAATCTTGCGGCGGCGGCGCGCCACAAGCCAGCATGGATGTTTGTAGAAGGCCCAACATGTGTTAACACAGTTTCTGTTGAGTTCGTAGTACAGACGCTCTGCCTCCACGACGACTCGGAACCGTCTCTGCGGCGGGGGTTCTCGCAGGCGGCCCGGGGAATTGGTTGGAGGGCGGATGTTTTACGAAAAGGCTAGCTCTTATGCAATTCCATCGCCTGCGTCGCATCCTATCATTGTTCAGGTTTGACTGGCGCCAAGGGGGCTGCCGATGACTTCGCAGCGGCAGCCTTGCCTGTGGCTTTGGACACTCGCTCCAACTCAGTCCTCAAAGCATTGGGGACGTCCAGGTTTGGGCGGGCTAAGAACTTGATGGATTCTGCGACCTGCGCAGCGCCAGCTTTCTGCGTGAGAATGGTGGCCCCAGCTACCGTCGACAGGCATTTCTTCACAGCTTTGTAGACGACGTCGATGAAGTCCATGTCGTCTTTGTGCTTGGGGTCCTCCTTCGGGTCCTGCAGGTTCAGCTGCGCCTGCATGCTCCCAATGCGCGCGATCGCATTGAACAAATCAAGCATCTCTTTTCCGAGGCTGTCGACCTTGGCATTGTTGACGAGATTTTTGCGGACCAATGGCATCACTACCTTGGCGTCGTTGCAGAAATGATCGTATTTTGGGACGTGCTTCTCGACCAACTTGGCAAAAGTAACGACCTCGGCAATCAAAGCTCCGAACGCGAGGGCCCTGAGCTCTTGAATGAGGGCACGTGCGGCTGAAAACCATTGCTCCGTGCCTGTGAGACCCCAAATCCACGGCACTGGCACGCGAAGCCCTGCCTCCAACACCGAGGGGTTCTGCTCCATGAATGCCAAGGCCTCGGACGAACAACGATCAATTGCTTCGAATGCAGCAACAATGTCCGGACGGATCGTTTGATGCGGCCCTATCATGTCGGAGGTCTGCGTGATCTCGTCGGCGACGTAGATGATGCCAGAGGCGACGCAGTGCATGGCTTGGAGCAAGCAGAGCACGCACATGACCTCGTTCTTTGGCACGTCTGCCACATCCACCTGCGAGAAGGAAGTGGTGACGTTCACGAGGTCGGCATTCGTCAAAGTCGCCAGGTCCTTGGCCACAGACAACCCTTTCGAGCTGTCGAGCAATTCGAAATGTACTTCCTGGCAGTGGAACGCCTTGCGGGAAGCCTTCTGGCTCTCTGGCATCTTGGACACGTCGAGGAAGGCGTCCCGAGCAGACGCGACGGAGAGGCTCTTGAAGCACGTCTGGGGGGTCACTGCCTTGAAACCTGCGCACTCGCAAGACTTGCCGAGAGAGTCAATCGCCGCGGAGACCACGTTCTGCATGACCCCGCTGACCCACAACACAGGCCGACAGGCACCGACGAATTGTGGCAGCTTCGCCACCGCACCGAGGACAGGGTGAAGTTCGCCTGGGGAGCTGCCATCGTCCATTGTCGTTTCGATGCAGCACTCGGCCTCCTTGTCCACCTCCAGGCCTGGCATAGAGAAAGCGAACCCGCCAGAGTTCTGCAGCGGCGCAGCGTGTTTCAGAGCACGGATGCACAGACCGATGAAGGAGTTGCCACCATTGCGCCGCCAATCCTCCATCAAACGCCCAGGCTCCTGGGCGACGTCGCCAACTGGAGCTTTGAAGGCTCCTAGGGCGGAGATGGCGCCGACCATGTCGGTCAAGTGGCCTCGCATATCAGAGTTCCCCATGCTCTGCGCAATGACCTGCTCGATGAGCCTCGGCGGATGCGGGCGCGTCAACGCCACGTCCAATTCGAACGCGCTTGCCTTCCCTTCGAACCCCCCACGCCCAGTCAGTATCTACCCCGGCCCTCGCCATGGTCCCCGGGCAACCACGCATTTGCCCAACTCCCGCCCTCCCATCCTACTCCCAAGCTCCTCTTCGTTTGGTGTCCTGGCCCCCTACCAGACGGCGCCCGCCTGTCTCCCCTGGACCCCCTGCCCCGAAGGGAATGCGAGCGCGAACGAATCGCAAGCGGCGTTGACCTCCCAAGGAACGAGCCGTCCACCGTCCCCTCGAACGCGGCCGCGGCGTTGCGCAGCACTGTGAAAAACGTGGTCGCCTCGGTCGCCCAGGCGCTTTCCCCCGTGAACAAGAAACCGCCCCTGAGAGACCCCAGCACCGCGGGCAGCCCTGCACTTGATCCGACGCCGTGTCTGAGCACGGGACGGGCGCATCCCCGAGTCCTTTCCCGCATCTTCCCCGCCTCAACCATCGTTTCTCCAAGGCCTCCTCGGGGGCCAGGCCCCGCCTCAAGTTTGCCGCGGCCTCTCGCGTCTGACCCTGGACGGGGGAACTTAGCCTGGGAAGCGCATGTGGTACACACCACAGCCTTAGGCGGAACTCCCTATGGGGCCACGAAGCGCTGCACTGGGCGGGGGAGACGCATGTGGCACACGCCACTGGGGCCTTAGGTGGCCTTCTTTATGGGGCCACGAAACGCTGCACTTGGCGGGGGAAACGCATGCATGTGGCACGCGCCGCTGGGGCCTTAGGTGGGCCTCCCTATGGGGCCACGAAGCGTTCTACTGGGTGGGGTGGGGGGCGCATGTGGTGCACACCACAGGGGCCTTAGGTGGACCTCCCTATGGGGCCACGAAGCGCTGCGCTGGGTGGGGGAGACACATGTGGTACACACCACTGGGGCATTAGGTAAACCTCACTATTGGGCCACGAGGCGCCGCGCTGGGCATGGCGGGCGCACGCGGCACACCCCACTGGGGGCGGGGGAGGAGGGGGGGGAGGGGAGAAAGGAGGAGGAGGAGGAGGAGGAGGAGGAGGAGGAGGAGGAAACGTGGGGACCGTCTCTTCAAAACGAGGACCCAACACCACAGGGTGGTTGGGACAAAAACAAGCCCGATAGGCCTCTGGGGGGCTTCCAGGAGGCCCCCGAAAATATCCCAGAGGGCCCCGGATCGCCGCGCGATCGGCCTGAGAGAGCCCGAAGCGGCCCGCGATGCCGCCACGGCGCCCCGAGGCCACCAAGAGCGCATAACATAATCCAAACAAGCCATCGCCGATAAAGTTCACCTGAGGTCAATGGACATTACCATCCTCGCCGCGCGTCGCCCTGGCGGGCCAGCGTGACCCGACCCAAAGACCGCGCCTCAGACGGCCGTTGACCGCCAAGACAAAACCAACGACAACCCAAAAAGAGCACCAACAGGGGTCGATGAAAACCTCCAGCAGGCGCAAATTTTCCCCACGATGGCCCCGATAGTGATCCGGCAACGGGGGCGGCGCACTGACCGTTCGAGCGCCGCGCCCCCAAGAAGCCTCTACGGGAGGCAAGCAGATTCCAAGAACGCCAAACTAAGCTTCAAGAAGCCACAAGCAGTCCCGAACTGGAACGCAGCATCCCCGCGCAACCGCAGGGAAGCCTCAGCTCTGCGCCCAAGAGATCCTCGGGGCACGCCCCGATAGATCTCGAAGGACGCGCGAGAGCATTATGCCCCCGACCCAGACGTGGGGGCGGTTGAGCCGAAGGCTATGAGATAACGTCTTCCAGTCTTCAGTCGGATCGTACGTGGTCAGAGCCACCGCCATGTCACCCTGCGACGTCCACAGCGGCATCAATGGCTCGAGATAGAGCTCCATGTAACTGCACAACACGATGTCGATACCAACAATCGAACGCAACATTGTTTGAAAGAACTCATTGATCGCCCCCCCCTGCTCCTCGAGGGATACCTTGGACCACATAGCCCTGGCGTCGACGACCATGTGCAACGCGTCGGAGAAAACTTTGAACGTCACTGTGTCGCTGCGCACGGGGAGCTGCCCGTTCACGATCTTGATGGCGAGCTCGGCTGGATCCCACTGGAACCTGAACGCGCATGGGTCTTCAAAGGATGCTGTCGCGTCCTTCAGGTGGTCGTCCCCAATGCTGTCGTTCACGCTGGCCTGCGTCAGCGAATCAGCGCTGCTAAGCAGTTCTAACCCCACTGGGTGCTTCTCCAGAGTGCGCCACAAGAGTACGCATCGAGGTGCCTTCAAGGCTTCCTTGGCCGAAGACGCGTCCTTTGCCCTGACCTGCTCCGGGCACGTGAAGCTCTGGCATAAGGTCCCGAGGTGCTCGACGTCCTGGATGGCGCCCGCAAGCGCGCTCGAAGAACGCCATGCCCGAAGCGCCTCAGTTAAGGCACCGACATCCTTGTGAAGAACGGGGATCGCGCTGTCCATGTCCTCCACGGTTATCTTCTCAATGTCAATGGAGATTTTTGGAAAACGATGGTGCGCATCCAGCTCTCCGCAACTGCCGCGCCTCCGTCAAGACCAGCAACTTGGAGCATGGCCCCATCGGCCGCCTCGTCCGCAATGCCCATCAAGCGCTCGTGGAGTGCTGCGCCCTGCGGGGCGTGGAATCGCACCTGCAAGTGGAAGAGGACAAACGACAGATGAAGCACGACCCCCTCCGATTTCAAGAATTCGACGAGCTTGCCCATGAACGGCTCGAGGGCGATGAGCTTGTCGATCTTGTTCGGGTTCCTGCCGAACTCTTTGTATTTTTTCGCAATGGTCTTGCTGTAGCCCAGGGCAGAACACCAAGATGATACTTTCTCCAACACGCCCTCTTCGCCCGAGATGCTCACCTCGGCCTGCAACGACGTCAATTTGTTCAGCGGTGATGTGAACGTTGATTCTTTCAGGGATTTCCACTGTTCCGAACTGAAGTTGTCGAAGATATCACGGATCATGCTGAGCTGCTTGTCCACTTTCTGTTGCGTGGGGCTCGTGGCTGGCGACGCGACGATCAATGTCGACATCACGTGGGCCTTCTGAGGCGTGGTGTTGCTTCCATCTGCGCCACAAGCCGTGCTCACCAAAGTGATGTCTTCCTCGTTGCAAGTGCGCATGGTAGCTTTGACTCGGGCCCCCATCCACGACCCATCTTCTGGGCGAGCTACCACCGCGTCAGACGAGGAACCAAGCGCCGGTGAATTCGGAACCAAGTAGCCGATCTCACATTTCTTGTCGATCCGCAACTGAATCAAGCGACTGGCCTCCAGACCATCAGTGGAAGCAATCTCGCTGAGCTTCTGGACAACGAAATCGCCGAACGGCATCCCCAACATGCGAAGGACAAACCTCATGGTAGATACGCGCCCAGAAAGCATGGCTTCGGTAATCCGTTCATGGCCCTCTTTCCGAAGGGACACGTAGCAAGCGAACTTGAACTCGAAATCCTCTTGGTGCTCCGCCCTCTGCAGCCTGACGTGGAACATGACCAGCGTGACCACCTTCGAGTACTCCAGGCGCCACAAGTTGAAACAGTCCTTGCACCAACTCCCCCGACCATCGGGAAGGCCCCAATGGAGAGGCTCAAGGGTTACGTAACATACGCCATGCAAGCGGCTCCTCCGGCACCCATTGCAAATCTTGTCGCCTTCGCCAGCAGTGGTCTCCAGCTTGACAGTACGGGCGGTGCAGGCAGAAGTTGCACCGGGCGACGCGGGCACGATGCCATCCTGCCCCTTGTTTTCTGCGCCATGCTCTGTCTTCACTGCCACCAACTGACCAGGCGCAGCGCCCCCTGTGCGCTGGCGCTTCGCTTGCCGAGCGAACTCAGGAGACGCCGTCGGTGGCGGCGGTGGTAAGTCGGCACTGTTGGCGCCGGAAGCGCTCACAGCGTCTAGGAAACTGAGTGCATCCAATGCCTCGGACATGCCTGTCGAACTCTCCCCAGCCCAACGACTGAAAAGGCACAAAACGTTCAAGTGATAACTACGCGTAGTTCCCACAAGCCTCAGAAAAGGCTCGCACTCGAGTCAAAAATGGTGGCGAGTGGACTGGGGTGGCGCGGAAGGATAGGGGCGGGGCTCTTTGCGGGCTCTCTTGGAACTTTCCCTTTGGGGAAGGAGGAGGGGGCTTTGGAAAGAGCGCCACAATATGGTGACGTTAACCCGGCCGGGCAACGAGAGGAGAAGGAGGAGGAGGGGGGAGGGCCCCGAAGAGTCCCACGATGGCAGGGGCTCGCCTGGCCAGCACCCGCAGCCTGGCGGCTATGGCTGCTCGAAGACGGCGGCAGCTCCTGTGACCTCCAGCCCTGCAGTGGTGGCGGTCACAAATACTTGGCTGCGCTTTGGGGGGTGGTTGGTAAAGACTTCGGCGCGCCCCTCAGTGATGCATTATGCGGGAACCTCTTGGTCCAGACCTCCCGGTAAGCACTTGGCCCAGACCTCCCGCCGAGCTTCATCACTCTGGCCCCCCCAAAACACATAACCTGTGTGCTAGCTGCTAGCTCCCCAGAGGTCCTTTTTTTGTCCAACCATCCTGTGGTGTTGGGTCCTCGTTTTGAAGAGACGGCGCCCCGCGTTCCTCACCTCCTCCTCCTCCCCCCCCTCCCTCCTCCCATCATCATCATCATCATCATCATCATCATCATCATCATCATCATCATCATCATCATCATCATCATCATCATCATCATCATCATCATCATCATCATCATCATCATCATCATCATCATCATCGATTTCGGCACACCCCTCACACGTTTCGTGGCCCCATAGGGAGCTCCACCGAAGGCCCCCACAGGGCACACCCCTCACAGCATCACCGAAGGCCCCAGTGGCAGGGTCCGCATGCCTCCCCACCACCCATTTCGGCACACCCCTCACACGTTTCGTGGCCCCATAGGGAGCTCCACCGAAGGCCCCAGTGGCAGGGTTCGCATGCCTCCCCACCACCCATTTCGGCACACCCCTCACACGTTTCGTGGCCCCATAGGGAGCTCCACCGAAGGCCCCAGTGGCAGGGTCCGCATGCCTCCCCACCACCCATTTCGGCACACCCCTCACACGTTTCGTGGCCCCATAGGGAGCTCCACCGAAGGCCCCAGTGGCAGGGTCCGCATGCCTCCCCACCACCCATTTCGGCACACCCCTCACACGTTTCGTGGCCCCATAGGGAGCTCCACCGAAGGCCCCAGTGGCAGGGTCCGCATGCCTCCCCACCACCCATTTCGGCACACCCCTCACACGTTTCGTGGCCCCATAAGGAGCTCCACCGAAGGCCCCAGTGGCAACGCTCGCATGCCGCCCCCACACCCATTTCGGCACACCCCTCAAACGGTTCGTGGCCCCATAGGGAGATCCACCGAAGACGGTACTCACACCAGCATTACTCACAACTGCATATGGTTGGGTCCTTCGCCAGGCTAGTTTTTTTTTAGAGTGCACGTTGCTTGGACTTTCCGGTCGGTCGGCCCCCCGGCCGGCGACCGCGTAGATTGGACTGACACAGAGAAGCGAGCTTAGAGCATGGAGGCGGGGGAGCGCCTGGGAGGCTGAATAGCTCCCCAGAGGTCTGGACCCTTTTCCGCGGGGCCAGCTTTGCATCCCGATCGATCGGTACGCCCGAAAATTGACGCATGGGCCGGTACCGAACAAAATCGGATCCGTGCGCAAGCACAAAGATGATAAGTCCTTCCTGCGCTGTTTGCCCGGCGCTTATGAGGACGCCCTCGGGGTTCCCACAGCTTGCGTCGAAGTCTGGACGGGCCTCTGGTGTGATCCATGTCCCGGAGAGGCTGTTCAGGCGAGGTAGAATGACAGCCCGCCCGGGCTACACTTCGTTGCGATGCAATTCGTACGCGCTGTACGGAACGGCAGAGCGGCGGGGAAGCTGCACTCTTCACACTGGGCGGGTCGGCGGGCAACAAAGTCAAACCCCCCCGCACTCCCGAAGGGGCAGCAGGGAGGGGCGCAGCGACTGATGTCCGTCGCCTTTTAGCTCGAGGCCCAAAGGGCCAAAGAGGATACATCGACAATGATCGACAATGCCCGTTGGTCTGTGGTCAAAAGCTGTTTGACTAGAGACCAAGTGGGACATCCAATTGTGGCCTCGGGCCTCTCTCAGGGACCCTCTCTGTGCATTATTGGGCCCTTTTGAGGGCCTCAACGCAGACCCAGCAGGGCACCAAGAGGGTTCTAAGAGAGCCCCAAGTCAGCCCCAAGACAGACTCTGTTGGTCTCTAGTCAAAAAGTCTTTGACTATAGACCAAGTAAGACATCCAACTGTGGCCTTGGGCCTGTGCGAGGGACCCTCTCTGGGCCATCTTGGGCCATTTGGGGGCCCTCTTGGAGCCGTCTTGGCGCTCTCTGTGCCCCTGCCCCCACCCCCGGCAAGGCCGAGACATTGGGTGCGACTGTCGTGAAGCACTCTGCCATCGTGGGTTCTTCTTGGGCCCCCTTCTTAAACTCAGGGCGCCCCCTTTCGGAAGCTATCGAGCACTCTGGAGGTGGCCCATGAAGGTCTTTTGGAGCCTTTGAAGCTCCGCCGTTGCAGCGCGGCTTCGTTGAGAGAGAGGACCACAGACCACGTCCACGCGAAAGAGATGGAGCCGCTCACACACACACACACACATACAAATGATACAGATGTCTTGGCCCTCGCTGGCGACAGCACACTTTCTTGCGTCGACGTCGTCGTCGTCGTCGCTGACCCCCTTTCCATCGCCGTCGGCGGCAGCACCGAAAGAGACGTGAGTCATTCGGGCCCTCCCCCCGTCCCCGCGGGAAGGCGTTGCTCCAAACCCCCGAAGATATGCAACGGCCCCATTTAGGGCGTTGCCCTCGGGGGCCAGAGAATGCCCCTCCCAGGAAGACTGTCAAGGGGGCCGAACGGCTCGGCGGAGGCAGCGCTCGGGTTGGCCGACCCACTCGGCGACGGCACAAGCGAGACGGCGAATCGTTCGAACCAAACCACCTCCTCTTGGTTGACGTTTCTCCGGGCCACCAAGTCTCGGCACCGCCTCCAGTGGAGATAATTGCCCTCGGTGGCCCAGAAAATCCTTCGCCCGAGGAGCGGGTTGCGGAAAACGAACCACTCGGCGTCGGAAGCACCCAGAGAGTTGGGGTGTTGGGTCGTCTCCGCCCTCGTCCTGGGCAGGGCGTTTTCTGGGGACTCCAAAATCCCTGACGAAGCTGCAAGGACCATCGGGTGTAGCCCCAGGTCCACGCGACTCCGATGACTTCGGAGAGCCGAAAACCAAATGTAGATTGCAAGCATGGGCCCCCGTGGTCCAGGGGCGCGAAGTAGATCTACGTTGCGGACATGGGCCACGACCGCCTGTTGAGTAGACGGGCCCCGCTTCTACATTACACAAAGGGTTGTGTAGATCCCAGGCACGCAGACGCTTCTGTGTTAGACAAATGATAAAGTAGATTCGCTGAAAACACACCACGGGCTTCTACATTACACACAAGCTAGTGTAGACAGCGCAAGAATATCTACTTAAGCATCAAGGCGGGAGGGCGGACGAGGGCGGATCTACATATATACCCGCCCCCGACGAGCAACTGCAAGCCTGTTGTAAATGGACAAAGCCTCTGGCACAGATGGTTGGACGGCTCCCCCCACTTGGTTCGGACCGGGCACTCGTGTCTGGCAGGCGGTCCTAATCCAGTCGTGTCGGGCGAGCGGTCCTAACCCACTCGTGTCAGGCGGGCGGGCCTAATCAAATCTTGACGGGCGGGCGGTGCTAGCCCAGTCTTGTCGGGCGAGCGGTCCTAACCAATCTGTGTCTGGCGGGCGGTCCTAACCATGTCGTGTCGGGCGAGCGGTCCCACCCGCACCCTTACCTCCACCCCTACCCCTACCCCATACCCCATAGCCCTATCCATATCCCTACCCCTAACCCTATCCCCACCCCCACTCCACCCCTACCCCTTACCCCTAACCGTACCCCTATTCCTAACCCTACCCCAACCCGAACCCCACGGCGCCGTAAAACATTGTAAAGCGCAACGAGGTCGGCGCAGCACTTCGGAAGGCTACGACATGCTGCACAATGGCCCAAAGACGGCTCCGGAGGCCTCAAGACGGCTCCAGAGGGTCCCCAAACGGCGAACAGTAAATAAACAAATTGGTTCTGAGAGGGGACGGCCTTCTCTAGCAAGGTCTTGGGAGATCTTGGACAGGCCCGCGAGGCCCAAATTGTAAAACGCTTGTGGGCGTTCGTATGGCTTCAACGTCACGACCCGATCGCTCCCAAGAACGTCGACCGCTGCCCAAAAGAAGCGCCCTGCCATCGTGCCAAGACGGCCCAAGAACGCCCAAGTGGTACCCGAAGAGGCCTCCACGACGGCCAAAAAAAGAGCTCGGAACGACCAAGATATTTGGACAGCTCTGTCGTTCTCCCTACCCCGCCCCCCTCCAAGAACTCCAACCACCCCACCCTCCGGAGATCATGCGCATTCCCTGACCGACTGTTTCTGCTGACGTCGTTGCTTCAATGATCAGGGCAACTCGTCTAGGCATCGCGGCTGGCGGGGATACTTTACTTCTGATTCGCGGCCGGCAAGGAGAAGTCCAGAGGGCGGTGTGAGCTGGCGGGGATACGCAACGCGTCAATAGTGTGACACCGCCCTTTAGAGTGGGAGGGCGGGACATTTCGGAGACACGTGGTAGGCCATCTGGAGCTTCAACAAGGGGGGCTGGATTTCACCCTGTCGCCGACGAATGTGCAACACATTTTCGTGATTCCAACAAGGCTCTTATACAGCGTTGCATTTCAGCCAATGGCGCCGCCGGCCACCTTCGACGGTGGCATTCTACGAACCAGCGGGCATAGGAGCGCCTGCTCCCCCAGCATTGGCTTTCGGAAGCATGACAAGAGCTGCCTCTAAGTGGGAAGCCCGCGCGGCTGCTTTGACGGCCGCGGAACTCCCCGCGGGAACAGGCGCAACTGAGAAAAGCCATTTCAAAATGGCCTCGTCGTCAAAACGTTTCCGTGTCCTCGTAATGCTGCAATTCGAATGCATGTAGCATCGGATCCCGACATTCCGCCTTTCCATCGGCATTTCAACGGGCCAAGTTGTGATGCGACCCACGTTGGTCACGCCATCCCATGGGGGCACGGCACTTTTCACATAGCCCATCGGGTTTGTAATTTCAGCCGTTGAAATTGCTCTGACCCGTCGATCTTCCTCGGACTCCTCTTCTGGCTCAGCCTCGCTGGAACAATTGGGATCAATTGAACCGTCCTCGCTGTGACAATCTGGCATCGCGATGTCCTCTCCGATCTCATCCTCGACGTCTTCGGCAAAATCTTGGTCCACGTGGAGCATCACGTGGTCGGACGTGCCCGAATGTTCCGAATCGCTCACGTCGGCCGCATGCTCCCTAACATCTGTGTGCTGCGGCGGTGGGTCAACAACAGGAACGTTCTGAAACAAACCTCGGCCATACTCGAAAGGGTCACCTAAGTCAAACACTGAAGGGTAAACGTGCTTCGGCTTCGAAGAACGGCGCGGCGCCGATACGGGTTTTTCAAATGCGTCCAGATGGCGGCGCACGACCATGGCAAGCAGGTCCTCTCCCTCGGGAAGGTCGTACTCCAGGGGGCGCAATGTCCAATCTGACGAAAGCGAAAGTAAATATTGTGCAACTTCATCAGATGTGGAAATCGCTATCTCTCGCGCTGGTCCACCCATGCGACTAACGCGATCGAGGACGGATATTCGATAGGGAGGCGGCCTCGCAGGATGAAAGCGCAGGGGGTGCGAGCCTGCGATCGACAACCCGCAATCAGCGAACATTTGGCACTTGGGTTTCCCACACGTTGTCACGAGCAACTGAATGACCAACATCTGTCCAGCATCGTCGCCAGTATGCGCGCGACTCTCAAATGCAATAAGTTCTGTGGCACTTGCCCTGGCGTCGGCCGACAATCGATCAACCCAAGAATTGATCAGGCCTGTCAAACCGTTCATTGCTCTCTGGCAAACATCGTTCATGCCGTGGATGCGGCACACATTTGTCTTAAGACCTTTGCAGCTGAAGAGGGACCCCCAATCACTGGTAGCACGCGCGCACCTGGGTGGCGCATCAACCACGGGCGAACTCGAAGCCAACTTGTGCCGATCCACCCGGTGCGTTGCAAAATCAGGCAATGCCCCAGGTTCGACGATGAAGTTTCGATCGCGGCTCGAATTCCATAGCCCCAGAAATTGCTGCCCCTCGTGGTCGACCAGAGCAGCGGCAGCCTGGTCTTGGATAGCACGCTGGCCGCCACTTCTGTGCCGGGCCAGCCACAAGCGTTGCGTCTCGACGTCCATGGCGCCCCACGCTTCCCCGATTGAAATCTCGATGGACTGGAGCTCGCCCTTTGTCAGGGGCCGCTGTGGGGCAACGAGCATCTTGTGAGTGTGCATGCGGACGTTGTGGAATTCGAAAAACCCGTTGCCTCCGATGTTCCGACGCTTGCTGCCCCCCCCGTTTAGGTCGGCTAACTGCTGCAATCCTGACTGCGGTGACGCCGTGACCATGTCCTGGGGGCCGAGGAGAATCAAACATGTTCGGGGACACGGCAAACGCGTGGACGTTGCCCAGGAGCCAGGGGGGCATTGGACGACATCAGGAAAGCAGACAATAAAGGCAGAAACAATGGTTCAATCCAAATGGGCGTCTGGGCTGGGAGCGTTTTCCAGGCGGCGGGCCAGCAGGGAAAACAAGGGTCTGATTAGCCTGACGAAGGACCCAACCATATGCAGGTGTGAGTACCGCAAGTGTGATTCACTTTTTCGGTGGTGATCCCTATGAGGCAACGAGTCGCGCTAGGGGCGTGCCAAAATGAATGCCGTGGTACACAGCGCGGACGAAAACGATTGATCTGAATACGTAGGGAGACTGAGCGCGGGTGAATCTGAGCGCGAGTGCGTCTGACTGAGCATCGGACCTCCCTATGGGGCCACGAAGCGTTGTACTGGGTGGGGGAGACGCACGTGGTACACGCCACTGGGGCCTTAGGTGGACCTCTCTCTATGGGGCCACGAAGCGCTGCACTGGGTGGGGGAGGCGCATGTGGTACACACCACTGGGGCCTTGGGTGGACCCCCCCACTCCCTATGGGGCCACGAAACGCTGCACTGGGTGGGGGAGACGCATGTGGAGCACACCTCTGGGGCCTTAGGTGGACCCCCCTATGGGGCCACGAAGCGCCGCGCTGGGTGTGGCGGACGCATGTGGCACACCCCAGCGGGGACCGGGGGGGAGAGGAGGGGAGGAGGGAGGAGGAGGAGGACGATGAGGAGGAAACGCGGGGACCGTCTCTTCAAAACGAGGACCCAACACCACAGGGTGGTTAAGTATGATAGCGAAAGGCATACATTAAAGTTGTTTGGGCCCTGTCAAATCGAGGGTCCTTCAAGTCTATCAATGCAGGATCTTTGCCCCCTCGTCGAACATGTTCTGCTGCAAACTCCCTGCAGAGGCACCTGGCAGCAGCTGCTTCGAAACTGGATGCTGGGCCAGCGCTGCGTATGTCGTGCCTCATTTGCGCGTGGGCTCGCTCAGAGAAGTCGATCGCGGTTGGAGTGCATCGAAGCCAGGTCTGCAGCGCCAGTGGTGCCCCATCCAGGAAGGCCCCCTCTGTCGGGTACATCTCTCGAAGTCGTCGGCACATGTAGGATTGGCATGCCGATGGCTCGGCAAAGACATCAGCGACGACCTGCTCCTTCTGAACCCTTGACACGCCGTCGATGCAAAGCCAACCAAGACGATACGGCGGCTGCGACAATCGCAGCTCGAACACCTGCAAGAAAAGGTCAACACAATCGGTTTACTCGTTCGGGGGGGTAGGTGCATTGGGTGGCCTGCTCCAAATCGAAGCCGCGGGAGGGGCGCAAAATGACCCTTGAACGTAAGGCTGTAGATTCCAGAGAAGGCTCAGACCCCTGGACACGGCGCCAAGGCAAGGCAACGAAGGCGCCCAGGGCATGTCCCAGCCGAGAAGACCTGAAAGCCCAATCGCACATGAACCCAGACTTTGCTGTCAACCCTGCCGGCCCAGCTCCTACTCCACATCTGGTTGGTCACAGTCGGTGCCCCATGCTGGTGGGGCAGATTTTGCGTCTCCCCGAAAGCCAAGACCTCGCTCCCCCCATAAAGCTTGAAGAAATTCCCAGACGACACGAGAATTCAGAAATTCCCAGACGACACGAAAGCGCCCATGCCGCTATGGTATTGCAGGTCTAGGACAAGAGTGTGTATTATTATGCAATGCGGCCATGGGGCAATCGACGCTATGAGTTGTACTGAGTGAGTATGTACATATGTGCTGTGCTGGGCCGCGGCGTTCTGGATGCTGAGCAACGACACGCAATGCATGCAATGCTACCAACACGTGCGATTGCAAGACGAGTTGAAGCCAAACACCCCGTAAGACCTCCTGCAACCCAGCAGCAAGTTGCAGAACGGACCTCCTGGCTGACAGACGCAACTTGGCATCGTTGAGATCGCCGCCAAGGAGGTCGATGAGAAACCACGGGGAGTCTTCACCACCATGGAAATGCCTACCCAATCGAAGCATCGATGCTGAAGCGCAAACAATCGGCGAAGTCGTGGGATGAATAAGATCACGGAGCGATGCGCGCTCCTTGTCTTGGCCCATGATCGCGTATTGCAGCGCCTCAGGGACGGCCAGCGTGATGACCATAATGCCTAATTCTGAAACAATGCTGGGTTGGCATAGCACCTTCACGATCCTCATTAGCCTGAGCTTGTTTTTTGCTGCGTGGTCGGATTTATCAGCGGCCACAATCTTAGCCAAGGCATCCTCCAAATCATCGGTAAGCTTCATGCTATTTTTTGCCCTCTCCAGCGCCGACGGCAGGACCCGACCAGCCACGCATCCGAGGGTAAACCGACGCAGCACAGAAAACACATTCGTCCATCGTGATTCAGTCGATGCTTTCCACGCTGTCCCTGTCATCATGTTTAGGAGAGGCGTTGTAATTCTGGCCACGCTATCCTCGAACGTCTCTGAATACTTCTGGCCCACGACCGCGCCTGCCACCTGATGTTCGTCAGACTCTTCTGTGACGTAATTCCACTCCACGAACTGATTTGAATCTGCATCAAAATCCATGGTATCGATCACCGACTCCAGCTCAATGAGAAGCGGCGTCCGCTCCCGGAAACCAGTAGCAGCGTTAAATCTCCACAAATAAAAAGAGTCTTTGAGGCTGCCGTACAAGAGCTCGACGACAGCGGCAGCCCTGGCTCTAATTCCCGCTGGACGCGGAACGTCCCTGACGTCAATGTGGGACCGCACGATGTCAGCAATGTGGTCGCCCAGATCGGACAAATTCTTGCCAACGCGAACCCAGCGAGAAAATGAATGAAGTGCAGACGATATTGAGCTCATGCTCGGAGATCGTGCTTTCACCAAGGCAACCCCATGTAGAGCGCACGGTTCGGCATGAAACAGAATGGGCAGACAAGGGCGTTGGGAGTGCAAAAATGTACAAATCCATTTGCACAAGGCGAAATTCGCAGATGCTCTGTCCATGCCAAATGTCAGAATGAGTTCAGAGCAATTCTTACACAAATCCTCAAGCTGCTGCCCTAACAAGTCGAAGGGCAAACACTTTAGAATACCCTGAAGGATATGGTCGGCGTCTTGCTCTTCCAACTGGAGGGCAGGAGCGCGCCACACGTGGTGCATGCACTCAACAGTCTCAACGCCAAGGGAACTAACCGACACTTCGGTGGAGGCCGCAGACCCTGAGCAGACCATGACCTGCTTGCTGGTTTGGGCTCTGCTCAACTTGGCTTTCGCTGGCACGTGCTTGGATCTCACTGGGCGCAGTTTCTGGCTGGTCTCGTCCCATTGCGCGTGCAAGCCAACGACTCGCCGCAGGCACGCCCCAGCGCCATCATCCGCCACCATGCCTCTGGGCATGGAGTAGGCTTGTCATTAACTCAGTATCAAATTATCCTGGGCCTCAATCCTCATCCATTGGAGGTCTCTCAGGAGCACAGGCCCGATATTCTCAATGTCCCACGGTTCCTCTCGCCTTGCCGCGGCTACTCGCCTGACGCTTTCATAACAAGAAACCCTAAATTGACGAGGGGCACCCCGACACACCCTAAAGCGCCGTCCAAGCTGGCTCCGGGTAGCCGAACGATCGGCCTAAGATTCTTAAGACGAGCCGAAGACGGTCCAAGAGGCCTCCGATACGGCCCAAGAGTCCAAGAGGCTTCCAACATAACCCCGAAGAAATCTTCGAGAGGCTGAACCCAATGAGTTCCCACAAGCGGTTCGGGAATTTGCGTTTTCGTTTTTTGTCGCCCCGATGCTCGAAGACGGCCTGTGAAGCCTCCAACGCCGAACCCTGATGGCAAAGGGGGGAGCAATTGCGCCCAAGGTGCCCATAGGACTGCCAAGGGAGCCCAAAAGCCCTCACGGCGTCCAGGAGAGGCCAAAGACGGCCCCAATTGATGCCTAGGACGAAAAACGCGATCCGAGCATGTTAGCTTTCTGCCCGAAGGTGCCCGCGGAGAGCCTCGATGACTCGTAGGTTCGAGGAGAGCCCAAGATGCCCCCAAGGCCTGACAACTACCTACGAACCACACCACGAAACCATACCAACTTTCTAAATAAATGTGCGTTCGAGAATTGTTCGAAAATCATCCCCACGAGATCTCAACGTCCACGAAACTTCCTACGTTTCTCTTCTGAGCGGCGGCGATTGTACCGAAGGCATGTTTATATTTATCAACGCACGTGCGCTGCAAGAAATCGTTTTGTCGTTTCAACAAAACTGAGCATGCACGAAGAGCTGCCAACGTCTGCGCGTCGCCGAGACGATGCGCCACTGCGCCTCGGAAGCGTTGACTAAACGCAAGACGCATGTGCACCAATCCGTTAATAATTGGGTCATCTAGCTGCGAACGTTTGACACCGATGGCCTGAGCGATCAAAGGGAATTGATGTGCGATGGTGTTAGTCATTTTCCTGGCCACATCGAGCTGAGACTTCATGACCGCAAGCTCTGTTGCGTGCCGCTTTTTCCCCTTGCATTCGCGAGCGTGCATCAGTAGCTGTTCCGAGCGTTGCTCGCACTGTTTCCGACAGTGTCCGACAGCTATAATATTATGCAAATCGGCCAGCTCCTCGGCAACGTCAGCCGAAAGGGAATCCTCAGGCGAACCCCTTGCGACCGCAAGTGCCTCGGCGGCGCCTCCACCGACCAAAGCAAGCAAAGAATGCACATTTTCCGCCTCCTGGTTCATGCGATTTGGAAAAGACAAAATGCACTAGAGAGATTCGAGGCCGAACTGCGCGAATTGCGTCTCGAACTGAACGGCAACAAATGAGAAACACGATGATGCATATGATGATGATTATGCTTCGTGCGTTACAAGGCCAACGCCGCCACGCATGCCGTCGGGACTGCACTGAATGGCTGGAACGATGAATGACACGCCCAGAAGAGTACGACCGAGATCAGACACACATGCACAAGGGATCATGGCTGACCATATACCGCGCCGTGATCGTTCAAGCAGAAAGCCCGTGCTAAACATATCATACACATCCTCATCAAATACGTGTTGTGCGGGCAGTGCCCTGACTTGGCCAAGACTGAGAGTGTAAACATATATCGTTTCAGGGAATTTCTTATAACATGACATTATGCAATTGCCAAGCACACGTGCCAAGCGTTGATGGCACTGTGGTCATATATATATATATGTCTATATATATATATATGTATTGGTTCCGACTGCAACCCTTCGCAAAGAGGCCCACCCACAGATACGTGGATGCGCTCAACAGCGCCGTTCGAATATAAGCCATTGGCAACACAAACCCATATAGCAACTCGGAGCCGTGTAGCACGCGGCGGGGCGCCAGGCGTCAACCGCGCAAGCCTGAGCTTGCGCGTTGGATTCAAACTTGAACTTGAGCTTTGATCTTTCAGATTCCATTGCAATTTGGGCGGTGTCATATCGGGGCAGTCGCGGGACTATCTTGGAACTCTCTTAGAGTTCGCTCGGGCCCAACAGAAGATGATTCAGGTCATTTGGGCGCCCTTGTGGAGCTCTCTTGGAAACCCTAGTGCAACTCTCTTGTCACGGTTTCAGTGTAGTGTAGTCTTGGGGGGAGGGAAGACGCGCGCGCACGCGACTGCCTCTGAAGTAACGGCCTTGATCCAGAGATTGCCCCGACGTGTTCCTGGAACAAAAGACGCATATGCTCTTGACGCATTTTTATCTTGAGCATCATTTTGCAACATTATCGCGGCCCCTCGGGCAACTGTGGGTGCACTTCAAGATTTGTTAAAATGGAAGGGGCATCCGACTTCTTATGGGCTTCATGGGGGCCCCCTGAAATGTCGTTGGGGGGGAATGGGGGGGGGGTCCTGGTCAGTCTTGGGCCCCCTTCGGGAACCTGTTACGCCGTCTCGCATTCCTGGAGCCTGACAAGAGCGACCACATGAAATACCGAAAGGTGCCAACATAATCTCACAATCTTCGGATCTCTTTGGCATCGTCTTGAAGCCCTTTGCAGAAGCCTAGGGCAACGCTCGTCGAAACCATGGTTGGGACAGCTTGTATTGAGACCTGTGGGCGCCGCCACGGGGGCCTTCCTGGACCGCCACAGAGGCGTCACAGGCGAGTCGGGCCGTCGTTGAAAGATCTGGCTTATCCTGCAGCCGCCCCGGACGGCTGAGGAAACCCCTCGAACAGAATCCAAGACGACCCAAGAAAACCTGGCGACGGCCCCCACGGAGGCTACTGACAGGCACCTAAGACGTCCCAACCCCAGCCCAAATCTCACCAGCCCTCTGGGCGTAGGTGGTTTAGGGAGTTTCCGCTTGCACCCCTCCTTCTTCCCCTTCGGGGAGGGGTTTATCCCTCCCCCTACCCCCTCCCCTGGACCTGGACGGGGGGGCCGCTGGTCGGCAGAGCGTCCAAGATGGCCTCGGCGTGGAAGCCAAAAACATTGATTTTACCAAGGTGTTGGCCCCATTTTGGCCTCCTGGGGGGGCGACGCTGATTCCCACCCCCCCTTCTTTGATAGATCTCCTCCAAGATGGCCCCAAGAAGCGCCCAGGAGGCCCCAAGAGGTCCCAAGATGGCCCCAAAATGGCCGCAAGAGGCCCCCACGAGGCCCCCAAGAGACCCCCAAGAGGCCCCAAGAGACCCCCTAAGAGGCCCCAAGAGGCCCCCCGAGATACGCAAGAGGCCCCCAGGACCGCCAAGAGGCCCCGAAGACGGCCCAAGAGGCCCCCACCTCGCCATTGTCCTCCTCCTCCGCCTCCCCTTATTGTTCTTCCTCCTCCCTCCTCCCCCTCTCTCTCTCTCTCTCTCTCTCTCTCTCCTCCTCCTCCTCCTCCTCCTCCTCCTCCTCCTCCTCCTCCTCCTCCTCCTCCTCCTCCTCCTCCTCCTCTCCTCCTCCTCCTCCTCCTCCTCCTCCTCCTCCTCCTCCTCCTCCTCCTCCTCCTCCTCCTCCTCCTCCTCCTCCTCCTCCTCCTCCTCCTCCTCCTCCTCCTCCTCCTCCTCCTCCTCCTCCTCCTCCTCCTCCTCCCTCCTCCTCCTCCTCCTCCTCCTCCTCCTCCTCCTCCTCCTCCTCCTCCTCCTCCTCCTCCTCCTCCTCCTCCTCCTCCTCCTCCTCCTCCTCCTCCCTCCTCCTCCTCCTCCTCCTCCTCCTCCTCCTCCTCCTCCTCCTCCTCCTCCTCTTTCTCCTTCTCCTCCTTCTCGTCCTCCACGTACTATCCCTCCTCCATCTCCTCCTCCTCGTCTTCCTCCTCCTCCTCCCCCTCCTCCTCCTGCTCGTCCTCCTGCTCCTCCTCTTCCTCCTCCTACTCCGGCGACGACGACTCCTCCTACATCCCCCCCTCTTGGGGCATATGGCGGCTTACCCCGCCCTTTGTTCTTCTGCATGCCCCCCCGCTTCCCTCGCCACCTCCACTCCCCTGGGGCTCATTTCTGAACGGGCTGGTGGGGATACTTTTTTCCCAACCATCCTGTGGTGTTGGGTCCTCGTTTTGAAAAGACGGTGCCCCGCGTTCCTCTTCTCCTCCTCCTCCCCCCATTCCCCCATCATCATCATCATCATCATCATCATTCATCATCATCATCATCATCATCATCATCATCATCATCATCATCATCATCATCATCATCATCATCCATCATCATCATCATCATCATCATCATCATCATCATCATCATCATCATCATCATCATCATCATCATCATCATCATCATCATGACCATCATCATCATCATCACCACCACCACCCACCGATTTCGGCACACCCCTCACACGTTTCGTGGCCCCATAGGGAGCTCCACCGAAGGCCCCAGTGGCAGGGTCAGCATGCCTCCCCACCACCCATTTCGGCACACCCCTCACACGTTTCGTGGCCACATAGGGAGCTCCACCGAAGGCCCCAGTGGCAGGGTCCGCATGCCTCCCCACCACACATTTCGGCACACCCCTCACACGTTTCGTGGCCCCATAGGGAGCTCCACCGAAGGCCCCAGTGGCAGGGCCCGCATGCCTCCCCACCACCCATTTCGGCACACCCCTTACACGCTTCGTGGCCACATAAGGGGGCTCCACCGAAGGCCCCAGTGGGCCCATAGGGAGCTCCACCGAAGGCCCCAGTGGCAGGGTCGGCATGCCTCCCCACCACCCATTTCGGCACACCGCTCACACGTTTCGTGGCCCCATAGGGAGCTCCACCGAAGGCCCCAGTGGCAGGGTCCGCATGCCTCCCCACCACCCATTTCGGCACACCCCTCACACGCTTCGTGGCCCCATAGGGAGCTCCACCGAAGGCCCCAGTGGCAGGTCCGCATGCGCCATTTCGGCACACCCCTCACACGTTTCGTGGCCCATAGGGAGCTCCACCGAAGGCCCCAGTGGCAGTCCGCATGCCTCACATTTGGCACACCCCTCACACGTTTCGTGGCCCCATGAGGAGCTCCACCGAAGGCCCCAGTGGCAGGGTCCGCATGCCTCCCCACCACCCATGTCGGCACACCCTCACACGCTTCGTGGCCCCATAGGGAGCTTGGCACGCATGCCTACCCATTTCGGCACACCCCTCACACGTTTCGTGGCCCCATAGGGAGCTCCACCGAAGGCCCCAGTGGCAGGGTCCGCATGCCTCCCCACCACCCATTTCGGCACACCCCTCACACGTTTCGTGGCCCCATAGGGAGCTCCACCGAAGGCCCCAGTGGCTGGTTCGCATGCCTCCCCACCACCCATTTCGGCACACCCCTCACACGCTTCGTGGCCCCATAGGGAGCTCCACCGAAGGCCCCAGTGGCAGGGTCCGCATGCGTCCCCACCACCCATTTCGGCACACCCCTCACACGTTTCGTGGCACCATAGGGAACTCCACCGAAGGCCCCAGTGGCTGCTTTCGCATGCCGCCCCCACACCAATTTCGGCACACCCCTCACACGTTTCGTGGCCCCACAGGGAGCTCCACCGAAGGCCCCAGTGGCTGCGTTCGCATGCCGCCCCCACACCAACTTCGGTGCACCCCTCACACGTTTCGTGGCCCCATAAGGAGCTCAACCGAAGGCCCCAGTGGCAACGTTCGCATGCCGCCCCCACACCCATACCGGCACACCCCTCAAACGGTTCGTGGCCCCATAGGGAGATCCACCGAAGACGGTACTCACACCAGCATCACTCACAACTGCATATGGTCGGGTCCCTCGCCAGGCTAATTTGATTTGCGGCCCGCAAGGAAGAGTCCAGAGGGCGGTATGAGGCAAACGGGCGCGATGCCAGAATATTACCATGCAGAAGCTGCCACAGGTGGGCTGGTGGGGATACGCGAAGCGTTTAGAATTACCATAATATAGTTTGCTCCGTCACAATTCTACACGCGAAAACAGATCGCCGCTCCCCGTCCCCTCAGCCGCGCTTCCCACTGACACATGGATGCTGCAGCCATCCGCCCAAGGCATGTCGGACACAAGTACTCACCTGGCAAATGCCGCTAAGGATCTCAAGCTGCCCGGGCGTGTCCTCCCGAAGAGTTGCCAGGCTTCTCTTAATCGCAGGGGTTCCTGGTGATAACGCGATCAATGATTGCGTACGTTTTTGCACCGCCGCAGCACCTGTTCATTGAACGGCACGCCATAGTCAATAACCCCTTTGGTGGTTCATTGAGCAATCCAGGGAAAGCGTGGAGACCTTTCGAACCGTTCTGCGCCCATCCTGGACAATATTGCAAAGTCTCTAGACCGCCGTAAACAACTTGGAACGCATTGGGCCCTCTTGGAATCGTCTCTGGCCGTCCGCGGGCCCCTGACATCGCGACACCCATGCGACGCCCCCCCAAAAATGTGACGCGAATCTAAACATGCGGGCAGATGCGTCGCTCTGCCGACGGGGAAATACTAGCTGAGGAGGCATCGCTGGCAGTTGAACCACGAAAAAAAAAGCATGGTGGAGGAACATAACCATGCATCATGTCGAGAGCCCTACACAAAGACATCCGCTCTTGTGCCTCAAACGCTGCATAATGAGGCGCTGTGGCACGATAGTGTGCCGCTTCAGGTGGTTCAGAATAAACCTAACGCGTTCTTAAGTAGATCTCAAGCTAGCTCCTATAGAGGAATCCCCGAGCAGCCACCCAACCGCAAGCCAATGGATAACTTGATGATGCGGTACGGTGTTCCCCAGTGTCCGCCCGGCGGCGGGTAGGGCTGATAGGTGCACCCCCCATGTGCACAGTCATACACACGGCCTGATTGCTTGTTGTGCCACGCCACCACGTCCCCCGAGAGCAGCGCACTGGTGGTAGACGTCCAGGCGCTGTCGTAGCCCAAACAGGCAGTGGCGTCAGTTCCAGAGCACTTGCGCATATACCACACTTGCGCATCAGATCCCGATGCTGGGTCCATCCCTGAACCCCACGTCACAAACTCGCCTCCTTTCTGCATGTAGATGCCAGTCTCCGGCAGCAGGGCGACGGAGCCCGTCCGAGCAGCGGTTCTCTCGGCTGCCTCTGGGGCTGCCAGGGCGCTGTCGGCCTTGAGAGACATTGCGGCTACCACTGTGCTGTGAACAGACACCCCCGCCAACCACATGGCCCAGGGTTCTGAGCCGCCATCCCGACAGCGGGTGGCTTGGACAGGCACTGGAAAGGACGGAGGCAGTTCGGCCGAAGCTGCACGTAGTGTAAAGTAATGTGTGCCAGGAAGCCTCTGGAGCCAATACAGCGCGAAGGCTGGATGATTGCATGGCCGAGCCACTGCAACCGCGTGGAAGCCAGACTTGCAACGACTGCAATGACCCTGCACATGCTCTGAACACCCCGGCACTGAACTCGATTAAGCCAGAGCCCGAAGCGGGGCCCCGGCAGCTTGGACTTAGCTTGCACAGCCAAGCAAAGCATACCTGGGAACGCACCCAACCCATCTACCAGAAGTGGTAACATCAACGGGCCGATGCAGAACGAACGATGCGTATGTGTGTGTATCCATGTGTGTACGTGTATATATATATACATATATATAGATAGAGATGCGCGTGTGTGGCCGATGCCGGAAACACTGGACCCAAACATGGTGCCATCTCTCCGGGGCGTATCTTTTACTTCCACCGGTTTCCGCCTGCTTCCGTCGGGAGAGGTGCCCTCGTTTTACTTGCGCCCGCCTTCCGCCGCCCTTCCTCCGCCTTCCGCTGGGGAAGAGATGCCAACACGGAGGGGTTAGGACTCTTTATGTTTCTGGTTGCCCCTAGCCTAGTTTGGGCGGTCCTTGGATCCTGGGGGGGGGGGTGCGGGGTCGCAAACACAAGGAGTACAAAGAGCACCGATTCCCAAACCCAGACCTCCAACGGTCACGAAACGAGGTCCCTAATCAGGATCGAGGATCGATGATCAAGGATCGAGGATCGAGGATCAAGGATCGAAGATCGAGGATCGAGGTTTCGAGGTGCCGAGGATCGAGGCCCTGTGAACGGGGATTATGATAAACCAAGACGTTGGCATGCCCGAGAAGACTGCAGCCGTCCCACCGCCGCGCTCTTCGTCACGTCAAATGCTGAGGGTGCTCTGGAGTCAATAAACACATATCGGGCCGACATACCCAAAGCGCAGGTAGGGGCCCCAAGATCGACATGCCTGCCGACATGTTGGGCAATCCGCCAATCAAGCAGATCATAGAAGCTTTACAACAAGGAAAGAGAAGGGTTTAAGGGTTCGGGGGGAGGAGGAAATTCACGTTCCCGTAAATGTGCGACGCGCGCCAGACCGCGGTTCGATGATGGGCGCTTGCAGAGGGAGAGGGAGAGTAGAAACTCCCGCATGAAATGGAAGGTGGGCCTACCAGACCCCGCCTGCGGCGACGCCAGCGGCGTGGAAAGGCGGTGTGGAAGGCACTCTACTCGTCCTGTAATTTTGGCGATGAGAGGGGATACTCGCCGAGCCCGTAGTGCCGAGCTTCCGGCGCAGAGACCAGGCGGCTACACGCCAGGAAAGAGGCCATGGCGACGACGGGCCAGGGGCACCGCTTCCACTGCTAGATGTGCAAAGCCACCGCGACCAAACGCATCACGACGTTCCGCGCAGCGATGGGAGCCCATGAGCATTCTGGAGTCCCGCACGCCTCGGATGGCGACGACGAGGACGCGAACACCGAGGGAGGAGCGAACGACGAGGCGACATGGGAGAGCCCCCCCCCCCCCAGGGAGGCCAGGGCGGCGAACCGCGCTGGGCTCTCGCGCCAGAGCGTCTGGCAACATGCAGGGCAATAGTACAGTCGAGTATATATATATATATATGTATATATATATGTGTGTGTCTCATGATCTGGGCCCGAACCATCTCCGTGGCATTTGACTGGGGTGGGCCCTGTGCTGTCTTGAGGCGCTTCGGCGTCATTGTCCTCCTCCTCTCGTCCTCCCCAGACCCCGACACAAAAACGAGGACGCCCAGAGGCCTGGACCCTGTCCCCAGCGCCTGTGTATCGTCCTGGGCCGGCCCGGGGGCACAGGCTTCGTGCGTGCCTCGTGTCCCATTTCCTTTGATCCAGCTGCCACGCGTTCCACCACGGACCCCGTGTTACCCATCCGACTTCGGTGATAGTCGGCGGCATTTCGGAGGCCATCGGTGGCCTGTCTGCTGTCCTTGGAGGTCTTCCGCACGAACGACCAAGGATTTCATGATCGAACATGCAGCATCATGTAACATCAAGCAACATGCAGCATCATGTACATGTGCATTGCGTACGACATGCAGCATCATGTAACATCAAGACCGGAGACCTTGAGCCCATCTCTCTGCGGCATCTCTCGAGCCGGACCCATCTGCGAGGGCCCCAGGGCTCGAAACTGGGATGAACAGCACCTGGTGTGGCAAAAAGCTCCGTCGCCCAGATCTCAGGGCTTTGGCCCGCACCTCCACACCCCCTGGAGTGACCTTTGGCGTGCGGCACTCTGGGCTCGAGGGAGGGAGGGCGGGGGGCACACCCCAGCGCGCAAGCCGCTGCTGTCTCTCGGCTGCGAGCCAGGGGGGCAAGTGAGAAGGCGAAAAGGCCTTCTCAGAAGGCCCAGAGATCCCCCAGCCTTGTGAGAGGCTTTTCCCCACCCGACAGGCTGGGGCTATTAGATTTCAAGAACAGACCCCCTGGCCAACCCCACGCATACCGCGGCCGCCTGACCCCAAGTTGTCCCGAGAGTCCCTGATAGTCCCTGGGACTCCCGCCTCGCACCCTCGACAAACACGACTGCGTACCGCGGCCGCCAGACCCCAAGTTGTCCCGAGCCCCCGAGTCCCTGGGAGTCCCGTCTCGCGCTTTCGACAAACACGAAAAACACAGCAATATCCAACATGGCATGACATAACATATCATAGCAATACCATGGCAAGCGCAGCGTAATATAACAACACGAAACACACCATGGCAGAACAGCGTATACTATAACACGACATAAACACACCATAACATAACATAACTGAACATTACATACCACTCATTGACGGAACATATCCTGTCATGGCACAGCGTTCAGACCATGCCATATCACACCAACAGAGCAGAGCGACGAGCACGACAGAAGACAATATGTCAATATAATATAACATGACAAAGCACGACCATTACATGACACACCGGAACTTCATGTGGCAGTATCTTTTCAAAACATACCATGGCATAACATCACACATCATGCCCTATCACATCATGACATAATAGCACATCAGAGTAGACATGTCCCGACATAACATGACATATCATGACATAACCTGACATAACAAGTCATACCATGAGACAGCATAACACAACATACAGTCGCATAACAAACTTGGCAAACCATAACAGAACAATGCATGATACAGTACAAAACACTATAACACCACAAAGCATACCATGGCAAATCATTACAGAACATAACATGACATAACACACAATAGCATAACAGGACTGATCATAACATAACACAACTGGACGGATCATATCATATCACGACACAGCGTTTATAACATGCCACAACACGCCAACAGGAGCACAGCGACTAGCACGACAGAACACAACACGTCACGATAGAAGATCCGCCGGCCCCCTTGCGGGGCCACCAGGAAGTGGGCCGGGAATGTGCTGCTCCCTGTACCTGTTGCAGCTTACAGTTTCCACTGTTACAGTTCAGCTTCTTGCTGCTTACTGTTCCTTGTTGATGAACGCGCGAGGGGGGGGGAACCCAAACCAGCAGAACTACCACGCCCTGGGAGGATCCTCAGAATTTCTGGGGGGGTAAAAATTGACACCCCTCATCCAGATCCGCAGGGTCAGGGTCCAAAAACACATGGGATTTGCAATACGTTTGGACTTCAGTGGCACCCCTCCCGCTTCCTCCTTCGTGTTCCTTGACTGTACCCGGACAGAACACCTGGGCGACACAACCCGAAGGTAGGTACCCAAGATGCCTGCATGAACTCACATGCAGTCGGACCTCGCAACATGAACGGCGGCACAGAAACGCCCAGGCGTCACATCTGTGCCGCCGTTGCGAGGCGCCTCGGGACGCCACCCCGAAACACGGCCACCGGCACCACCCCCGCTTGGCCGCATGCCTCAAGCAGCGGGGACCCCGCTGCCCAAGGACTTAAGTTCCCGCACCCCCCACGTCGGGGGACCCCTTCGAGTAACCCCATCGGGCCTGTCAAGGGTGGACCGACGGGCCCGCACCTACCCTGGCTGGCCAACCACAGGGCGAAACTCTCACCCACAGCCCCGTCGAGCTGTGGTGACGATCGGGCTGCCAACCCGCCTGTTATCCTGGCGTCCCCTCCTCCCTCCCCCTCCCCCCTCTTCCGTCCTCATCCCACGTCCTCCCTCCTCCTCCCTCCTTCATCCATCCTCCTCCCTCCTGACGCCTCCCTCATCCTCCACCTCCTCCTCCCCCTCCTCCTCCTCCTCCTCCTCCTGTTCCTGTTCCTCCTCCTTTTCCTCCTCTTCCTCCTCCTCCTCCTCCTCCTCCTCCTCCTCCTCCTCCTCCTCCTCCTCCGCCTCCTTCTCCGACCCTCCCTCCCTCACTCCCTCCTGCCCGCCCTCTCTCCCTCCCTCCCTCCATCCTTTTCTCCCACCGTCCCTCTTCCATCAACCCTCCTCCCTGCTCCTTCCTCCTCCCTCCTCCTCCCTCTTCCTCCTCCCTCCTCCTCCCTCCTCCCCCCTCCTCCTCCCTCCTCCTCCTCTCCCCTCTCCTCCTCCTTCCTCTTCACCCACTTGTTTCTTTCTCCCTCCTGTTCCCTCCCTCCTCCTTCCTCCTCCTCCCCCCTCCTCCTCCCTCCCCCTCCTCCTTCCATGTTCCTCCCTCCTCCCTCCTCCCTCCTCTCCTTTTCCTCCTCCTCCTTCCTCCTCCTCCTCCTCCTCCTCCTCCTCTCTCCTGCTCTCCGCCTGCCCCCTCCTCCCCCCCCGCCCTCCCGCCTTCCGCCCCCTCCTCCTCCAGCCCTCCCGCCATCTCCTCTTCCCTCCTCCCTCCCTCCCTTCCTCCCCCTTCCTCCCTTCCTCCCTCCTCCCTCCCCCCTCCATCCTCCCTCCCCCCCTCTCCGTCTTTCTCCTCCCCCCTCCTCATCCCCCCTCCCTCCGCCTCCCCCCTCCTCTTTCCTCCTCCTCCTCCTCCCTCCTTCTCTCTTCTCCCTCCTCCTCCTCTTCCTCCCCCTCTTCCTCTTCCTCCTCCTCCTCCTCCTCCTCCTCCTCCTCCTCCTCCTTCTCCTCCCTCATCCCCCCCCCTCCGGCCTCCTCCCTCCTCCTCCTCCCTCCTTTCCCTCCTCCTCCGTTTCCCTCCCTCTCCTCATCCGTCCGTCCCCATCCTTTTCCCTCCCCCCCTTCTCTTCTCCCCTCCTCCCTCCTCCTGCTCCTCCTGTGCTCCTCCTCCTCCTGCCCCCATCCTCCTTCTCCACGTCCTCCATTGTCACCTTCTCCTCCTCCTCCTCCTCATCCTCCTCCACGCCCTCCTCCTCGTCATCGTCCTCGTCCTTCTCGTCCTCCTCGTCCTCCTCCTCCTCCTCTTCCTCGTCCTCCTCGCCCTCCTCGTCCTCCTCGCCCTCGTCCTCGCCCTCCTCTTCCTCATCCTCGTCCTCCTCCTCCTCCTCGTCCCCCGTCCTCCCTCCTCGTCCTCCTCCCTCGTTTTCGTCCTCCTCGTCCTCATCCTCGTTCCTCCTCCCTGCTCCCTCTTCCCACCTGTTTCCAGTTTCCAGTTTAAGGGGGCCTGGTCCGCGCGCGCCGCGGGCCCACGCCTCGAGCCTACTGTAAGGGCTCGACTCCTGCACGCCCGGCGGCTCCTTCTCGGAGCATCGCAATCTCTCCTGAGGGCCAGGCAAGCAACCCGTGGGGCAGCTGGCACGAAGTAAATCTACGGACGGCTTTGCATCCTGTGAGGGTGGCTGGCAGGCACTCTGCTCGAAGCTTCTTGCTCCGATGAGCCGACCACCCCCCACATCTCAACCAACACGTCACCCCTCGGTAGGCACGGAGGTGGGGACGGTGGGATTCATGGGTGTTAAAAAACTCCAGGATGGGGGCAGCAGGGTAGATTAACCCAGCGAGCTTTGCCAACAACCCCAACCCGAGCACACCGCACACATTGGATTATGTTACCACGCCGCTCAATCGAATGTGGGCTCAGTTGAGCCTCCCGAAGCCTACGAACTATAGCATTGTGGGGGGCCTTTAAGGCCCCCAAGTTGAGCCCATGGGCCCAAACCAGGGATTGAATTACTGCTAGGCGTTTTACTACAAGGCTCATTTCATCATCTTGGTTCCGAACATGTTCGGGTATCTCTTCAGGAAGAAGTTCATAGAAGGCTGCGCCCCGTTTAGCAACTGCATCAGCAACATGGTTGGCAACGTACGATACGGGGTATACCACACCAGTCTCAAGATCTTCCAGAGATGCATGGGCCTTTACCTTGTCAAGGGTGAAGGGTGGGTCCGCCCCGAGAGAACCTTCCAGCACACACTCCAGAGGTGAGTATTGAATATGTGGCGCCATTGTGCCCCATGTCTATACCCTCGGACAACGCATATACGATCCGTCATCAGATGGAGAGGCCCTGCAATCGGAAGGCGTTGATGGCGGCGATGAGCTCCCCTCGGTTGATGGTCTGATTGCCTGGATGGCTGATGGCGGCATATTGAAATCCCCCCCAGGATGAAGGGCATGCTCATCTGCCTGATGAGCGTAAGAATTTCACGGATCATCTCCTTATTCAGGCCAGCGTAGCCGATGGAGTCCCAGAAGTAGGCGCCCAGAACGAGGATGTCGACCCCTTGAAGACGTAGGATGCAGCTGGTCCGCTGTGAACCCGAGACAACAGGAACTGGTCGTCCTCGGGCTCCGATGAGTCTAGAATGCGCATGGTATCGTGCTTGCGCTCCAATCAAAACTCCCCCGTGAGTACCGCCTCCAGGAGATTGCAACGCTGGGCACACAGATGACTACGAAGAACGTTTCTTCCACTTCTTCCGAAGCGCAGACAAGTCACCACCTGACTTGTGAACTTCAGCGACGATGAAGAGGTCAACATCGTGGGACTTCTCAAAAAAAAAGAAATCCTCAGCCTTTTTCCCCTAGGTAGTGAAACTGGCGAGGTAGATATTGATGCTACCCCGATGTCGGCTGGCCAGGAGGTTGTGCCACCGCTGCTGCTGGCTGGCCAACTGCTCGATCAGCTGCTCCGTTGGCTGCATGTTGAATGTCAGCGGGCTGCCGAGGTCCACCAGGAGCAAAAACCTGCGGAGCACCCGGTTGTGGTGCCTGGGCTGGGGAGGCGCCTGGGGCTGCACGCCTTGCCCGCTTGTTAGCTCGCTGCTCGACCTTGTCCAGGAACCTCTGGAACTTGGGCTTGCCCTGGACGAGGCCCTTGAATTCACCGATGTCCTCCGCCGTGAGGTCGCCGATGTCGCTCCCATCGGAGACGTCGGACATGCCGTCATCATCTGGCTCCTTATGTGCCTGCACGGCCGCGGCGTAGGTCTCGGCCAGCGGTGGCCGCTTGGGCCATGGCCTTGACCAGGGCCTCATTTGCTTGGTTCTGCGCTGCCCGTGCATCCTCAAGCTGGGCCTGAAGAGCTTGGACACGCTGCTGTGCTTCATCGGCATGCTTGGCTGCCCTCTCGACCGCCGTCTGCCGAAGCTGGAAGATCGCCGACAAGTCTTTTGCCGCCGGCTGGGGTGCCACTGCTGCTGCTGCTGTCTTGGCACCCTCCGTAGCTGATGGTGGTAGAACATGCCCATACTTGGCGAACAGTTCAAAGAGCTGCTCGAGGGTAAACTGCTGCTGTGGTTGACTGCCTTCCCCACTAGGAGAACAAAGAAGCTGGCCGCAAAGACAAAGCGGATCCTTCTTGAGGCGGTCCTGCCACTTCCACTTGCCACATGCATCACAAACAACATAGCTGCGTTCCTTGTTGCCCTGGGCGCGCTTGGGCTGCTGCCGGGACTCCCACTGCCAGTTGCGCCACCCGCCTGGCAAGGCAGAGACCTGGAGTGCGGCGCGTGCGTGCTGAAAGGCCGCTCCGACCGCGAAGCCCTCGAGCCTCGCCTTTCGGCTGCAGCAGGTTCGAGCACCAAGACGCAAGTGTTCGAACTTGAGCCAAAATGGCTACGGCTCCCTCTTCCCACCTTCCCTCCTCCCTCCTCCCTCCTCCCACCTTCCCTTCTCCCTTCTCCTCCCTCCTCCCTCATCCTCGTCCATTCCTTCACCACGTCCTTCTCCCTCCCTGCCTTCTTCACTCCCTCCATCCTTCCTCCTCCTGTTTGACTCCTCATTTCAACCAAATCAAAAGCAGCCTGGCCTGGAGTCACAGCACCGCTGTGCGACACAGTATGAAGACCTTCGGGCTCGCTGGGCATCTGCCCGAATAGAGCACCCAACGCAGAATAGAATATCCGACGCAGCAGCAGAGCACCTACCAGGGTTTCGCAAACCAGCGGCGCGGCCGTTGCAAAAGTTGTTTTAAAGTCACAGTCGCGAAATAGCTCAGCCAACTGTGTAGCCAGCTCACCTCGCTGCTCCCCCGGCCCTCCTCCTCCCCCCCATGCCCCGCCAGGCCTCGCAGGGGCAACGCCGCCTGCATGCTCAGGCGAGGCTTGCGGTTGCGACTGAGAACGTTGAAGGGGCCCGGCTGCGTGTCTCCACGTCATCACTCAGGAACAAACGCTTGGCACATTTCTCTGTAGGGGCGATTACGTCGTCGTGGTCGTCTTCGCCAAGTAGACCTCCGACGGCAAATCCTGACCGCTCCAAATGCTTCACGTATATATTCAAATACGCGAGGCCACTGCCCGTGCGTCCATGAACGACTTTGAGCCCGACCTTGCCAAAAGTGACCCATCCCGGAGTCTCGACGTCACTTTGAAATCCACCACAGTGCCCCATGCACGTTGAGGCGTGGAAGAATGACAATGGCTGTCTGGCAGAGCTCCTGCAATCTTCTTAAGGACCCTCCACCCCTCGAGCAGCGCCCAACCGCATGCACCACCCCTCCTCCCAGAGGTCCCAGGGCGGCCATGGCGCCTACCTGGGGTTTTCCAAGGCTTCCAAGACGGACCAGACGGCCACCAAGGCCGCCAAGATGGCCAAACATGCCCATAAGACGGCCCAAGGTGGCTCCAGAGATTCCAAGATGTTTCCATGACGACCCAAGACGGCGTCAAGATAGTTCAGAGAGGCCCCACGCTCAAGAGGGCTCCAAGAGGAGCCTCCGGAAAACCCCCAAAGGCACAACCCCTTGGTTGCCCTTAGGTGATATTTGGATTCTCACGTTCGGGGCTTCCGCCAACTTGATACAGCCCAGGGGGCCTCCAAGATCGACTCAAATAGGCACAAAGGAGCTCCAACATTAGCCGCAAAGCGTCGAAGACGACATCAAGAAGACCCACGAGGGCCCCCGTAGGGACCCAAACAGCCCCAAGAGACCCTCCAGACGGCCAAGAGGGCCCCAAGACGGCCCAAGAGAGCCCCAAGACTGCACAAGAGGGCCGAACACAGCCCAAAAGGGCTCCAAGGGGCCCTCAAGACTGCCCCGCAGGAGCCCCAGACAGCCCTAAGACGGCTCAGTTGAGCTCAGTGAGCCCTAAGGCGCCACATGTGACGGCCTGCTTCCTTCTCCTCCTCATCCTCCTTTCCATCGTCACCGTCGTCGTCGCCGTCGCAATCATCATCAACACCACCACCATCATCACTACGCAGTCGCCACCCAAGGTGCTGGGCTGGCACGGTGGCGGGACTTGCCGTGGCCAGGTGGATACGCTGTAGTGATGCCTTCCAACTTGTTGTGCCTCCGCCCAAGACCCGGTGACGTTCAGTTCTTGAAAGTATAGATCCGCGCATTGTCCACCTAGCCGTCGCGCGTCGGCCTGCACGCGAAGCAGTGCGGCGTCAGCGCTCACACCACGAGGGATGTTGATCAGAACATGCACGCCGGGCTTCATCAAATCGAACCGCTCACCATAAATGTTCTGCAGGTGGGGATCGCCAACGGCAGAAGCTCCAGGGCTGGCAGTCGGACTGGCCGTAGGGCTGGCTGTCGGGCTTGCCGTTGGGCTGGCCGTCGGGCTGGCCGTGGGGCTGGCTGTTGGGCTGGCCGTCGGGCTGGCCGTGGGACTGGCCGTCGGGCTGGCCGTGGGACTGGCCGTTGGGCTGGCAGTCGGGCTGGCCGTGGGGCTGGCCGTGGGGCTGGCCGTTGGGCTGGCAGTCGGACTGGCCGTTGGGCTGGCCGTGGGGCTGGACGTGGGGCTGGCCGTGGATGTGTCGGCGCATTCGTAGGAGCTACACAGCTTGAACGTGTTCCCGCTGATTGTATTCGACGACAAACCAGTGCAATACGAATCTCCGCAGCCGATAATGTGAGACGACGTGAAAACACTGGATTGCATACCGTAGTAATACACCTCGTCACCTAAATAAATCGGAGTACCATCGCTGACAGCTGAACGACTGGATAACTTGATGATGCGGTACGGTGTTCCCCAGTGTCCGCCCGGCGGCGGGTAGGGCTGATAGGTGCACCCCCCATGTGCACAGTCATACACACGGCCTGATTGCTTGTTGTGCCACGCCACCACGTCCCCCGAGAGCAGCGCACTGGTGGTAGACGTCCAGGCGCTGTCGTAGCCCAAACAGGCAGTGGCGTCAGTTCCAGAGCACTTGCGCATATACCACACTTGCGCATCAGATCCCGATGCTGGGTCCATCCCTGAACCCCACGTCACAAACTCGCCTCCTTTTCTGCATGTAGATGCCAGTCTCCGGCAGCAGGGCGACGGAGCCCGTCCGAGCAGCGGTTCTCTCGGCTGCCTCTGGGGCTGCCAGGGCGCTGTCGGCCTTGAGAGACATTGCGGCTACCACTGTGCTGTGAACAGACACCCCCGCCAACCACATGGCCCAGGGTGCCTTCTGAGCCGCCATCCCGACAGCGGGTGGCTTGGACAGGCACTGGAAAGGACGGAGGCAGTTCGGCCGAAGCTGCACGTAGTGTAAAGTAATGTGTGCCAGGAAGCCTCTGGAGCCAATACAGCGCGAAGGCTGGATGATTGCATGGCCGAGCCACTGCAACCGCGTGGAAGCCAGACTTGCAACGACTGCAATGACCCTGCACATGCTCTGAACACCCCGGCACTGAACTCGATTAAGCCAGAGCCCGAAGCGGGGCCCCGGCAGCTTGGACTTAGCTTGCACAGCCAAGCAAAGCATACCTGGGAACGCACCCAACCCATCTACCAGAAGTGGTAACATCAACGGGCCGATGCAGAACGAACGATGCGTATGTGTGTGTATCCATGTGTGTACGTGTATATATATACATATATATATATATAGATAGAGATGCGCGTGTGTGGCCGATGCCGGAAACACTGGACCCAAACATGGTGCCATCTCTCCGGGGCGTATCTTTTACTTCCACCGGTTTCCGCCTGCTTCCGTCGGGGGAGGTGCCCTCGTTTTACTTGCGCCCGCCTTCCGCCGCCCTTCCTCCGCCTTCCGCTGGGGAAGAGATGCCAACACGGAGGGGCTAGGACTCTTTATGTTTCTGGTTGCCCCTAGCCTAGTTTGGGCGGTCCTTGGATCCTGGGGTGGGGGTGCGGGGTCGCAAACACAAGGAGTACAAAGAGCACCGATTTCCAAATCCAGACCTCCAACGGTCACGAAACGAGGTCCCTAATCAGGATCGAGGATCGATGATCAAGGATCGAGGATCGAGGATCAAGGATCGAAGATCGAGGTTTCAAGGTGCCGAGGATCGAGGCCCTGTGAACGGGGATTATGATAAACCAATACGTTGGCATGCCCGAGAAGACTGCAGCCGTCCCACCGCCGCGCTCTTCGTCACGTCAAATGCTGAGGGTGCTCTGGAGTCAATAAACACATATCGGGCCGACATACCCAAAGCGCAGGTAGGGGCCCAAAGATCGACATGCCTGCCGACATGTTGGGCAATCCGCCAATCAAGCAGATCATAGAAGCTTCACGACAAGGAAAGAGAAGGGTTTAAGGGTTCGGGGGGAGGCGGAAATTCACGTTCGCGTAAATGTGCGACGCGCGCCAGACCGCGGTTCGATGATGGGCGCTTGCAGAGGGAGAGGGAGAGTAGAAACTCCCGCATGAAATGGAAGGTGGGCCTACCAGACCCCGCCTGCGGCGACGCCAGCGGCGTGGAAAGGCGGTGTGGAAGGCACTCTACTCGTCCTGTAATTTTGGCGATGAGAGGGGATACTCGCCGAGCCCGTAGTGCCGAGCTTCCGGCGCAGAGACCAGGCGGCTACACGCCAGGAAAGAGGCCATGGCGACGACGGGCCAGGGGCACCGCTTCCACTGCTAGATGTGCAAAGCCACCGCGACCAAACGCATCACGACGTTCCGCGCAGCGATGGGAGCCCATGAGCATTCTGGAGTCCCGCACGCCTCGGATGGCGACGACGAGGACGCGAACACCGAGGGAGGAGCGAACGACGAGGCGACATGGGAGAGCCCCCCCCCCCCCCAGGGAGGCCAGGGCGGCGAACCGCGCTGGGCTCTCGCGCCAGAGCGTCTGGCAACATGCAGGGCAATAGTACTGTCGAGTATATATATATATATGTGTGTGTGTCTCATGATCTGGGCCCGAACCATCTCCGTGGTATTTGACTGGGGTGGGCCCTGTGCTGTCTTGAGGCGCTTCGGCGTCATTGTCCT